>OX638277.1:2922918-3520418 GCA_951806755.1 Brenthis hecate | reverse complement strand
TGCGGTAACAGACAGACAGATAGACAGACAAAAATTCTAAAAACTGTAGATTCGGCCTCTTTATATCAATAATAATGTTTATTTCAATACAATTTTCCAAAAAATATTTAATGTACATATTCGGCTTTGTTACAATTTTATTATATGTATAGATAGATAGATAATATCAATTTTTAAAAGTGAGTTAAAAAAATCATAATATTAAAAAAAAAATTACTTTTAAACAAGATATCAAATTATAAATTAATTAAGTTCATCAAAAAAGCTCTCTTCAAATAAGAAATAAGTCCAGATAGACGTGTTCTCAGAACTTCATTTTATCGTCCTCATTTCTCTTTTATTTTTCAACACCCCATTCACTTTGCTTGTTAAGTATGAAGCAATAAATAAAAGCTGGAATCCTTCGAAAGCTTTTGATATTATAATATGGTTCTAATAAATATTTAATGTAATTTTAGGGAAACGGGTGAAGTTCGTCTACGTTTAGGTACATAAATTTTGACGCATAACTTAATAAGGAGTCAGGCTGTTGATCATTGTTGTTTAATAAATTTCAACAATTTACCAAATTGTGCAATTTGTCTTTATAATTTGACGTATTTATGTATGTAATAAGAAAGCAAATTCTTTTTTAATTTCATTACATGATATTTATATTTTCAGAATTGTCTGTATGTACGTTAAAATGACACATTTAAGCTTGCACGAGTATATGATAAAAATTTGAATTTTTTTTTATAGTTTAGCCAGTTTTATTGTAGAAAATTTATTGTTTTATCTTTGATCGTCTACCACCGAAAAACTATTAGGCTCTAAATTTTTCATGTACTACATTATGACGGATTTGCATGATTAGTATAAAGATAGAGAAGGACCTGGCTGTCGTTACTAATAAGATTTGTTAAAACGAGGCACTACCGGTATATATATATAATATACAAAACAAAACTCACCTAGCGACGCACCCGCACAAAGCGCGGAAAATCGACTAATATGCAAAATGATAAAGAAAAGAAACATAATTTTTTTTTCAAGACTTTTATTTGAGGCTACAACTGCTTCATTCTATTTAGTAAAGTAAACATTAAGTTAAATAACCTATAATGTTATATTTGTATTTTACAAAATTCTCAATTTTTAACCGACCTCCAAAAAAGAGGAGGTTCTGAATTCGTCGGAATCTTTTTTTATGTATGTTCAACGATTACTCGAAGACGCCTGAACCAATTTGGATTTTTTTTGTTTCAAAGCGTATACCTCCCAGGTGATCCCATATACATTTTTCAGTTAAGCGGTTTTTTAAAAATAATATACATACTTTACATTTTATCACCCGGAAGTCAGTTTTTTTTTTAAGTTTTTATCATATACTTTTTTATGTTCAAGCGAGTTTAACTTCCCTTCTTCATAGAGACAAAATCACCTGAGAGCGCTTAATCAATATAGTAACAACAATTTAGTCGTCAATTAGAGAGTTTGCTTTAGTTTTGAACGTACAATAACATTTGCATGAATTAATTTGTTATAATAACATTAAAATATAAACACAGCAAAACAATGGAACATTCACTAGTAATAATGATTTATCATTATTACTGCAACATCATTCGAGCGGACGTTATTAAGCGAACGTGTTATGTAAAGCAAAATAGCTCGTTTTACACAAAACACAAAATTATTGCCCATTTCAGTAAATAAGTGATAATTGCGTTATTGTTTTTATTGAAATTTGATGTTTTGTTTGGAATTTGTATAATAATGTATTGAGACTATACCAATATTAATGAAATAACAGGTTTTAGGTTGTACCGCCAACGATGAGCTTCCCATTCTACTACAATAAAACGTGTCGAGTGTGATGGGAATGTAAATTGTTATTATAAGAAATAATAATCTATACATATAATAAAATTCTAACAGGGTTGAATCTGTAAATTAAATATTTTTTGGAAAATTTTATTAAAATATTCATTATTATTGATACAGAGTCCGACTCTATAGTTTTTAGATTTTTTGTCTGTCTATCTGTCTGGGAACGCATCATGAGAAAACCACTTGACAGATTTTGATGAAATTAAGCATGATAATATCTAGTTATCTGAGTCAACATATATGATACTTTTTATTGCGGAAAACATCTCAACTCTGAGAAATTTATACTAAACATTAAAATACAACTAGGGACGAACTCGAGTGTAGCGAGGGTGAGTCGCTAGTTACTATTATAAATAATAATACAAAAGGCGTGCAGTAATCACCTCTTTTATACAAGCTTAGTAATACAGCAAGAATATATATAGTTAATTTGGTTGGGTAAAGACTCTCAATCTGCTTAGCTCAGTATTTGAATATATTATTTTACACGTATAGTTTCTGCCTCCACAGGGAATTAAAATAAGCATTCAACGCGGCATTAGATGGCAAACGACCCGAAATCCATACAATAAAACCATGGAATCTCAAGAATTGCAGTATATCAAACCACCACAATAGCAATAATATTTACTTATCATTCAAAATCGAAATAACTCGTGTAAAATGTATGTATAAGATATTTTTGTTTGACGAATGGGAACCAACTTTTCTCGGCATCACGAGTACAGACATAATTGACATCTCGATATGAACTGATTTAACGATAAATGACTGCCGACTGACCAGAAATAGATATTTTAAATCTTCTTGCATATATTTTTAGATTATAAGATATAGGTTAATCTATATTTAGTTAATTAGTACACATGATATATACTCGCAGTTCCCATCACGTTTTCTGAAAGAAAGCTGGCCGTTTACCTGCACACTGAGCACTGCTCCACTGTCGCTAAGCGTTAGTAGTGACGGGACCTATGTATATATTGTATGTATTCAGCTCCTTTTAACGTCCCACTGCTGGGCCCGGGCCTTCCTTCAATACGAGGAGGATCAGACCATAGTCCACCACGCTGGCCAAGTGCGAGTTGGCGGATTTCACACGTCTTTCGAAAACTTGCTAGGTTCTATCAGACATGCAGGTTTTGTCACGATGTTTTCCATCACAGTAAAACAAGTGGTATTCATGTTCGAAATGATTCGTACATGATAATATCAGAGGTGCGAGACCCGGGATTTGAACCGGCTTCACTCGGTTTCCCAAGCGAGCGCGTTACCACTGGGCTACCACTGCCTTAACGGGACGGGACCTATACACTAGCTTATATCATATACTACTACTACTACACTAGTGCATATCGGTACTAACCGATACCCCATTTTATTTTTATTTATTTATTTATTCTGTATAAATGTATCCACAAAAATATTGTGAAAAATATAGCGAAATTCATTTTGTAAGTAAATTAAACTAATTTTAGTGTATTTAACCTTTGCTAAATACTGTTAAAATTACTACAAACTCATATATAAATATTGACAAAAAATCGCATTCTTTATGTTTCCTTAGCCGAATTAATTCAAACACGTAAACACATCTTTGGGAACCTGATGAGGCAGTCCATATTATAAAAAATCACTTCCATTTCCGACGTACTCTGAGAAATACGAAAGTTTTAAAGCTTTTGTTACCGTTTACTTAAATATGGCTTTCAATTAAGTAGTGTAAGGTTTCGCTATTTTAATGTATAACAAAACAGTCCTTAATTGATTATACTGGCCACACAGACGATACCTTTATAAATCAGGCAGTTAAAATGACGAAAATGGTAAGGCCGAAAAAATAAATTAAAAATATAATAAAAAAAAATACAATCGAATTGAGAACCTCCTCCTTTTTGAAGTCGGTTGAAAATAGAAAGAATAAATAAACAAATAAGGGGATTGGTTGGCGGGGAGTGGACAGGGGTGGATGCTCTCCGTGATTTTTAACTGGAACAAAAAATTAGAAATTGTTGAGAATAAGTATTTTAACCGACTTCCAAAAAGGAGGAGGTTCTCAATTCGTCGGAACCTTTTTTCTTTTTTTTATGTATATTCACGGATTAGTCAAAGACGTGTGAACCGGTTTGGAATTTATTTTTTTTGTTTCGAAGGGTATTGTACTTCCCAGGTGGTCCCATTTAAATTTTATCGAAATCGGTCGAGCGATTTTAAAAAAAATCAATAATAAATTATTTTTTTAATCAAATAGCTTAACAGAATATGTTATTAAAAAAATTTCTTCTTACAAATTACCTGCTTATTATGTCTACACTAAACATGGAAAATAAGAACTTTAAAAAAATCGACTTCTAGGCACTAAAATGTAAAAAATAACTAGACGGGGGTTTTCGTTTAGAATAGATACCTAATCAGATATTTCGAAGTCGGTGCCAGTCGACAATATTTTAAGATATGAATATCTAATAGGTAAATATGATTTCGTATGAACTCTAATTATAGTCAAAATATTACTTAATTTTTTTTAATTTAACTAATATTATTATAAATATTTTACGTATCAAAATATATTAGATTTGCTTTATATCGGCTGGCACCGACTTCGAAAATATCTGATTAGGTACCTATTCTAAATAAAACCCCCCAATTAGTTATTTTTACATTTTAGTGTCTGGAAGTCGGTTTTTTTCTGAAAAGTTTTTATCTAATAAATTATAACTAAATCTAGTTAAAATATATTATTTTTTAAACATGATGCTGTTTTTTTCTGAGATATCCTACAGTAGTTACATGATTAAAACTTTTGTCTAAGATATTATATTTATTACAACAATAATCATGAAATCAGTTCACAAATTGACAAATATTTATATCTCTTAACATACATACATACAAAAAATTACACCCGAATTGAGTATCTGCTTTTTGAAGTTCATCGAAAACGCACGGCATGGTCACTTCGTCGTGTGAAAGCGTCCATATTAATGAACCATTTATACAGAAGCCATGTATGTGTATTCACACGTAAACTTTACTTCAGAGGTACCACTACCATAAATCTTTGCATTACTCTCAGCATACCAATAAAGTTTTCATATAAAGTTTCATCTTCTATTCGGCGAAGACAATTTGTTTTCCCTGGAATTTTAAGCACTAGATACGATGTGAGTTTTAATAATAATCGAGTTTAAAAATCTATATAGCACTTTCGGTACTCTTATTACACAAAGTTTCTATCCTATGATATTCTGGCATAATATACAGTACCTGGGTGACGGAGCTGCGCACGGCGTTTTTCGGGTTACATACCTATATAAAAATTGCGTTTCTTCATAAAAGACACCTATATAAATAAACTTACAAAGCAAAACCTTATCTAAAAACAGAATTTGATCCAAATCGTTAGAGCCGTTTCCGAAACACCAACACATAAACCCATACATTATAAGTGTAAAGTGTATAAATCCTCACAGGATGTATGGATGTTTGTTACTCTTTCACATAAAAACTACTAAATTGATTTTAATGAAACTTCACAATTATATAGCTCATACATCAGAATAACACATAGGCTACTTTTTGTCTCGGAAAAATTTACGGTTCCCGTGGGATTGATTTGTTTTTGACTTCCTAGAGGTAAATCCAAGCGAAGCGAGGGTGAGCCGCTAGTTTATATTTATACAAGAATTACTCATTTAATATTATAAAATTTTAAAGTAAATATAATGCCTTTAAATATATGGACAACGGTTAAAAGCTGAAAATCCATGGTCTTTTGTTTTAAGTCATTCATATGAAAAATAAAAGTAAAGAAAATTATTATAACATTATTTCAATTTTGAAGCATGAGATATATCAATACTAGGAACATTGTCGTCTGTCCACAAGTAATTATAATCTTAAGTTTAGTTATATTAAATTACATCTAGTAATTTTCACATGATAACAAAATAAGTACAAAACTTCTTCCGCTTATTTTTTATTATTCTTTCTAAATATACTTCTGACTAAATCCTATACATATATGTTCTGTATACATTATGAAACCATGGACACTTTTTATATGGTACTCTAATCTATACACATAATAAAATTGTAACCAAGCCTAATCTGTACATTGAATATTTTTTTGAAAATCTTATTGAAATAGACATTATTATCGATACAGAGGCCGAATCTATAGTTTTTAGAATTTTTGTCTGTCTGTCTGTTACCGCATCACAGAAAAACCACTGGAGGGATTTTGATGAAATTTGGTATGGTGACAGCTGGTTATCCGGGTGAACATATAGAATAGTTTTTACCGCGGGAAGAGGTCTCATTTCTGAGAAAAAATACAAAAACTGCATTGTAAGAGTATACTAATATGAAAAACCTAAGAATTTGCTTTTTGGTCATCTAAACGAGGGCGGAGCCGCGAGCAATGCTAGTTTTACATAAAGATAAAGGTAGTTATTTTTCATTTTAATATTATTTCTGATAAACCCAAAGTAAAACACCGGTTCCTACCCAAACTTATGAATAGTATGATCATAGGTCGTTGCTCGGGTATCTATCTGTATTTATTCCGCTCCGTCTGAGTGCATCGGGTCACGTGATCCGATTCGCAATGTAAGGATTGAGATGCTATTGTAACATTATTATGCGCATATTTACATAGAAATGCCCCATTTTGATTCACCAAGCAATTGTATAGTATTTTTATTATTAATTATTTTATTTCTATATAGGTACATTTATATAAAAGACTTCGATGTCGTTAGAGTCCCGGGTCGGTATTCAGTATTTCTATCAATAAATTCTAAATAACAGCCCGCAGTTGGGAAGTTGGCGGTGTTTCACCCCCTTGCTTCGGAGAGCACGTAAACCGATGGGTTTTCCTGCCCTTAGGCGCTCTCTCTCACCTGCCGTGTCGAAGTATCGTCCCATCGGAGTTTGAGAGTGAAAAGAATAGAGAGGATGGCCACACGTTTGGCTCAGTTCGTAGTGACCCTACTTGTTGTGCCAGCGATCGCGGGTTCGAGTCCCGCCGGGGTCATTTCTTTGTGTGATAGCACGAATGTTTGTACTCCAGTCATGGGTGTTTAAATTTATAATATGTATATATATATATATATATATATATATATATATATATATATATATATATATATATATATATATTTATTTATTTATTTATTTATTTATTTATTAAAGGACAACCAACAAAAGATACATTAAAAACGGCATAATATTCAAGTGTTAACAATTTCATTAATGTTCTTTTAGTAATAGGTTATCACAGCATGCTCTATTTTTTTTTTAAATCACGTCAATAACATTTAATTACAAAATGGAAATTTAAAATTAAATAATAATAATAACTTAATAAATAAAGTTGAAATTAAATTATAAAATTGATAAATGACAATTTAAATATAAAAAATAACATAATTAGACATAATATAATTAGAATAGATTAGTTAATAATATTTAAATAGTCAGTCCAATAAAACAAGAAAATTCAATTTGGGATTAGAATTAATAGCAACGCACAAAACAAAGTAATACAAAAAAAAAATATCATAATTTATCGTAGTAACGATTAGCGATAAGTCGAAGGGTTACAATTCTGATAAATATTCGATAACTTTGCGCTTAAATTGAGGTAGTCTGTCATGGCATATGTCTACGCTTAAGATTTTTTTTGTGATATTATTGTATAATCTCGACATTCTTGGCACAGGGGAATTCTTTCCCAAGTGAGTTCTGTAGACACCTACTTCTAACAAGTTGCACGGATGTCGGGGTATTTTAGGTGGGACGTGGAATGCAAATTTATTAAAAATATCGGAACAGTCAACTTCATTATTTAGGACTTTATAGAGAAAAGTCATTGCTAACATTTCTCTCCTATTTTTAAGACTATTAATATTAAAATGTTTAAGTCTTTCATCATAGCTATTTAATTTTAATTTATATCTATATGATAGTTGCCGTAACAAACGCTTTTGCACAGATTCCAGTCTAGTGGTATGGCTTTTCTTGTAAGGTGACCATATGAGAGAGCAGTATTCAAGTCGACTGCGAACAAGACTATTGAATAACTTTAAAGTTGTTATTGGATCCTTAAAGGTTTTTGAGGACCTCATAATAAAACCAAGAGACTTATTGGCCAAATCGAGACAATGGTCAATATGAGGACCAAAAGTAATGCGACTATCCATAATCACACCCAGATCTCGTATTTGTATTAATTCAGTTAATTCATGTTGGTCAATGTAATATTTAGACGGTGTAATTTTCTTTTTACGCGTAAACTTAATATGATGACATTTTTCAATATTAAGGTACATTCCGTTCGTTTTACACCATTCAGTCAATCTATGTATATCTTCTTGAAGTAAGTACTGGTCATCCATTCCTTTAACGACACGTAATAGTTTTAAATCATCGGCAAATAGGCTTGCGGTGCTATATTTGAAAATATTGATGATGTCGTCAATAAAAATAATAAAAAACAATGGACCGAGATTGGATCCTTGAGGGACACCCGAAAAATTACAAAACGTTTGCGATTGGTGACCATCTATTACCACGGTGGAAGATCTGCCAATAAGATACGTTTCGCACCATGCCAGGAGCTTGTTTGATATCCCGTATGCAGAAAGTTTTTTTAAAAGTAATCTGTGGTTAACCTTGTCAAATGCTTTCGAGAAGTCTGCATAAACGACATCTACTTGATTACCCTGATCGATGTTGTCAGATATAAAAGACACGTGCAGCAATAAATTTGTGTTGGTCGAACGTTGAGACATAAAACCATGCTGTTCTTTGTGTAAAGTGCTGTTAATATGATTATAAATATGTGCATAGACGAGGGATTCAAATACTTTTGCCATTGAAGATATGATTGAGATGGGTCGATAGTTACTCACCATGTCTTTTCTGCCAGACTTGTGTACTGGAACAATTCTACTTATTTTCCATTTGTCAGGAAACAGGCCATCTTTTAAAGATCGATTGAAAATAAGGAATAATGGCAAGGAGAGTTGGTACGCGCACTTGGATAAAAATAAAGGTGGTATGTTGTCTGGTCCCGCCCCCTTATTTAAGTCAAGTCTCTTTAATTTTTTATAAATCAAGTCTCGTGTCAATTCGAAAGTGTCAATATCACTAGATGTATTAATGGCCGTACCTACATTTCTGAACTCACTAGTAATTGTGTTATCTTTCTCGTATACGGATGAAAAGTGTTTCGCAAAAAGATCGCATATAGAGTCAACTGTTGTAGCTTTAGTTCCATTGCATGTTATCACGGGTGGATATGCACTCTTGGTTTTACGGAGATTCTTTAAATGGGTCCAGAAATACTTTGGGTTTTTGCCTATTTCGTTTTCTATAATACAAATGTAATTGTTATAACATAATGTTATAAGCCTATCACAATCTCTTCTCAGATAGCGAAATTCTAACACATCCAATGGATTATGATATCTTTTTACCTTCAAATGATATTTATATTTTCGATGAAGCAATTTTATTAGCTGGGGGGTATACCAGATTGGATGAGTATTGATTTTGTTATTCCGCATAGGCACATGTCTCTTTATTACTTCCCTAATGATCACATAGAATATACTAAGCATTTCATTAACATTGTTACAATTGTAAAATACCTGAACCCAATCAATTTCATCCAATTCTGCCATGATTCTCTCATAATCAGCTTTATGAAACCTGTACTTATTTCTCGAAGCTAATTTGGAATTTCTTGCGATAGGTATATTAATTGAAATGTCAATAGGTGGATGGTATTTGTCACAATGTTTTAATGAATTTTGACTTTCACATATTGTAACAATGTCCTCGCTACACAATACCAAATCAAGTATTTTATTTTGATGATTTTGCACAAAATTATATTGATTTAAATTATTTAGAGACATAAAATCCACTAAAGCAGATTTTAAAGAGCAGTTACTGTAATTGGCTGGTTCAGTATAGGTTGTGTTGATCACTTTGGTCCAAAGTATGCCACTTAGGTTAAAGTCTCCCAATATGAGAGTTAAATTGTTATTATTCTTGTCTAGTACATTATTCGCATTTTCCAAAAAATTGTCAAGAAGAGTCATATGGATTGGAGGGGGCAGATATACACTACATAGATGTAGGGATATGGTTTTGTTGTTCATTCTTACCTCAACCGTTACCCATAGGTCTTCACAGTTACTCTCCCAGTTGAACTCACGGTAAGAAGCGAACCGGTTAGAGACTGCTATGAGCACACCACCACCCATTTTCTTATTTTTACTAAAAGAAGAAGTATCTCGATCACGTCTATAAACCTCATATCTGTTATCAAAGATTTCAGCGTTGACAATGCCATCACAAAGCCACGTTTCAGTTAACACAATTATATCGTAGTTGTTACTTAAGATTTGCAATCGTACCTCAGATAAAAATGATTTTAAGCCACGAACATTTTGATAATAACAGTGAATTGAATCGAATTTTAAATAACTATAAACAAAACATCATGCTTAGTACTAACAATTATATATAAAACCTAATTTAAGCTTTTTAGAGTATCCATATTTTTAATAAACTTATAGTCAGAAGAGTCACTTTTCCGCATATATACATGACCACCTTTAACCCACACATATTTATATTTCAGTTCTTTTGCTTTAGTTCTCGCAGCTGCATGCAAGGCCTTCATTGACGGGGACAAGTGATCCGTAACGTATATTGGCTTATGTTCACCTCCCATTCCAATATGACTAGTGTTTAGTTTGTCACTACTATTTCTCCTGTTGAATGCGATAGCGGCTGCTAAAAAGCCGTCACGAATTCTAGGGCAACTAAATTTTACTATAATTGATCGTGGTCGGTTACTATTTTTTTGAATCTTAGATATTCTTGTGCATAGATGAATGTCTGATTCAACGAGATTATATTTAATAGTGTGGGCTAATTGTTTCACTGTAGTGATCAAGTTTTCATTCTTGTGTTCGGGAAGGCATTGTATTTCTACATTGCTCGCCCGGGAGTGCCTTTCTATTTGAGACATCCTCGAATCAACTTCTTGGATGTAGCTGCGTAAATTCTTATTTTCCGATTCCAACTGATTGATTATTTCTATTTTTTGTTGCATCTCCCGTCTCACTTCCTCATATTCTTTTTCCATAAATGATATAGATTCAGTGACTTGGGTAATCTGGCTCAATATTTCGGATATTTTATTACTAAGTTGAGTTTCTATTTTTGATTGAAATGCACCGAAGATTGTGTTTAACTCTTCCCTAATGATTTGTCGAACATCGGCGGATGTTAACGAAGAGTCGGTGTCGGATGCCTTAGTAAATTTCTGTTTATTTCGAACTGTCACATTCAAAGAGGAGTCATGTTTATCGTTGGCAAGAGTGGCTGCTGCTCGAACAGGTGTGTTTGAGTTATCTAAGCCGGCTCTGGGACGATTGCATTCAGGACACAGCCAGTTCGCTTTAAAGTCATTAGATACTTCTTTGTATTGTAAAGTAGTAGTCGTTGCTATACATGCATAGTGATATTTCTTCAAACATTGCGAGCATATTATAAATTCGTTTGAGTTCTGTTGACGGTTGCAACATTCAAATTTCATCTTATTAGTTTTTGTCTTCGTTAATTCATTCATACTGCTTAATAATATTGTTTAATATTCACAGAAAATAAATATTAAAATAATTTATAAAATTTTACTACGTCGGAACCGGGGTTTGATCTCAGAATCGCCGCGCTGGTAGCTATCTTTAAGGCACTAGACCAACAATTGACTTATCTCAACTTGCAAATTTCTTGTATCATATCCTCGCTTAGGTGAGCTCTACATAGGGTCATTGTCGTAGTTGCAGAGGTCATTAACACATTATTGTAACACTGAGTTTTATTTAATCACTACTTCACTATTTTTTAAATATTGATTTTATTATAGTTCCACAGTTATTTTGTATTTATATTTGTTGCAAGAACACTAGATTACACCTTCGTCTTTCGCGTTTATACCCTTTGTCTTTGTACTTTAACAGTTCTTTTTTATGTAAAAGTTTAAAAAAAATATATATATGTATAAATATATTAAGTATTTATAATTGTAAATATCATGATTTTTGTTGGAAATTACCACTTTAATTAAATTAAAATGATTTTAATAACGGAGATGACTTGACGTGTGTCGCACGCGACTACCCACTTTTTTATATATATATTTAAAGTTTAATAATATGTGTAGTGTATCAATTATCTGGTATCCTTACTAGATGGTGCTGTGTTAATGTCCCAACATACATATCTATATATAATTACTTTCAAAAAAATACTTTCAAGAGTGTACCTGTATCTACGCTTACACTCGTGCACTGAGTATAATATCTATCGTCTGCTCAGTTGGCTAGTCTCGGTGAGATTGCCTGGCGTAGCCAAAATTAATCAGGAGAAAATTATGTTAATATTATTATAATATGTAACCAACTGAATATAAATTCAATAAATATTTTTTACGTAAAAAATCAATTTAGAGCCTGCTAAAGAGTCAAAAATAACTTTGTATTTTATATATTATATTAAATTTATCCGTCATATTTTTTGTTATTTAAAGGCTTAAAGGGCTTAAAACAACTGAAATATTTCGAAATATCTTATATTAATTGTTCTTGTGTGATTAAATCATTTATTATAGTTTAATTTTGTTGAATTATTTAGATGCCGTAGGTAGTATCGTGTTGTAAACCTTACCTCTGTTATATAATTAAAGGTAAAAACAATTTTTCAAATCGGGCTGGTAAGTAAGTAGATCTAGAAATTTACGCGTTCAAACAAACAACATTTAAAATGAAATATTCGGATTTAGTCACCATTTTATTTTATACTAGCATTGCCCGCGGCTCCGCCCGCGTTCAGATGACCAAAAACCAAATTCTTAGGTTTTACATATTAGTATACTCTTACATTACAGTTTTTGTATTTTTTCTCAGAAAT
The DNA here is from genome assembly GCA_951806755.1 of Brenthis hecate. Classification (NCBI taxonomy): domain Eukaryota; kingdom Metazoa; phylum Arthropoda; class Insecta; order Lepidoptera; family Nymphalidae; genus Brenthis; species Brenthis hecate. The sequence continues at coordinate 3,507,548 of OX638277.1, read as the reverse complement.
AAGATATTTTGCCGCATTACAAAGTATCCTATATGTTGACCCGGATAACCAGCTATGACCGTACCAAATTTCATCAAAATCCCTCCAGTAGTTTTTCTGTGATGCGGTAATAGACAAACAGACAGACAGAAAAATATTCGGCCTCTATATCGATAATAATGTTTATTTCAATAAGATTTTCCAAAAAATATCTAATGTACAGATTCGGCTTAGTTATAATTTTATTATATGTATAGATTTTTGTTCGCGACGTCGGTACTGCGTTTTAAATATGACGTTAAGTCGTTTCTAATATAAAAACAAATATTTATACGCCAAAGCTTTAACAACAAGCTTTAAAAAACACATCCATTATCCATAACATTCCTACTAATGTTATGAACATGAAAGTGCGTATTGATTTGTTTTGCATTCCCGCAGTAATAAAATAGGTGTTCGACGTAATGCCTTTCTATACTTAGATATAATATATGAAGTGGAAAGTCGCATTTACTACTGAAACGATCGTTAAAATTTAATTTTCTCTGATGTTTTTAATAAAAGGATTTTTTCATTAAAAACAACACGTGGCCAAAACGATCTAAGTTCATTTCTAACGGGTCAATGTATATACATTATGTACATTAATCCGCTAGATATCTTACCGATGGGTTAATTCGGTTAGTTAATCTTATTGATTAAAATAGTATTGTAACATTGCATATTTAATAAAATATCTAAAAAATATGACTTTACGAAAAAAAAATTAAATCGTCTTGCGGCATGTGTTGTTTTTAATTGAACAGTCCTGTCGTTTTTTCATTTAAAATAAGCTTTCAGGGAGCATCACAAAAAAAAATATTTTTAAAGATCACTTTCAGGTAATTTCACGCAACTGTCGCTTTTTGGCTGTCGGTGTGCGCGCGCATCGTAAAAATTTTACTATCATATTTTTTTCCAAACCTACCAAAAGAAGTAATAATAAAACATATAAGTCAATAAACGTTCAACAAGAATATATTAAATATCAATTACTTATATGACAAGCTCAAGTTAATTGTACGAGTATCTACATATTTCATCAAAGCGTAATAGGTTCTTTCCATGGCAGTAATTGTAGAAAACTTTTTGATTGTTATTGCTTTCAACTTCATAGCTACATTAAATTTCATTGTTTATAAAATTTATAACTCTAATAACTTAATAGACGTTAAAAGTGGGTAATATTTCATATTTGGCTAATGTTTTACCCGCGTTTTAGTTAGCTCCGTACTACACCCCTTGCGTGTTTTGATAACTTTTGCCTTGACAGTTTAAAATAACAAATATTTCAAAGGATTCATGAAATGATTTTGTGGCATATCGTTTGCATTATACTACTATCTCATGGAAATTTCCCTATACTATCGCAGTAGAAAGTACAGTTTTTCCTGTGCCTATTTATAATTACGTTTTAATGCTTAGTATATATTTGTCAGAGATGAGATATTTTCCCGCAATAAACAGTATACTATATGTTGATCCGGATAACCAGCTATCATCATACCAAATTTTATAAAAATCTGTCCAGTGGTATTCTCGTGATAAGGTCACACACATACAAACAGACAAAAATTCTAAAAACTGTAAATTAGGCCTCTGTATCGATAATAATAACTATTTTAATAAGATTTTCCAAAAAATATTTAATGTACAGATTCGACTTAGTTAGAATTTTATTATATGTATAGATTTACATTTATTGAAATAGATTTGTTTTGCTTTACATTGGCATTACGTCATTTTTTTAAGTTTTTATTTCTCCATTTTAAGTGGAAACAAAAATAGCAAATATGTAAGAAAAATTAATTTATTTTGACGCCAATTTTTATATGAAGAATAACAAACTAAAAAATCTCGCTTTTTATAATAACACTAAAAACCATTACAAGCCCCAAAACAAACTACAAAAATAACTTTGAGACATACATAATATATTTTTATATAGAGACGTCAAAATACTCATTTCTTTAGCTGGTTTAATTAAACTTCACATAAGCCACACTTATTCTCATCTAAACTGTAGGAGTAGTGAACTTTACGTGCGTACAATTTATATTAACCCTAGAACGTAGCTGCAAAGTATTTACTGAATAGTTATATTCATGAAATTATAATATATAGTCTATACTAGCAGAACCCGCGGTTACGCCCGCGTTCAATCTACAAAAAAACTCCTTGGCTTTATGTTATACAGCAGTTCACCCCTCGCTTCACTCGGGTTCATCGCTATGTATTCATACAAAAATACTAAAATTGCGATAAAAATGGGGGGTTGGGGTAGGAGGGTGAAAATATTCCGCAGGGGTGTTGTAGTGAATGCGCAAGCGATCCTGCACACCCCATTGCACTGCGGCGACGGGTTCCGCTGTGGGTTTTAGTGAGTAGGAGTCTCACAGTACCCTACCCATTGACGGCCGGTAGGGTCCCCATGATGGGTTTCCCCAGCGAAAACAAAAAAAAAAAAAGGAGGGTGAAAATATACGTTATGACCTAATCTACCAAATAAAAAAAATTCTATAAAGTCAAGCCGTTTCAGAGGAGAGCGACCACAAACACCGTGATATGAGATATTTACAATATATTAGTTAGATGATTTGAGGTAAGATTTTTATGTTTAGTTTATCTTTACATAGAGACGCGAGGGTGAGTCGCTAGTGATAGATAAATTAGATTTTGTTAAATAATATGACTAAATTATGATTTTAAATGTAAAATATAATAAATAATTTCTTTATTAGTACTATTAAATCAACTTAATTATGAATAATACTTTTTATTGATATTATTTTTAAATAATTAAAAAATGAAATTGGCTTTAAGCACTCTACTGAAATTGGGTAAAAATTGACAAGAAAACATTGAATCTATTATGAATCATATTTTAATTTAATATATATATATATATGTTTATATGTCCCTTCTTATATAATATCGGTATTTCTGAATCATTTTTAACAACTCCATCTCTAGTAATGATGTTTTATTTTACCAAAATTCCTCCCTCACGAGCGCACGTAACAAAACAACTATCCACAAAAATTTACATTATACTTAAGTAACACAGCAAGAATTACTGTAACAGCGAATTTTATTTTCGCTTAAGCGAAAATAAAAATCGCTGTTACAGTAATTCTAAATATCATATTCCCAACACTATCCAAACACTTAATGTATGTACTACTAGCGATTCACCGTCGCTTCACTCGGGTTCGTCCCTGGGTTGCTCCCCCATACAAACTTTCATCCCCATTTTCACCGCTTTAAGGGATGATTTCAGGGATAAAAACTATCCTATATCCTTCCCAGGGACTCAAATTATCTTCTTACCAAATTTCATCTGGATCAATTCAGTAGTTTCGGAGCCTATTCAGAACAAACAAACAAACAAAAAATCTTTCCTCTTTACAATATTAGTATAGACAAATAAACGTAACGTATAGAAAAACCATTATGACCGCCAGATTACAACACAGACAATATATTACGAACTAGTTGAACAAAGGTAGGTTGATTGTAATTTTGGTGATAATTTCAATCCGGAAGAGGAAGCCAGCCAGATATTTCATACGGTAAAGTTTAATATTGCCGCAATCAGAAACAATGAAAGCTGTATTGTTTGGGTACATTTATAGCGGTTATGAGGAATTTTTATGGCATATGAGAGATTGATCTCGAACAATTAAAATTCATACTCTTTGTTTGTTTAATGCGAGAAAATGTTGATTTTAGATAAATGTTTACTGGGAGCGTGTTAGATCAGTTGTATGATGGTTCGAATTATTATTATACCACCCCGCGAAATTTCAATAACAAATCTTATCATGGAAAATGATTTTGACGATCATTACCTATTACAGATACCTATTTCAGAAACACAATAGTGACACTAGCACAAAATTTTATGAAAGTCGTTTAAAAACAGAAGCACAAGTCCAAAGGATTTTCAATTAAGCATTTCAAGTGCCATCTATTTTAGCGAACTGTTGTACGGAGATTAACTGACACGTCGACACGATCGCAATAATTCTCATAAATAAATCATTCTGCCGACATCGTATATTGATGAAAATAGCTATAAATTGAAGCCTTATGTGCGCTACATTAATCTGTTACACGAGTTACGAACTTGTACTACGTAAATTAAGTATCTATACTTATAAATAAAGATGAAATATCTACCTGTTATTTTGCAATAGCGAACTTGTATTCGCTCACGTACTTAATTGTTTTATATGTAACCAAAATAAATCATATTTATTACTCTAGCAGAAAAAATGTAATATATATATATATGTATATATATATATATATATATATATATATATATATATATATATATAACCTTAGCCTTAATTTACCCTGTGACAATCTGTTCTTATCTAACGTATCCTACCTATAAACTATCAATCTGGTAATTTTGCAACTTCATACGTAATTGTAGACTAGTTAATAGGTATCAAGTACCAACAACTGTAAGTTTCGTATCGTTTGCTTTTTTTTATACTTGATATTTGATCATTCTGTATAATTTTAGTATAGTTGATACTTTTGACTGTATACTTTTGACTAATTTCAAAAAAAAAAAATTATTCGTTTCCATATTTTTTTGTTACGCTACGCGACATCCTCGTTTATTATTCTGTTTTTAATAAATTGAGAGTAACAGTTATCATATAAACTTTTAAGTCAATTTAGGTTTATGTTAAATTAAAAGTTAAAAAAAAAACAAGATACGAAAATCTAGCTATCTAGAAGCTTACTATTTCTGCGGCTTAGAAAAACTTACCGTGATATTTTTATGTTAGTAATTGAACGTTTAATCACCTTTAATTAGGGTACGGTGCCATAAAAACATAATAAATGTACTCCGTTGAGGACATAGCTATAGAAATCAGGATAACAGGAAACATAAAAATTTAGCCATAATATATTTACGTATATTAGATTTATATTAGATTGCTATAGTTTGTTTAAAGTAATTAAAAAAAATTCTTAGCATTTTGAGTATAAGATTAATTTTCAAATTCAATTGGAAGTATACAAGTTGTAGACAATCGATCTTTGTTAGCTTAAAATTATTAGCTACTTTGTGTCAGACGATGGGTGATTGATTTATGAAAGATGCCTTACGAAGAAACAATTTGAAGTTTTCTACAAAATATTCCACTTTACAACTTTCTAAATTAACTAATTCTTTTCAATTTTTCATTATATTAGTGTTTGTATATATAAAATAGAATTCTTATGGAGGCAATGTTAAAAATCTTTGGCTATCACCAAGGTACGTTACAAACTATAGATTTTCTTATAATAACCATTTTAAATTAACAGAAAATGATTTAATTTATTTATTTTTATAAGTAGAATCGTATATACTATAAAATAATAGTTTACATTTGAGAACCGCTTCGGTGGTCTAGTGGCTAGCAAGTCCGGCTGCACATCCGGAGGTCCTGGGTTCGAATTAGTTAGGGAGATTTTCTGTTAAGAAATGAGTAACAACCCATTTTCCGGAGTAATTGGGATGTTGGCGGAATTCACCCCCGTGCCTCGGAGAGTACACAAAACTGATCTCTCACCGGTCGTGTCGAATTGTATTTTCACTTGATTATGAGAGTGATAGGAATGGAGAGTGATAGGAATGGAGAGTGCACTTGTGTCTGCGCGAATTCCTGTGCACTATAGTATCTCCTGCGTAGATTAAAGCAGGTAAGTCTCTAAAACATCAAGGTATCGATAATCTATTCCATACCAACCGTTAAAACGTACCTAGGGACGAAACCGAGCGAAGCGAGTGTGATTCAATAGTAAAAAATAAATTATTATTATTGATTATATAATAATGTTGTTTGTTACAACACTTCTAACTTCTAAGTAAAGTACTTTGACGATATTATTACTGAGAAATGATATAAATGTTCATATATCCTCACAATATTACTCTGATAAGAAAATAAGTTAAACCAATAACATAACAAATTGTTTCCATGCAAACACAATTTTGTCCCGGTACAAGGATATTTAAAAAATACTAGCATTGCCCGCAGCTCCGCCCGCATTCAGATGACCAACAAAGAAATTCTTAGGTTTTACATAGGGTAAAAGCCGGACAGTTGCCCCACTTTTTGAAAATCTCCAATTACATAAAAAATAAGTATCTACTTACAATATGCCCCGTATATAATAAAACATCGATCTTTAATCTTTCATTGTGACATATTTTTTTAAACACAATCAATATTGTTTTTCAGTAAATCCTGTTTTATTTGACCTCTACAAAAGGGGATAGTTGCCCTCTGTGGCGGATAGTTGCCTTATGTTGAAAATGCTTTGGGGGATACTTGCCTCATGCGGGGATAGAAGACTCATCATGAAATTGTTGCAATTTTTTTGGTTTAAAACTAATTTATGTAAATTTAATCAAACATTATTAATTATTAACATCAATTAATTAAGTAGAAGGTATTTACTAATCGAAATCAATACAATTTTTAAAATACAAATAAAATCTCCAAAATGTATGTTATAAATAATAATTAACTTTAAAGATAAATACAATATGGCAATCAACTTTGACACAAATATTAAAATTAATGGGTAAGTTAGTAAAGGTATATCACCAAAAACAGTTTAAAAATCATCATCAATTACGAAGTCATAACTTTTAATTTTCCACATCTCCCACAATATTCTTTGAATGATGAACAAGTTTCCTGGAAATACAATCAAGTATAATTTGGATTTATTCGCTTTTCCTATTTTTGTATTAATGTTAATAACTTTTACGGTCTTTTCAGTCTCTTTTATCATCTTTAATTTCTTACTTCGTTTTTTGTACTCTTTTCGTAGCTTTTTCTTTGGCTATTTTTGTATTTATAATGTTTTTTTCATTTTCACTCTCGGAACTATAAGTTTGTTATTTGTCATCCTTAAAGCTCTTTCTCCGCTCAGTTTAATAAAATCTATGTTTTCAAATTCTGTTTCACTGCGAGAGAAGTCGTCATATTTTTTGATTTTTTACTTTCGTTTCGACCTCTTTTCTTCATAATTATCATCTCGCTATCATCTGATTTAATTTTTTACTGTCTTAAAATCTTTTTATTTCGTTGTCTCCACTCTAGTTCTTTTTGTAATGTTTGTTTCTTCTTCTTTATCCTGTTTTTGGACACGTTTTTCGTTGAAATTTAAAACTTCTGCAGATTGTTTAGCCCTTTTAGACATGCTAATCTCTTACCCATATTTGCGAGGCATTTCGCGTACCTACAACACTAATTGTCCTTAGGGCGACTATCCGCACAATAATTTGGGGCGACTATCTTTTTCGGTACGGATACTTGCCCTTATATTTTGAAAAATAAATAAATGTTATTCGACAGTTTAAAGTAATAGGTAGTGTAACTTAAGCTTCAGTACACGCGTAGAAGCAAAAAGTTGACTGAATCGACAACTGTAAAAAAAATATTCAATAGAAAATACACACGAATATAATTTCAACGTCAGTTAACGTCCTGCCGCGGAAAATTTTCGCTCACACGGACAAAACACGTTTACTTAGTCCCACTACTGGCGTCGTCCTAAGGTCTGTGGAAGAGTCGCTTCAAATTACAGAAGAGCACTAACATCAGGGACATCTCTAATATAGCGTATTGAAAACCGGGGCATGTATCCAACTGAGGCGACTATCCGGATTTTACCCTATTAGTATACTCTTACAATTCAGTTTTTGTATTTTTTCTCAGAAATGAGATATTTTCCCGCGGTAAAAAGTATCCTATATGTTGACCCGGATAACCAGCTATCACCATACCAAATTTCATCAAAATCTGTCGAGTAGTTTACTCGTGATGCGGTAACAGACAGACAGACAGACAGACAAAAATTCTAAAAACTATAGATTCGGACTCTGTATCGATAATAATGCCTATTTCAATTAGATTTTTCAAAAAATATTTAATATACAGATTTGACTCAGTTACAATTTTAAGAGCGTCAAAATGGGGATGAAAATTTATATGGGGAAGCAACCTATTATATTTTTACTTTTATTCTAAGAACGGAGCTATAATAGGTTGTTTGGCTTACTTTTAATTATTATAAACTGATTTTTGCTCTCGACTCAACTCGTGTCTTTTATTCGCATCGCGTAACAAAAAAAGTCATTTTCAGTTTTATACATATAGAGGTTTTTTCCCGCGGTTTTACTCGCGTAGTTCACTGGGCGGGGATCAAAAGTAGCCTATCTGTCTACAGGGTGTAACCTATCTCTTTAACAAATTTTATCGAAATCTGTTCAGCGGCATAAGCATGAAAAGCTAACAGACAGATCGTACTTATAATATTAATATTAGTTAAGATTAGTAAAGAACTGAAAATATTAATTGCTTATCTTTTTCATGCATTTTTGACGATACGTTAGGCTCAGTTTGTAGTGACACTACTTGCTGTGCCAGCGGTCGCGGGTTCGAGTCCCTCTGGGGACTTTCATTTGTGTGATAAGCACGAACGTTTGTACTCCAGTCATGGATGTTTATATTTAGATTATATATGTATTTAAAGTTATATATATGTAGTGTGTCAACTATTTGGTATCCATAACACAAACCTCGTAGCTTACCATGGAACTAGATGGTGCTGTGTGTTCATGTCCCAATATATATATATATATATATATATATATATATATATATATATATATATATATATATATATATATATATATATATATATATATATATATATATACATGCAGTCACAGTGTATTTTTTTTTCATAATGCTAATTTATAAGTCACAAAATTGCAGGCGTTTTATTTCTAAACATTGAATGCTTCACATCTTAATGCCTTTACCAATATGAACAGTGTTGTAATAAGGACAAGAGTGGGATACGTCGCAATATATATGAATGTTTATTGGGAAATGTAATGGCACGTCAAAATACATAACGCACATTTAATCTCTTTATCATAAAAAAATACCATCAAAATACCATCAAAAAGTTATATGAAGCAATAATTGCAAGAATTTTGGAATTGGACTATTAATTTCAGAGATTAACGAGTTCAAATAAATGTACAAACAAATACTTTATCATATTAGTATTTATTGTATTCCAGGCTATAATCTATTTCTGTGCCAAATTTCATAGATATCTGTTCAACCGTTCTGGCGTGAAAGAGTAACAAACAAACATCCATCCATTCTCACAATTATTCACATTCATAATATTATTATGCATTTATAGATAAATCATATTTAACTCAATTTAGAAGAACCCGGAAGGAAATAGTCGAAGTAGCAAGTCGGAATTTTAAACACTAGTCTTCCGGTCTGTAAATAAGCAAATTTTATAAGTAAAGTTTTCTTCATTAATGAATTCCTTCTTGGCAGGTACGTAATTTCGTAACTTGTTTTAACGATCGCCGGCATCTTGGGTGCACGCGCCGCTTAATAAATCATCCCGCTGTCTTGAACATGTCTATAATATACTAGTTATAGTTCTTGGCTGCGCTCTTCACTACATAGTATAAAACAAGTCGCTTTCTCTGTCCCTATATCCCTATGTATACTTAAATCTTTAAAACTACGCAACGGATTTTTATGCCGTTTTTTTAATAGATAGAGTGATTCAAGAGGAAGGTTTTAGTATATAATTTGTTAAGTTTTTGTATCATTGGCTAAAATATAACGATATTTGTTGGAAGTGTCGGAAAAAATAAGACGTCTGGGAGCTTTCAACGAAAACGCCGCCTAAACTCTTTGAGATATAACAAAATAATACATTATTGTGGATGGAATTGTGTATCTTATCTATATCTACAGAAAAGTCCGCTATGACATATGTCTATCTCTTAAGGATAACATACTATATCTATTTTAATTTAAAATGTACCTAGGGACGAACCCGAGCGAAGCGAGGGTGAGTCGCTAGTAATTATATAATTTTTAATTTTGTGAAATATAATTGTAGCTCGTTCGTCTCGGGTTTGCCCCTAGATAAGTTTTAATGGTTAGAATAGATTTCTTAGAGATGAGAAATTTTCCCGCATAAAAAAGTATCCTATATGTTAACCAGCTATCATCATACCAAATTTCATCAAAATCTGTCCACTGGTTTTCTCGTGATGTGTTCTCAGACAGACAGATAGACAAAAATTCTAAATCTATAGATTCGGCCTCTGTATCGATAATAGTGACAATTACAATAAGATTTTCCAAAAAATATTTAATGTACATAGACTTATTTATAGAAGATTATTGAGTATAAATCTAAATTATGAGTATATACTATCAAGGCATATTAGTTCGTAGTAGAAGAGGAAGCCACAATATTAGACGAGAAACGTAAAATGGACTGAAAAATCACTTTGTTTTTTGTCTTTCTGCAGAACAGAACAATGTCCAATTTTAATAAAACAGTAAAATTGCATGAATTTTAAAAGTAAAAAATATTCAATTATTCGATGTTCTAAGCTTTATATTTTTATTGTTTTGGCTCTCCTAAGATCATTTTCATTTATACCAAAACCTATTGTACCTACTCTTCACTTATTTCTTAATTTACCACACAAACAACTCTAGAATTAAGTTTTTTAAGCATTTTTTTAATTTACACATTAAAATTTGAATATTACCTGCATCTTATTATTAAAAGAATACTAATATAAAAAAAACGTGAAACGTGTAAAAAGTTACACTTCTGTGGCGTAAAAGAACAAAAATAATATTATATATCATTTGTCAGACAATAACGACGGTTACCATGGCAACAAACAGTTATCGGCTAACTTCATCATGTCGCTTTTTGGCTGTCGATATACGCGCACATTGTAAAAATTTTACCCTCGTAATTTTTTCCAAACGTCCCAAAAGGAGTATAACGTCAAAAAATATCTTTATAAGATACAATCCATAATTCGAAATATAAATTATTGTGAGGAGTATCACAGGTTGTCTTATAATTATGTATTGTAACATAACGGTTGGTTATTATTTTTTACGACAGGCCCCTAACGAGCGTCGGCATGATGTTAACGCTACTTACATTATATTTTCTAGTAACAAAAGTGAGTAAGTAAATAAATTGGAAGATGCCTTGGCTTATGAGATCGCTGGAAGACGGCGCTGAATAATAAATAACATCATAACTAAATTATCTTAAACCGTGGGTTTGTACACATAATATACATAATAACATATAGAACATATATAATATATTCATAGGTATGATGAGTTTTATATCCCTTACTTGAGAAATGATTGATTTCCCATACAAAGTTCCAGATTTCCCATACAAAGACCAAACCCTCCCCCTTCCACTCCCTTAAGGGATGATTTCCGAGGTAAACACTATCCTATGTCATTTCCAAGGTCTCAAACTATCTCCATATCAAATTTCATCTAAATCGGTTCAGCAGATTAAGCGTGAAAAGGTAATTGACAGACAGACAGATAGTTACTTTCGCATTTATAATATTAGTATGGATTAGAATTAGTATCCACTACTTTGTTACTTTAATATAATATAAGGTATTGAGGGACGAGCGAAGCGAGGGTGAGTCGCTAGTATACATATAGGTAATTGTTCAAATATCCAAACAGTTAAACGATAATATATAATAGATTGCATAAAAAAATAATAGAAATTCAAATATATGGATTGTGTAATTTTTCATTTTCATAAAGTGTAATTGAAAAGTTTCACGCAGTATAGTTCCCACTGAATGAAATACGGCTTTATCGGTATTATGGTTTGATATCTGAAATGCTTTTTATGCCATGTTTTAATTTCGGTTAAATAAATATCTCATTAAAGGATTTCACAAAATAACTAAATTTTTTAACGTTATTTTATAAAAACCATAAAATTCCATGGTTTTTATAGCCCTTTGACGTTGGCTTAAAAGTAATCTCTATAACGGTTAATAGCTTATAGGTAAGCTGTTTGTTAAAACATACCTAACCATTTGCTTCGATGCTACGTGAAAGAAGGACAAATCAAAAACACACTTTCTCTCTATAGGTATGTATGTAGCTGAAGGGTTTTTTGACTAATTCGTTTTCTTTTTGTATTTATAGCTTGCTAGCATTGCCCGCGGCTCCGTTCGCGTTTAGATGACCAAAAACCAAATTCTTAGGTTTTACAGATTACATTGCAGGTTTTGCATTTTTAAAAAGTATCCTATTTGTAAAAAGTATCATATATGTTGACTCGGATAATGAGCTACTATCATGCAAAATTTCATCAAAATCTATCCAGTGGTTTTCCCGTGTTGCGGTAACAGACAGACAGACACAAAAATTCTAAAAACTATAGATTCGGCCTCTGTATCGATAATAAAGTCTATTTCAATAAGATTTCCCAAAAAATATTTAATGTATAGATTCGGCTTAGTTACGATTTTATTATATATATAGGTATAGATTCATTAAGAAAGATCACTTTAAATAAACTTATTTCTTATGAGTTTTGTTTAAAAACTAGAGTAGCCAGCGTTAGTTATGTAAATTTTAATGTTTTCTCGTGAATTTTTCAGATGTCTTAATAGTTTTTCTGTTATTCTAGACGGAGATAAATCCAACAAATCAAAGATCATTAAAATCAGTCCAATGTTTATCTATATATCTATACATATAATAAAATTCTAACTACGTCGAACCTGTACATCACCACTGGACGGATTTTGATGAAATTTGGTATGATGATGGCTGGTCATCCGGGTCAACATATAGGATAGTTTTTACCACGGGAAAATATCTCATTTCTGAGAAAAAATACAAAAACTGCATTGTAAGAGTATAATAATATGTAAAACCTAAGAATTTCGTTTTTGGTCATTTGGACGTGGGCGGCGCCGCAGGCGGAGCCGCGGGCAATGCTAGTTAAGTTATAAATGGTGTAACTGACTCAACTTTGTTTTATATATGTATGAGTATAAAGATGTCAAATGTTCGCGTAAAACTAAGAAAATATGATAATTGAAAAGAAAGTATTTGCAGCGGAACAATTGCTAAACAACGCGTATGGAGCCACGGGCAAAGCTTGTAGTATTATAAAGGGCCTTAATTCGAAGCCACTTACATTAAATTATCTCAGTGCGCATTCGCATGATAAATGATATAGATCGTCTATAGGCCGATGTAATTTTGTTAGAGTGAAGTGTTTTAGGTTTGATCTTTTATCCTTTACGTGCTCTGAATATAGTAGATAAGTATATTAAGTAAATAATTTCTTCAATAGTAAGGGATTCTCGTGATTGCTAAAAAGCATACGTGTAGGGGTGGGGTGTAAGAATTTGGAACGTCGCGGAAACTGGAAAATCGGTACAACGTGCTCTGAATAAATGACGGAAAGCATGTTCGGAAAAAAAACACAGTGAAAATTTTTGCTGTCTGACCCGAATGCCTACCTGAATTTTGATGTCTATTGATGAAGGATGGCTGTGTGCGGTCTTATTTCGAATTCTGTGGAATAAAACGTGGTTATTTCGTGTATTTGCGAAAATTGTGTGAAAAAATTGCTATAAACAGCTATGAAAGATACTTGTTGCTTGATTTTTATACTTTTCTCCTACATTCTAACTTTAATGAGACCCGTCATTAAATATACGGATTTGTCTCTACAAGATACCTATAAGATATCGGAAATATTTTGATGAATTATCTACTACTAATATGATGTATTCAGCCCTTTTTAACGTCCCACTGCTGGGCACGGGCTTCCTTCAATACGAAGAGGATCAGGCCATAGTCCACCTCGCTGGCCAAGAGCGGGTTGGCGAACTTCACATGTCTTTCAAAACTTGCTAGGTTTTCTCAAACATGCAGGTTTCCTCAGGATGTTTTTCTTCACCGTAAGGCAAGTGGTAATCAAGTTAGAAATAATTCGCACATGAAAATATCAGAGGTGCGAGACCCAGGATTTGAACCCGCTTCACTCGTTTTCCCAAGCGAGCGCTTTACCACTGGGCTACCACTGCCTATGATGTTACTAATGTGATAGTATTGTTATTTACATCAACGTCTGTCTGATAATTTTCATAAAATTTCAATATAATCACATAAAATATTAGTGGAATAAAATTAATTTACAATTAAAAGTTGCAATGGTGTTATGCATCACTATATCATCGTGGTTTTTATTTTTTAGCAAATATAAATGACAAATAATCACAGTTTACAAACTACAGGTGTATAATCGCCATTCTTACTCCAGGATCCAATATTTTTGACAGAAAATCCCCATGAATACGTGTGATCCCATGAATTCCATGAAACCCTATCTAGGTTCGAACCTAAGACATGATCTGCAGCCAAATAAATTCGTATTCCAGTAAGTTTATTTCGATGTACGGTATACGTGTCCTAAATCGAGGTAAAGTAATTAAATCTTGATATAACATAATCTCGCCTTCGTACGTGAGTTATGAAAATTTTCCAATTAACATCTGTCGCTCATTAACTTCAAAGGCTTTGCCGCCTAATTTCACCGCCTTTATAGCCGCCTTCTCTTATATTAATGCATTTTCACTGTTACTAACAACACCTTATGCCACGTTTCATACATTAGTCAAATTATAATTTGCTACAACTTTTAAGGTATCCTACAGAAGACGCGATATTAACGACTGACGACTGGTTTCTTTTTTTAATTTATTCTATAGTATTTCTTAGATTCATGCAAATATTTATTTATATTTAATATTTGTATATGTTTATATTTATAAACTAGTAGCTCACCCTCGCTTCGCTCGGGTTCGTCGCTAGGTACGTTTTAAATAGATATAAATAGTTATTAGCCAGCGTTACACATATAATTTTTTTTTTCGTATTTTTTTTTATTTTTTCTCTTTATGAAAACCTTCCGTGGACCTTAAGGAATATACGAAAAAAAATTTGCTGAATTGGTCCAGCCATTCATTCTCAACATTCTTGAGTTATGCGCTTACCAACATTCATTTTTATTTATATAGATAAAACTATCTTTTCAAATTTTGCTTTTCAGATATCGCAACATATTTATAGTCATGGTTCAGAGACTAAGTCAGTCTCTTCCGTGAATGGGTACCAAAAATCAAAAAGAATCCAAAAAGATACTTTTATTTAATAATAATACTATAGAGGTTTATAAACGTTTGACATTATTTGACATTAAATTGGGAGCATTTTTTAAATGGTATTACCATTATAGTAGGTATAAACATAATAAATGACGAATATATTTAAAACAATAAAAAACCAAAAGTCACTCGCTGTCACTGTCACGTAACTGACAAGTCACAACAAAGCGACTCATTTCAATGTCATTTCACTATTTCTGCTTAAGGCCAATTCGTGCCTAAATCTAACTTGTATTGAAACGTTATTGAAATAGATGTTTAGTTAAAGCCCATGCAAAGCCAGAATGTAGTAAGCAAAAAGAAAACGTGTTCAGCCGTTTTTACGCGAGGAAGTAACAAACATACACACATACAAAATTTTGTATGTATGATAGCAGCCCGATAAGTAGGAAAGGGTTGAAATTCATTCCTTAGAAGTTAACCTTATTTCTCTATATCATTCTCTACCATATTTAATTATAAGTACTAAGAACTTTTACAGTAAAACTTTATTTACATTAAACCACGTCAGTAGTTAGCATTCAGCATAATCTAACTTGGTACATAGAATAAAAATATTGTGAAAATGAAAAGTTTTAAAATAAGAATTTAATTAGATAAAGTAATAAATGTAAATAAAAATAAATATAATTTAAACGTTTTATTCTTAGCATTATACTCCTTACCTTTATATTCCCTATATTAAATAAAATATTATAACATACATATTATGTGCTTATAGATAACATAATATATACAATATACATAGGTGTTTATAGTAATCAAATGTGAGATTCAAACCTGCTCCTACCTCCCTCCTAAGATGATTTTATAATCCTATGTAAAACTATTAGATATATACATAGATACGAGTACTAAAATACTATTTTTAGTGTCGTACATGCCACATCTATTATTTATAACATCTTAAATTTAACTTCAGACATTCTACTTCATCTAATAGCTAAGCTCTTAGACGTCTTTTTGCGAATTATTTAGGTAATTGCTGAGTGAAGAGTTTATTCGCCATCAGCTTCAGTACTAAATTTAACAGATTCTACCTAATGAGTAAATATATTTGCTCTAATGTAAGCATTCATTGATATCATAAAATTAACATTTACTTATGTAAATCTAGAACATTAAATACTGTACAGAAAGCTTAAATATACAATATAATTTTATTTATACATAAATGAATGAAAATGTAAAACATTCACGGTACTTGTGTGCAAAATTGCATATCTCGGAAAGTTTTCACCAAATGCCTTGACGCGCTTAAATATTTTCATATATGATTTTTTTATGCTATTGGATGGCGCTGCATTCACTTCTACGCTTTTTGACCGATTGTGCTAAAAAAATGGTATATCACATGGATAAATTATACGGAGAAATGTGTAGGATCTAAAAGTAACAAAAAAAAATTTATTTGCTATAGTCTATATTTTTTTTCTTTACATTTAATTTTTGTTTATTTATGTATATAGTAAAATATTTGTTTTATACAGCAAAAAGAGAAAACGACCCATCCAATTTGATATCGAACATATAATAAGATTCTAGATTCATTATTTTAGTATATTACTAACGAATTCCCTCGCTTCGCTTGGGTGCTAGGTGCGTTTGGCTCAGTTTGTAGTGATCCTACTCGCTGTGCTAGCGGTCGCGGGTTCGAGTCCCGCTAGGGGCATTTACTTGTGTGATGAGCACGAATGTTTGTTCTCTAGTCATGGGTGTTTATATTTATACTATGTATGAATTTAAAGTTATATGTATGTAGTATTTCAACTATCTGGTATCCATAACACAAGCCTCGTAGCTTACCATGGAACTAGATGGTGCCGTGTAATAATGTCCCAACATATTTATTTACTTATTTATTATTATTATTTTAACTTTTTTAAGGGGAACCCTAATTCTTTAATTCTTTGTCAAAAATAAAAGTAGCCTAAGTAGCACCGGTTATCCACCACTGAAAGTCCCGTCAAAATCAATTTAGCCGTTTCGGAGATTATCCGAAACAAACACACAGACAGACAATTTAAAACCATGTTTTTTTTTTCTTATAAGTACCGTATATAATTTCATATGCATATAGCTAAATGCTGTTATTTTTAACATAACAGACACCAGTTTTATTTATCTGTATATATACATATAATACATGACAGTAATTTCGTTATTTTTCATCAAATTCAAGGTTAAGCCGTTTTGTGCTCGTTCATGACTCGTACTCAATTTTCTCGCGCGCAGGTGGATGGCTTCATTCATCATATTCAGTTTGACACGCACATGTGTTCTGTGAATTGAACAGTTTCTCTTCAACGCGTACTTTGATCAAGATTCTGCTAACGTTAAGATGAAAATTTGTTTGGGTTTTTGTTAGGGTTCCGTACCCGATGTGTGTTAATGCTAAGTCTTATTACTAAACCTCTGTCCGTCCGTCTGCCTATCAGCAGGGTGTAGCTCATGAACAGTAATAGGTAGAGAGTTGAAATTTTCACAGAATGTCTATTTCCGTTATAACAACAAATAATAAAAACCAAGATGGTGAATTCCAAAATGGTCGCAAAGAAAAAAACCATTATTACATAGTGATACATAATGTACCTTGGTAAGGCCGGTTTTTTTTAATTTAAATATATTTTTTATTAATATTATATGTAATATAAATTCAAAATAATAATTATTAAAGTTTATATTTATATTAGGTAATAGGACCCGCATAATGTAGACTAAAAGGGCAATAGGCACTGGGCACTATTATAATTTCATAATATCCGTCCGTATGTCACAACCATTGTACTCTAACACTATAGAAGCTACATACGTTGGACTATTGAAGAAATTTTACAGGTAGATAGGTGGCACTCCATACAAAAATAATGGGTTACAGAGCTTCCAAAACACTTCAATCAAAATTATTTTAAGTGTTTCACGTTGCGTCAGATTTGAGAATTGGTAATATTTTCTGTTTCACCGATCGGCCGCAAATTTAAATTTGTGTCACAGAATAATACTATGAAATACAAACTTATGTTGTTAATAAAACGAATATCGTAAATGGATATTTGATATAACTTTCTACGTAAAAATAATTTAACTTAGAATATTAAAACCTAGTATAGTATTATATGATCTGTGATTAAAACAGCATTTTCATACTTCATGCTACGGAACCCTCTGTGTTCCGTAGCCAAATGGCTAAAACTGAACGCTTATATCTTGCTACTTACTATATAAATACGAATTTCGGATGTTTGGATCTGAATGAAATTTGATACAGAGATAGATTATAGTCTGGAATAACACATGGGCTTTTTATCCCACAAAAAATGTACAGTTCCCGTGGGATAGATTTATTTTTTATTTTTCACTATCGACGAACCCGAGCGAAGAGCGGGTGAGCCGCTGGCTTACATATAAACTAGAGACTTTACCTGGCCTTGCTTCGCTCAAGTGAATATAAGTAGGTACGTTTTGAACAGATAAAAATAGTTATATGATAAAAAATATAATTAAAATTACAAATTATTATTTAATTGTTATTTTATTTTATTATACACTTCCCTATTTGAATCGGTTTTTTTGCGCGGAACCCTAATTCTTTTTCTATGATAAAACTTAAGCTCCTTATAACATCAGTTATCTGCCCATGAAAGTCCCGTCAAAATCAGTCCAGCCGTTTAGCCATTATTTTCTACTCATAAGCCTGAATCAAACAAACAGACAAAACTCTTAAGAAATGTTTTTGTTTCTTATATAAGTACCGTATATACTTTCATATGTATTATTTTGGTATTACAAACAGACACTTTAATATTATTTATTTCTATGTATAGACTAGAGATGGCATATAATATTAAAACGTATTTCATTTTTCCACCAAGTTGAGTCGTCACTTACATCATTCGTTATAGGGTAAATCCGCTACGATTTGTTTGAAGGTAATCTTTCATGTCAGCTGGCGGGGCTGGGATTTTAAATATGAACCTTTTTATGATGTTGCCTATTACTGTTCTTTATGAATCGCTTTAATAATGTCGCAGATTGGCTTTATGTTCTGTTATTACTTTGACTTAAGTTACACATTCAACATTATTACTGGGGCAAGAAAAGACGCTCATATTGTAATAAATCTATACCTACGAGTACATATAATAAAATTCTGTGCATTTTTTTTCGAAAAATCTTATTGAAATAGTCATTATTATCGATACAGAAGCCGAATCTATAGTTTTTAGAATTGTCTGTCTGTCTGTATGGGAATGCATCACGAGAAAACCACTGGACAGATTTTGATAAAATTTTGTATGATGATAGCTGGTTACCCGGGTACACATTCAGGATTTTTTATAATGTAATAAATGAATATATCTCATATATGAGAAATCTATACTAACCGTTAAAACGTACCAAGAGACGAACCCCAGCGGAGCAAGGATGAGTCGCTAGTCTATATATATAAAACAAAGTCAGCTTAGTTACATCATTTGTAACACAAGGACGGCTGGACCGATTTCTATGAACTCTGATTCGTTACATTTCTCTCTGCCTCGAATAGCAGATAACAATAAATTTTAACACCTCCAGGTTTTCTAAGAAATTAATTAAATTTCTAAGAAATCTATTGTTTACTGTAACGCCTACGTGTCCGCGGTCGTGGAGTGATTAAGCAAAATATTTTGATAACGTATATAGAAATTATTATAGGTACATTCTATGTTGAATCATACGTTGTCCCGCTCATGACCAAGGCTAAATTCAATCATTTGTCTTAATAAATCCCCTTTCTCAATGATTTGCCTAAATTAATTAACATTTAACCATGTCCTATATATTGTAAGAGTCATGTAACTAATTAAGTAGAATATACGTACCATAAGTAGAAACGCAAAACGACGAAATTGCATGGACTGTAAATAAAATTAAGTAACATTAAAAAGAAACTGTAAAGACATGTAAAACTCTAGACACTAGAAATGATAATTGTACGACATCTGTAGCATAATCTATACATATAATAAAATTGTAACTAAGTCGAATCTGTACATTAAATATTTTTTGGAAAATCTAATTGAAATAGACATTATTATCGATACAGAGTCCGAATCTGTATGTCTGTCTGTCTGTCTGTCTTTGTCTTTTCTTGTCTGACAGATTTTGATGAAATATTATATGATGATAGCTGGTTATCCGGGTCAACATAGAGGATACTTTTTACCGCGGGAAAATGTCTAATGTATGTAAAACCTAAGAATTTGGTTTTTGGTCATATGAACGCGGGCGGAGCTGCGGGCAATGCTAGTTATTAATAAATATGTACTTTCGGCAAAAACAAAAATTGTAATACAAAGGTTTCCGACCAAATGTCGGAGGAATCATCGGCTACAAAAAAAACTATATGTTCTTAGAATCCTTGCATTGTATTTGCCAATAAACATAGTACTAGCGACTCACCCTCGCTTCCCTCGAGTTCGTCCCTAGGTACGTTTTGACGCTTAGTATGGAATAGATAGACTATACAAACATTGGTATGAAGAGTTTTATATCCTTTACTTGAGAAATGGTTGATTCCCTATACAATCTTCTATCCCCTTTTTCACTCCTTTAAGAGTTGATTTCCGGGCTAAAAACTATCCTATATCCTTCCCAGGGTCTCGCACTATCTCAACACCTAAAAGACAGACAGACGGACAGACAGAGTTACGTTCGCATTTATAATATTAGTAGGGATGGAGTATTTACTAACTTTTAGCTATTAGACTATCTTTTCATCAGAGCAACTAATTTTATCAAAACTAGCCAAGTCCACGGAAGGTCACAGTTACAAGGTCAAGGTCACAGGAGGACCTATATAAAGTACAAAACATGTGCAATCTCTAGTCCCATACGTGAAGTATGGTCACCGTAACATACCGAGTATAGTAGAGATATAGTAACCGAGAAGATATCAGTTGGAGTACCGACAGCTTACGCTCTTTGATGCACAGAGAACAAAAACTCTAATGCCCCTTTTTATTTTACAAAAGAATCGACAAAATTTAGTGGTCTTCAATCGTTTAAGTCGGTCGCAAGATGAAAGACTAACGTGGCAGCAAATGTTTACTGATAGGTATATGTTTTAAGTTCAGTAGGTATACTATGAAAAATAAACATAATCTCATTGTAATTAATATAATAATTAATAACATATATCTAAGAACACAGCTTCCGGTCTCAGTATAATTTAAATAATTTGTATCTCAGTATAATTATGTAAAAAATGTGAAAGAAGCGATATAAGCAAAGAATCATTAAAAATTTTCAAAACAACTTTATGTGTATTTAAAACTAAATAAAAAGATATTGTCCACTAACATATTTCCATACTGTTTAGTTTAAAAATAAAAAAAATAATGAAAAAACGTACACGATGTATAGGTACTAACTAAACGAAACACTGTGCATTCTACTATCTACATAGGTATCTATTTATCAATAATATGTAAATTTCTTTCACTACAACCCCTAAAAAGCAAAAATACCGTCTGGCTTAAGAGTGATTAGTAGCAGTCATCCCAACAGTAAACGAACGCTTAACTTCTTTGCCAAGTGAGAAAATCTTAAATTAGCCATAAACTAGCTTTAATCCTGCAAGGTATCAAATTAACTGGAATCTTGTTTTTTCTAAAGCTTTCAGGGAAAATGTTAACAATATTATTTTATCTTTTAAATCATATATTAGGTGTTGTGGTACATAAATTTTTAAATAATAATTTGTAGTAACAAAAATTAATTAACATAATAACAATAGCCAAGCCATTTTAACTATCAATGCTGGGCACAAGTTTCCAATGCGAAGAGGATCAGGCCGTTGTCCATCACGCTAGGGGTTGGCGACACCAAAAATGGGTTGGCGGACTCCACGTACTTTACGTAATATCTTTTAAAAATATATAGCTTCTTTTAGACTTACAAGTTTGCTAAAAATGTTTTTTTTTTCAAGTTGTACTTCTTTTGGCACGTTTGAATGAAAAAATATGAGAATTAAATTTTTACGATGCGCGCGCACACTGACAGCCAAAAAGCGACATGTTGAAGTTAGTTGCATTCCTTTTACAAACAGAGAGTTGTGACATACGGGATGAAATCTTTAGCTATTTTTGTTATGTTACGCCAAATAAGTATAACTTCTTACGTGCGTACATAAGTACACACACAGGTTTTTTTTACTGTAGGTAAGTATGTTATGTAAGTATGTGTTAAGTGTTATGTTGAAGCTGATATCAAGGTGCGAGATTCGAACTTCGATCCCGCTTCACTTAGCTTTCCAACATTGCCCGTTACCACTAAGCTACCACTTTTTTTTTTTAACGTTGGGAAATGCATTTACGCACGAGGTGTGGGACTCACTGGCAAAGCCAGTACTACCCACTAAAACCCAACAAAGCCTTCCCCCGTCTTAATGGGGCGTCGCAGGATCGCTTACGCATTCAACTACGACGCTCCGACGGCAGGTCTGCCAAAGCAGACCACAATAACCACGGGGTTGCTCCAAGGTCCACTCTGCTATCAGAGAAGTACCAGGAGCAATCCGCATGGTACACCGCCCTCCGAAGAGGGCCACCTCCCACCTCCCACCGAAGTGGGCCACCTCCCTGTGCGTTTCTTGGCTTCGCGCCCGGTTGGGTTGCCGGGCACTACTGAGCCCCCCCACCACGACAAGGTGAACGCACGTTGGGGGGGACCACTAAGCTACCACTGCCTTAACGTATGGTAAATGATTCGCATCTTAAAATATCAAAGATGAAAACCCCCGAATTTGAACCCGCTTCGCTTGGTTTTCCAAGTAAGCGTTTAACTACTAAGCCATCACTACCTCAATTAAGTTAAGATTGAACTTAAATATACTGCTTGAAGATTGAAATATTTTAGTGCAGAGAAAAATAAATCTACAAAAAACAATTTCGCTAGAACAGTACGTTAAACGAAATGCTTTGTTACACTATTAGTCTACGTCGAAGTGAACGCAGCGATTCTTTAATTTCAGTTACTCTAGCTCAATTTTAAATTATCGCTACCTCTAGTAAATACTTTTGTGTAATATTGACTTACCTGAAAAAAATGGTAGAATACTAAGGAGTCTCTATAGTATGTTAAAAATAATAATGTAATTAAAAAATAACATATTTCATTAACTTAATTTTTTTTCAAATGTTCCGTATTAGATAAATATTTTATATAAAACTATTTTTTCGGATTATTTCGCGGATTTATTTTGATTTTTGGTTTCCGACGTTTCCAATGCTTTACAGCAATCATGGTCACGGGAGAGACTAAGGTTATAGACGTCTCAAACACATATACTTGTTACAGACAGTGCCTACCCAATATTTTACAAAAATGATTTCAAAAATTTAAAAAAATGGCAATAAAGTACCTTACAATATTTGTTGATTTTTATTTCTAAACATTTTAAAGTTTTTAATAAATATTATAATTAAATATAGCAATATTATTTATTTAATTTTTGCTGGGATTGTTATAAATATTACAATTTTTTTTAACTTTATTAAATACTAATATTATTTAGTGTTGCTATTATTATATTATGTATAACCATAAAGAATATTAAAGAAAATATTAAAATTTAAAATAAAGTTTTATTTAAAATGTCGAATATTCACGTAAATCTAAGAAAGTATTAGATAAATTATTAATACATCTTAATTATATTATAATTATTGCTTATTACATATTATAATTGTAGTGTCTGCTTGTAATGCCAAAATAACAGCTTTTCACTAAATGCATATGAAATTATATACATAATTTTATATATAAGAATAAATGGAGTAATATTTCAACTTTCATAGCATTACATTAAGGAAGCCAAGTAAAGCAAGGCATATTGTACATACGAGTACATAGAACTAGCCGACACTGACCACGGCTTACGAAGTCATAGAAACACTTATCACATGTGTCCAGTTCTGGAACCCCCTGAGAGGGTGTGAAATAAATCTCTTTCTACGAGGACTCATCCCGAAACCGACAGAATCGGCGACGCGCACTCTGAATCGAATTTAATATTTTGCTTTGAAAATGTTCTTTTATTGTGCTAGATATATGTATACTGCGGTATTACTTCCTGTTATTTTATTTATACATTTGTATATAATTTGGAGTTAAGTGACACGCTCGTGTGAAACCGATTGTAAGAGCTCATTTACTTCAAAAAAATCCAAAAAAAGCGGTGATTAATGTCTGTATGTGTGTTTGTTACTCCTTTACCTCGAAACAGTTTTTACCTATATATAAGTATTAATATTCTAATAATATTACTGTGTAGAAGAACATTTTAATATCTTTAAATAAGTTACAGAAAATACTCGTAGTGCTTCCTTACGATGCTACCTATTATCAAAAAGTCTTTTTATTATGAAATGGCTTTAAATTCACCGAAACACACATTTGTCCACAGATCACTTTAGACATGCAGGAAACGAATTTGGATTACTATTATTGGAGATTTAGGTACACAAATTGGCATATAAAAAAAATATTTTCTTTCCAACCTATCGTCTATCGAGAAAGGTGAGGTACATAATTTTTCTTTTGCACAGTAACGATTTTGTTAACCTTGTTGAATCACAAGGGGTGTCTATAGAAATCCTTCCGAAGCAATAGTAGAAATCTATTCTCCCATTATATCTCAATTTAATGTTATTTTGACATACATTATTGAGGCATTAAAATGATCTCTATTTCTGTTCTTGTATATTCCTTCAACATACATAACGTTCTTACAGATTGGCAGTAAAACTATCTGTACGCAGATTACATCAATTTAAAGTGCCATAGATCTAATTTTAAAAATCTTTTTGTTTTTTTTAGACTGGAGGTTATGATATATATGTAGTTAAGAAAAAAGATAACCTATGTGGTACAAGCCGCGAGTAACCGTTAATCTATACTAATATTATAAAGAGGTACAGTTTGTGAGATTGTGAGTTTGTGACGTTGTAGGGGGTAATCTCTGGATCTACTGAACCGATTTAGATGAAATTTGGTTAGAAGATAGTTTGACACCCTGGAAAGGACATAAGATACTTTTTATCCCGGAAATCATCCCTTAAGGGAGTGACAATGGGGATGAAAGTTTGTATGGGGAAAGGGGGGGAAAAACTTTTAATATAAACATGGGGACTATGACAAGGTTACATTCTAAATGGTTGAAAAATATAAGTCCATAAAATCCGTGTTACTCCAGGTTAACGCCTATCTGTGTACTAAATTTCATCTAAGTCCATCCAGCCATTTTAATGTGAAAAAGTAACAAACATAAACATACAAATGTTCGTATATATGATGATGGTGATGTTCTCCTGACCGATTCCGGCCACGGCGGCCAATCTCATTGAGACTAGCCAACTGCGCAGGAGATATTATAGTGCTCAAGTGTACGCGCAGACACAAGTGCACTCTCTATTCCTGTCACTCTCATACTCCGATGGGACGACTACTCGACACGACCGGTGAGAGATAAGGCGCAGGACGTGCTCTCCGAGGCACGGGGGTGAAACACCGCCAACTTACCAACTCCGGGCTGTTACTGAGGCTTACTATACAGAAAGACTCAATAACTAAACTTGGCCCGACCCGGGGCTCGAACCCAAGACCTCCGGGTGTGCAGCCGTACATGCTAGCCGCTACACCACCGAGGCAGTCGTATATATAACTAGCGGCTCACACTTGCTTCGCTCGGGTTCGCCTCTAGAAAACAAAAACAAATCTATCCCTCGAGAACCGTATATTTGTCCGGGATAAAAAGTAGTCTATGTTTTATTCCAGACTATCAATCTCTGTGTCAAATTTCATCCAGATCCGTCTAGCCGTTCTAGCGTGAAAGAGAAAAAAGCACCCATACATACTCACAAACATTATTACTCACTCACATTTACTATATTTATACAGATTTATACAGATATACAGATGGTAGTCCGATTCCATATTATCTAACCCCTTAGTCTAATTATACCATAATACTGTCAACACGAATAATGAAATGCACTAGTTCATAGTAACAAGCTATTTTGTGTCATAAACGTAATATGTGCAGTAAATGTTCCAAAGCTGCAATTTAGGTGAAATTTGAGCACTTTTCAGTATAACAAACGAAATTGAAGCATTATGTACCAATTTGCCGCTTTGGACTTAACTAAATTATGCCTTAACTCAAGATTTTGCTATAAAATAATACTTCAATGGCATAAAATAATGAACAATACTTACGTTAATCATAAAATCATCAACGAAGGTACTGTGCAGAGATAATACACCTTGCTATCAAATGATTGGTCGTAAAGTCAGTTACTAGTTTAAGTATGAATAGATCATAAATCCTTTATATAAAATTTTACTCTATTTTATTTTATAGTTATATTTCAACAAAGTTTACTTCAACAATTAAAGTACTGAAAATTGTAGGATATAAACATTATATAACAAAAATTGTTACTACAAGGTGTTTACTTTATTTTCTCACGCTTTATAAACTAAACCATTCAAACAGCAATATTAGTAGAAGATATTACTTGTTTTAAAAAATAAGCTTTTACACTACCAGAAAGCAGTAGTACGAAATCAAAAATCATTCATCAAAAAAAAAATTACACTGCAGTCCAGTCCTCTGCTATCCCCATTGATGACAGCGATAGGATTCCGCGGTGGGTTTTAGCATATAAGAGTTTTACAGTCCCCTGCCCTTTGACAGCACGGCAAGTACCTCCAGAATGGGATTCCCCAAGAAAAACAAAAACAAGCTTTGAGTTCAAGTTTCATCCAATTTCTAAACGCGAACAATTTCCGCGTAATTAATTAAGAAACATCTTCACGAACTTCCACATTTAATTTACTGATAGAATATTAAAAACAGTATTAAATGGTGACCTAATTCAGTGTTACCTCCAAATTTCCTCACTCGAATTATTGCCTCTTTACATCATTACCGTACAAATCACGGTATGTACAAATTATTAACGATACTACTGCCGCTCAATAAAACTCATTCTCCCGTATAAATCAAAGGTATTCCCATTAAATTACGAGAACTTTAAAATTATGGGCATTTCCAAGATGTCCCCGTAAATTGATATTGGTTGTAACGTTTCAGATATTTTGCTCTCAAATTGATATAATTAATAATTATTATGTTTAGATGAACAATACTTACAAACGAAATAGCTTTATTTGCAAAAAACAAATTCTTTAGAAAAACTGGAAATCGTTTTTGTTATATTTTTACCGAATTTAAAAATTTATTGTATACCTATTTTGAAGTTAGCTTTGGGGTTATTAAATTGATCTTGAAAATTTTAAAAAGTTACAGTAAAAATAGTCATTATTTAGCTTTTATTATTTAATACGAGTGGTTATAAATGAAATTCTAAATATTACTCTACTCTACTACTCTAATTGTATATTATTAATACAATTATGTATATTTATATATTGTACAGTAAAATTAAAGTACATTTGCTTTGTGTGGATTAACTTCACTTGCAACTATGCAATCAAACGTTGGAAATCGATATCTAACTAATTCTAGTGGTCATATTACAATATAACTTGTGAGTGTGTCAATATATATGACCATGCAATAATTTTAGTCTATTATTTTTCAGTAAAACCGTTGAGTTATGAATCATTTCATTGAGTAGCCGGGCGCGAAGCCAAGTAACGCACAGGGAGATGTCCCACTTCAATGAGCAGTGTGCTATGCGGGTTGCTCCTGGTACTTCTCTGATAGCAGAGTGGACTGTTGGAGCAACCCCATGGTTGTTGTGGTCTGCTTCAGCAGACCGCAACGTCGGGGCGTCGTGGTTGAATGCCTGAGCGATCCTAACGGAGAAGATTTTGTTGCCTTTCAGTGGGTAGTACTGGCTTTTCTAGCCGGTTAGTCCTGCGTAACCACCTGTATGTCTGCAGGTGGTATGCGTAAATGCATTTCCCAACAATAAAAAAAGGACTCATTTGATTCGTTCGAAAAGCGTGTAATTTTTTATCATTACAATCATTAAACTTCATGAGCCGAGCCGCGAAAAATATTTAGTCTTAAACGCTTTAGGATGTAATGAAAAATGTTCTACAGAAACTTTAAGATTTCGCATTTAATTAATCAGAAATGTTTTATCACAAACTTCACTCAAACTTTGGCCACTCGAGAGTAATCACAATACCTTAAATCTGTCTACAAGTTTTAATTCAGACTTCACTTTCAGTTATAACGTCGACACCCAATAAAAAGTAACTGTTTGTAATTAAACTTTTAAAGTACGCCATTTGAAGAACGACCAATCTTATCTTAGAGCCTTTGTCAGTTGAAATTAATTTTAGGGAAATTCTGAATAGTAACTACTTATGATTTATCTCTAGTAATCATCATTTGTTTTAATGAGACATTTTTGAAGAGAAAATATTGGTCTTTGTATTTAGGCTTAGTGATAGCAGACTTTGAATGTATATAAAAAATTGTAGATTATATTTTATTAGAGACTATCAACTCACCGTTACGATACGTTAGAATGACATAACTTTTTTATTTATAAACCGACTGGAAAAAAAACAAGTATCAAATGTTAAGTTAAATTTGCCACAACACATTAGTGAAAACTGTACGCAAATTACTTAAGTTATTGTATTACAATATTGTACACAATTATTATTTTAAAACAGCAACTGTTGAGTTTCTCGCCGGTTCTTCTCAGCAGAAAACTGCATTCCGAGCCGGCGGTAGATTCCTCACGGACTGACTACACTGACATTTAATTTAAATTCAAAATGTAAAATTGACGATTCATAAAAGCTTGTAAAAGTCTATTCGAATAATACTTGAAATATTCTAATATGATTCATTTTGATCAATCCAATACAATACGGTTGTGCAAATGTTTTTAGTTGTGTAAAAACGTAATTTATTTATTTAAACTATTGTGTAGGCAGATAGTTGTGTTTAGCAAAGCCGAATATTATTTTGATTGCCATCCACGAACAACATAGTGAAAAATGAAAGCTGAAAATTAAAAATCACAGGAAACACTACATTTTTAATACAATTAGTATTTATTAGTGAAGCATTTATATGAGACATATTGATATAAAACTTTCAATGAGACTCACAAATCTATTTCTTTAATACTCTGGGACGCGGTATGAATATATTACATGGATCCCTTCTAATACTCCTTAAGAGCCGGGTTGC
Organism: Brenthis hecate; assembly: GCA_951806755.1. Lineage (NCBI taxonomy): Eukaryota > Metazoa > Arthropoda > Insecta > Lepidoptera > Nymphalidae > Brenthis > Brenthis hecate. The sequence goes on along the minus strand of OX638277.1, from coordinate 3,478,182 downwards.
TTGTGCATTCATTTACAATTTTAAACCTACAGTCAATTTACTGTAATTTAAACCTTATTACTTTATACATAATGCCAATTTGATTATACTTTTAACCTTGGAATGAACTTCTTGCGAGTATTTTCTCTGAAGAACATTCTGTTTGTAGCTTTATCTTAAGAATGCGAGAGTATTCAGTGCAAGCTGCAGGTATTTGCGTCTTACCATCGGCATTAAATGTCAAAGAATCTGTAAAAGGTAAAGAGGTTTAGAGGATATGCTGCTTAAAATTTAAATTTCATTGAGTTTGGAAGAATGTCGTATATAACCTTTATATACGATGTACTTATTTACGTTTTAGTTACTTGTGTTTTAGTAGCGAAATTTATTTTATTACTAGCAACACACACTCGCCCCGCTCGGTGCGTCCCTTGTTACGTTTTAACGTTTAGTATAGATTCCTCAGAGATGAGATATTTTCCCGCAGTAAAAAGTATCCTATATGTTGACCTGAATAACCAAGTATCACCATACCAAATTTCATTAAAATCCGTCCAGTAGTTTTCTCGTGATGCGTTCCCAGACAGATAGACAGACAGACAAAAATTCTAAAAACTATAGATTCGGTATCTGTATCGATAATAATGTTTATTTCAAAAAGATTTTCCAAAAATTATTTAATGTCCAGATTCGAGTCAGAATTTTATTATATGTATAGATAGACTAGTCTCTTGACCGTAACTACATCAGTCAACAGATGTCACTTTCATTGCTTTATTTTCGTTTTAAAAGTACAATTTTACTATTTAGTCAAAATTAATCACAGAAAGCCAACATACTAAAAACAACAAAAATGCATGTGTATTGTGTAGTAATAGTATCCAACATTGTCAATAAACAACTCACATCCAAAGACTATATTAGCAGTCTTCAACGTCTTGGGTAATTTTATTATAAGGATAAGGGTAGAGTTTCACTTCAAAACATGAGACCATCTTTGACGTTTAAACAATTGATTATTATAATTTTTTACTTACTTATTTTACTTTTGTTAAAGTATCGTGCAAATCGGTTCAAAATCATATATACGGTATATTACACAGACAGTATGTGATCTACAATAAAACATAATAAAGTCAAAAGATGGCGCTCTGTAAATCTATACAGATAAATAAAATTAAAGTGTCTGTTTGAAATGTCAAAATAACAGCTTTGTACTAAATTATATACGGCACTTTAAGAAAAACACAATTTTAAAATTTTTGTTTGTCTGTCTGCTTGTTCTGGCTAATCTCCGAAACGGCTGGACTGATTTTGACTGGACTTTTACTGTTAGATAACTGATGTTATAAGGAGTAACTTAGGCTACTTTTATTTTAGAAAAAGAATTAGGGGTCCACTCAAAAAAATTAAAACGTACCTAGAGACGAACCCGAGCGAAGCGAGAGTTAGTCGCTAATAATGTTATAAAGAAGAATAGCATCTAGAGATTCACCCGAGCTAAGGAAAGGTAAATTCCTAGTATGTACGTATATATATACATACATATACATACATACATATAGTATCACTATTTGAAGTCATACAAATAAATAATTACAGACAGACAACTGAAATCCAACAGGTTGTTATTCATTAGTTAACCGTTGTATAGTTTTATCAGATCCAGTTAGCGAGTGCTAATCGCTTTGACATAAGCCCATGTCACTCTCATAAGGGAAGTGTTTATCTACGAGTACGATACGCTTCTATTGTTCTGAAAGGACAATGAATAGTTTATCATAGTTCACGAACGTGTGTCACGTCAGATGCGGGTTTATGTAGCACACGTATTACCATAGGGTTTTATTAATATTTTATATTTACACGCTTATATTATTATTTGCTATGTTCATCTCCAATTAATGAATAAAATAATATCCATAGTTAATATTATAAATGTGTGAGTGTGTTTGTTTGTTTGTTTGTCTTTCTTTCACGTCAAAACGGAGAGACGGATTGGCGTAATTTTTTGTGTGGAGATAGTTGGAGGACTGGAGAGTGAGATAGGCTTACCTAACATAGACTTTTACCGCGGAACGTCATCTAATTCCCACGGGAAAACACATAATATAATAAAATAAAATATTTATGATCAGAATTACTTGAAACTTGGTGTTAATGCTCTTCAAAAAAAATTAAATACGTATTTTAGCATTTTTCGAAATTCATCCCATAAGGAGGTAAAACAGGGAGTGAAAGTTTGTATGAAACTACCCTTTTAGAGATCTTTTGTAGTTTTAGCGCGAGCGAAGCCGCGGGTTCTGCTAGTAATAATATTTTTTTGTTACCGCTGCTTTAAAATGTTTAGGGGTATAGAAAAAACAATTTAAAATTTCTAGTAGGTATTTGTTACTTAGATGCTTTAACGCCTCAATCAACTGAGAACTTAGGTGAGCACGTATGTATGTAGTTTTACCAATATTTATCTATGATATATTTTCCCTTGGATAACTAAATACATAATTTTTTGAAATAGATATTAAAATACATAATGAATGTTATGTCTTGATTATTTATATACATTAATGTCTAAAAGTAATCTTAATAACACAAATGCAAAATAATAATAATAATAATAAATATGTCAGGATATTAACACACAACACCATCTAATTCCATGGTAAGCTACGAGGCTTGTGTTACGGATACCAGATAGTTGATACACTACACATATAATAATAATAATAATAATAATAACCCCCCCAAGGGAATTGACCTTGTCGCGGTGGGGGGGCTTACAGAAAGAAGGAACTACATCCTTAGACCACAACATCTGGTCTCTATCTACTTTATAAATAGATACTATAAATACCAATAACACCTAGGCTGACTCTTTCTAACCAATAATTCCCAACCCTTTTACATGATATCACAATGGAAAAAAGAGTTTATAATTTACGGCCGCTGCCCGGGGGTCGCCGGGGCGCACCTGGAGCCGGTGCTGGGTGTCTCAGTATGCGAGCCATCGGCGACGAGGAGTTGAACAGGCGGACTCCTGTCGAAGAATATGTTACAGCCGGACAATCATCTCCATCATCATTTCTCTTTCAATCTTCATCATCTTCCATTCTTCAATTATCACCTTCATCATCATCATCTTGCAGATCACCTCATCCTACCGAAAACGTTGTGCAGATAGCTAATATGGCTGATATACCTGCACCCGCCAAGGTAGTTCCTCGTACGCGAAAGAAATGGTCGATAGAAATGAACATATTCATCGTACGCACATATTTCATCCTCACATTATTAGAAACGGAATTAAATACATACCTTACACCATTACACGAAAAATTTACTGAACAATTTCCTCATATGCAAGCTTCCAAACAAAGAGTAGGTGACCAACGTAGAGCAATTATGAGAAACAATCTACTGAGTACCACTAAAATACAAGAAATTAGAGATGAAGTCCAAAAACTTCTTCGAAATCAAAATCATTTAGACATACCCATTCAAATAGATTCTTCTCAAACACAAAATCAACGAAGGAGATGGACAGATAATATTAATGAAACAATAATGAAATGCTACTATAGGATAACTAAACTCGAAAAAAATATGACCGGATATAGAACACTACTTCACCAGGAAGTTATAGAAATATTCCCAGACTTAGCCGATGTTTCAGTCCAAAGAATAGCTGACCAGCGAAACGTTATAGTAAAAAATAAATTGATTAATTTAGAAAGGCTTGAAGAAATAAAAAATGAGATAGCGCTTATAATTAATGATAACAATAGTATAACAATAGAAACTCAAAATTTTACTGAACCGATCATGCTTTCTGCAGCTGAAGATACAACCATAGCATTAAATACTGCTGAAGCGGCGCAATCCTTAACGATTAATGATACAAATATCATAAATGATGACATAACATTCAGCGACACTGGGCCAAACAATGTAAAATATAAACTTTCGGAAGAAGATAAAACTCTATTAAATTCTATTTTCTCTAATACTTACATAGAATTTATAAATACACCTTGCACTGAGAGACCTTATATTCCAAAACAAAAATGTACCAAAAAATTTACGGCAATAGTTGAATATATAAATTCTATAATATTACCGAAACATATTAATTATAATAATGATTTTCAAACACTACACACTCAAATATACTGCGCAGCAGTGACAGCTTCTTTGTTTAATGGGTCCAAAATCTCATATTCCAAGGAAAGAAAAACATCAACTCAAAATACTCCGAAATGGCAACAGCGATTAGAAAATAGAATAAATGATTTAAGAGTAAAAATTGGCCGGCTCACTGATTATATTCAAGGTAATCGTAGTGAAATACTTAAAAAACATATCAATAAAATAAAGTCGAATTATAAAATACACACACGCCATGAAATAGAAAACTCTACACTCACAGAATTTTTAGATACACTTAAACAAAAACTTAGTGCTCTAGCAAGCCGTTTACGTAGATACAAACAAACCACCTTAAGAAAATCGCAAAATAAGAAATTTAAATCCAATGAAAAAACATTCTATAGAAATTTATCACAGAAAAATCTTAACGATAATACTCAACATAATCTAAACACAGCTGATTCGCCTACCCCAGAAGATTTACTTAAGTATTGGTCATTTATATGGTCTAATCCGGTTGAACATACGAAAAGCCAATGGGTTGATGAGCAAACACAATATTTACATGAACATGTAACTGAAATGAAATTTGAAGAAGTAAGTATAGATCTATTAAAATATGTTATTACAAAAACTCATAACTGGAAAGCTACTGGAACTGATCGAATACACAATTATTGGTACAAAAAATTAACTTCTATCCATACATATCTACTATTTCACATAAATAACTTTATAAAGTCACCAAACACGCTGCCTTTGTTCGTCACACAAGGTATTACATACATGCTTCCTAAAGATCACACCGATAAACGTAACCCAGGTAAATATAGACCAATCACTTGTTTACAAACCATATATAAAATCATAACATCTTGTATCACAGAACAAATTTACAAACATATTGATAGCAATAATATAATAGTTGAACAGCAAAAAGGATGTCGCCGCAATAGTCAGGGCTGTAAAGAGCAACTTATAATTGATTCCGTAATATCAAAACAGGCAATCAAGAAGAAAAGAAATATATATACTATGTATATTGATTATCAGAAGGCTTTCGATTCAGTCCCACATACATGGCTTATCCAAACCTTAGAAATACATAAAATACACCCAATTATTATAAATTTTTTAAAAAATAATATGCAAAACTGGACTACCCAATTAAAAATCACTAATCTAATAAACTCAATTGAAACAGAACCAATACATATACGCAGAGGGATATTTCAGGGAGATTCGCTTAGTCCCCTCTGGTTTTGCCTTTCTCTAAATCCCTTATCACTAATGTTAAATAAGAGTGGCAAAGGATATAAAATCACGCATAAAGACACCCAATATACTCTATCACATCTTATGTACATGGACGACATAAAACTTTACGCATCTAGTCATATAAACTTAAAAATACTTACAGATATTACAGAAATGTTTTCCACTGACATTCAAATGAGATTCGGTATAGATAAATGTAGGGTACAATCAGTACGAGGTGGACATATAGAACACAATAATTACCAGTTACGGACAGGAGAACTTATTGATCCAGTAGATGATGAAAATGGTTATAAATATTTAGGATATCAACAGACCCAACAAATACATCAAAAACAAACTAAATTACAGATATTTGAAAAATTTAAGATAAGATTACATAAAATTTTAAACACGCATTTAAACTCTCTCAACATCATAAAAGCTATTAATACATATGCAGTCCCTATACTAACTTACTCTTTTGGAATTATTAAGTGGTCGAAAACAGATTTACACAAACATCAGCGCACTATCAACACACTCATGACAAAGTACAGGAAACACCATCCTCGCTCGTGCATACAAAGACTCACTCTACCTAAATGTGAAGGAGGAAGAGGAATAATAGATATTAAAAATCTTCATAATAAGCAGATACATTCACTCAGATCATTTTTCCACACTCGTTCACAACATTCACCACTTCATAAAATAATTACAGAATTAGATTGCAAATTAACACCATTAAATCTTAGTGATCCTTCGACACAACCAAATGAACTTGTGACACAACCTCAAGAAAAGTTAGAAGTATGGCTAGCAAAATCGCTTCATGGAAGACATCGTCGGGATCTGATTAATCCAATTGTTGACAAGACAGCGTCAAACGCCTGGTTGACGAAAGGTGAATTGTTTCCTGAAACGGAAGGATTTATGCTAGCCATACAAGACCAAGTTATAGAGACACGAAATTATAAAAAACATATCATTCACGATACTCAATCAGATATATGCCGACATTGTTACAGTGCCAGTGAAACTATACAACACATTACAGGTGCTTGCAAATCAATAACTCAAACAGATTATAAGCATCGACATGATCAGGTTGCATACATTATCCACCAATGTTTAGCTAGAAAATTTAAACTTATTAATGAAAGCGTACCATATTATAAATATAAACCACTAGCAGTAATAGATACAGCTGATCATAAACTTTACTGGGATAGAACCATAATCACAGATAGAACAATTCATCATAATCGCCCAGACATAACACTGCTTGATAAGAAAAATAAAATAGTTTACCTTATTGATATTGGGATACCAAATACACATAACCTGGCAACCACATACACTGATAAAATTACAAAATATAGAGATTTATCAATAGAGCTCAAAACACAATGGCATATAAACACAGTCAAAACAATCCCAATCATTCTTTCAACCACTGGAGTCATACCAGTCACGCTACACACCAGTCTCAAACAACTCAATCTTCACCCACTCATTTATATTCAGCTACAAAAAGCTGTTATTCTCAACACTTGTCGCATTGTTAGAAAATTCTTAGCAATGCAATAATAGATAAAAAATTTATATCACCTCTCTAACGTTTGACTAACGTCCGCGTTAGAGAAAAATAAGCCCCAGCAATGGGAGAATTGAATGAAAATGAAATAATAATAATAATAATAATACCTTTATTGACGTAAATACAAAAGGGTTACAAGACATTTATATTTAAACTATATATATTTTTAAATACATACATATTATAATTATAAACACCCATGACTTACACACAGGAATACAAACGTTCATGCTCATCACACAAATGAATACCCCCAGCGGGACTCGAACCCGCGACAGCTGACACAGCAAGCAGGGCTACTACAAACTGAGCCAAACGTGTCGTCTCTAATTTTTAAGTGTAGTGCTATTTCCATGCACAGTCTGATATACCACAAGTGTATTCACCACATTACAACTCTTAAATTCACGTGTCACTATGAATTGTTCAAGTTATCGCACTGAAGTTAAGAATTAAACTGCTGTAATTATATGGGGACTTCGCATTTCTTGGCCGAAGTTTGCTTCTTGTGCTTACTTGCTCTTAATTTGTTACTGTACGACTGCATGTTGAATTAAATAAGAGTTATACTGTTAAAAAGTTTATTAGAATTTACGTTTAAAAGGGTGTGAAATAGCAGTTTATTTACTTTAAAAAAATCTTATTTACATATTTTTTTTACTAAGGCGTAGTTCAAAGCGGAATGCAAATCTATCCCTCGGGAATCGTATATCTTTCCGGGATAAAAAGTACCCTATGTGTTATTCCAGACTATAATCTATCTCTGTGCCAAATGTTATCCAGATCCGTTCAGCCGTTCTGGCGTGAAAGAGTAACAAACATACATACATACATACATATATTCTTATAAACTTTTGCGTTTATAATGTTGTAGCAAAATTAATCGAAAATGAAAGCTACGTAAATGTCAAAGTATTTATTAAAATTCTAAAAAGAATATTGCCTTTAAGCTAAAAAAAATCTTATTAATCCAAACAGTAGAAATTTCAAATTTAATTGTGCCAATCATTTATCAGCCTCATTTAATTTGTGATCGTTTCATTTGAAGACTCAGAACTCGTTATAATTTATGAATAACCTTTGACTACCTTCGAATTGTGTTGACTTACATTTTTATTTGACAATTACTTGTTACTATTTAAGTACCTATATTAATAAAAACTTAAAAAAAACGGACTTCCAGGCACTAAAATGAAAATAAAATGAACAAAATAACTAAACGGGGGTTTTCATTTAAAATAGATACCTAATCAGATATTTTCGAAGTCATTGTTATGTTCATACATTAAAAAAAAGAAAAAAAAGATTCCGACGAATTGATAACCTCCTCCTTTTTGGAAATCGGTTAAATAGTAAAAAGTAAAAAGCAACAGTTATTTAATATATACGTATGCATATATATCAATAGATTTATGTACTAAATAATATCCAGGGCCATAACTAGTATGGGGGCCCGTGTCCCTAGGAATGAGAGCCTTTAACAGAATATCAGAGAATAAATAAATAAATATGTTAGGACATTAACACACAGCGTCTAGTTCCATGGTAGACTACGAGGCTTGTGTATAGATACCAGATACGTGATACACTACACATATATAACTTTAAATACATACATATTATAAATATAAACATGACTGGAGAACAAACATTCGTGCTCATCACACAAATGAATGCCCACAGCGGAACTCGAACCCGAGACTGCTGGCACAGCAAGTAGGGTCTATACAAACTGAACTAAACGTGTCGTCAAACTTAGAATATCCAATATTCTCAAAGTAATATTAAAGACCAACGAAATGGCACCATGTGTTTTAATTAAACTTACTACCGTGTCATTTATAACGGACACTGTGATGGTGAAATATTACTTACGTCGATATAACATAAAACTGAGATATTAAAAATATATTTTATATAGAATTCTTACAAAACTTCTTTGTAGCAAAATTTACAATACAAAAGTCAACCGTAATTTAAACGTAATTTAGATGAGTGTTAGCTTTTCCGTGCCTTTTGGGAGCAATTTTTTAGAGCAAAACAGAAAGATAAGGGACTCAACTCTATGAACGCTAATTTGAATTAAATTCAGTAGATTATGGCCTTTCGCGCTGGGTAATTTTTACAATGGTTCAATTGGCGATGTAATATATAAAATATATATAGACATTTTGTTTGTCTGTTCAATCGCGTATTATTAGAGAAAGGACTTTCAGTGGAACTTGCTTACTTATTTATTGTACAAGTTGTTGTCTGAATTCAAAATATTATATAATAAGTTTTACACCATTCTCATTAAAAACGTGCCACGTTCACGTTATAGACTATAAAGAAAAATACTACTTAAACACTAAACTTAATTTAGTAAATTTAATAAAATGTATTGTCCAAACAGTAATTAACTTTTTTATTCATATTAAATGTTCATTTAATTTAATATATTCGTTTAGTGGTTTCTAGGAATGCCATGTTGGTAAAATTTACTTTGCCAATGTCGCGTAGAATGGAAAAGACACATTATATTTAGAACTAGCAACTTACCCTCCCTTCGCTCGGGTTCAACCCTAGGTGATTCTTTAAGTTGACCTAACTATTTTATTTATAAGCCGATTGAAATAAAACAAATACTAAATGTTAAGTGAAGCTTACCACAAAATATTAGTGAAAACCGCATTCAAATCGGTTAAGCCGTTTCTGAGATTAGCGCGCACAAACGCACAGACAAAAATTCTAAAAATCATTGTTTTGGGGTTCTATTGCGTAAATAAAGACCCCCAATGACAGTTTTTCTCAAATATCTTCCATGTACAGACAGCCATCAGTTACACTTTTATTATATATAAATAATAGGTAAAACAGAGAAAAGAAATCTGACTATATATTTAAAAGGAGCAAGCAATACGTTGTATGTTCATAACACTCTTAGTACTAGAACGACTTGACCAAAAGTAAGAATTACATTAGTAATTTTTTAACATCGGATCAGGCGAGCAAAGCCGCGGTAAAGCAAATATCAAAATTAATTAACCTAGTTAGTTTAATACAGTATTGAATTCCAATTTCAGTCACATTATTTTAAGATACCAATTTTCCCTTTTAGGTGCCTAGTTTCTGTCCTTTTGCTTCAACCGTCAACCCTAAACCCTTGTAACCGCTTTAATTTTGAACCTTTGAAAATTAAATTTATTTAGAACCCATCTTATATGCGATATGTTCTTTTCAACTGTAGTAGGTATAATAGTCTTTTAAACCTAGTAAAATTTAAACTTTTTATACAAATGATATATTTTTTTATTTTTTTTTATTTATTTATTTATTAACACAACAATAAAAACTATAAATTTATACATTTACATTTGAAATAAAAATTAACTATAATATACAAATTATATAATAAACATATGAAAAGTTACCTGCATGCAAGTTATTTTGCATCATTTTTTTTCTTTTGGTAGTAATGGAGTTTAAATCATAATAAGAATACTATATAAGTTTATTCTTTTTTATTAATTAAATCAAAGAATTCGATAAAGCCTTTTTAGAAGTTATCTATCTCTATGTATATTATACAATAAAAATTAATGTTCATATGTTTGTTCGCTATGGTTCCTAAACTATTGATCCGATTGCGATGAAACTCTGGTGCGTTAACTTGTATAAACCTGCGAAGGTTCGTGGTAAGAAAAACAACTTTTCTTTCGAGACTTGTCTTTTATACGTTCCCAAACCATTCAACGCATCCAAGCTAAGCAAGACTTAGTTGCTTGTAAGAAAATAAAGACATTGCTCCCAACACGTTACAATAGTGACATTAAAAAAATCCGCTCATGTAAATAATTAAACAATTTTGTTAGAGGGCTGGAGCGACTATCGTCTGGTTTTCTTTTGTATATCTTTTAGCAGAACTTGAATTGGTTAATAGGGTTGCAAATCCCTTTGGAGCTGTACAATTGTTGTACAAACTTACATTGTATACAAGATCTACGGGTAGATTGCTTTGTGACCACTTCACTGTACTGATGTGAGTTTGCTTACCTGTAACGGTTTTAACGTGGTTTGGTTTATGAGACTCGTCATAAAAGAAATAATAATAATAAATGTTGGGACATTAACACACAGCACCGTCTAGTTTCATGGTAAGCTACGAGGCTTGTGTTATGGATACCGTATAGTTGATACACTACACATATATAACTTTAAATACATACATATTAAAAATATAAACACCCATGACTAGAGTACAAACATTCGTGCTCATCACACAAATGAATGCCCCCAGCGGGAGTCGAACCCGCGATCGCTAGCACGTCAAGTACGGTTACTACCAACTGAGGCAAACGTGTAGTCAAAGTAGCTTACATGAGCTGACTTTCTGCTATTGATTTCGACTATAGGAAACTCAGAAATATTGATGAAAATGACAAAAGTAAGTCTTAAAACTTAAATATATAATATCCATAACCTTATGTCATCTTTCTATTAATGCCCATTTTACAAAGTCATCTTATTTAAGCCTTCTTATATCATAACTAGTTGAGTCCCTGTCACTGCTACAGCCAACTGGTACTGCCAACATTTAGTAAAATTTTTGAAATAATCATACTCGCTCAAATGTTAACGCACTTCGTACCTAGGACCATTAAAAATTAACATTTTTTTATATTAGGTTAGGTCGTTAATATATCCCCCCCAACGTGCGTTCACCTTGTCGTGGTGGGGGGGCTCAGTAGTGCCCGGCAACCCAACCGGGGGCGAAGCCAAGAAACGCACAGGGAGGTGGCCCACTTCGGTGGGCGGTGGGAGGTGGCCCTCTTCGGAGGGCGGTGTACCATGCGGGTTGCTCCTGGTACTTCTCTGATAGCAGAGTGGACTGTGGAGCAACCCCGTGGTTGTTGTGGTCTGCTTCGGCAGACCTGCCGTCGGGGCGTCGTAGTTGAATGCGTAAGCGATCCTGCGACGCCCAATTAAGACGGGGGAAGGTTTTGTTGGGTTTTAGTGGGTAGTACTGGCTTTGCCAGTGAGTCCCACACCTCGTGCGTAAATGCATTTCCCAACGTTAAAAAAAAAAAAAAAAAAAAAAAGGTCGTTAATATATAAAGGATTGTTTATTCTTAAATGAATTTTATATTGAAAATACTCTATACTTCAGTCACACGATGAAAATTAATATTTATTAAAAAATTCAATAATCTAAATCCCCAATGAACTAGCAGACCAATGAAAGTAATATATCAAGTAACATTTAGTTTTAATCACTCGTCTGGGGTCTGGCAACTTTGTGCCACTCCGCGATACAATGCAGATGGTTTTAATGTCTTTTTAATGAAATTACAGTAATAACTTGTAGATATTGAATTATTTATTATTTATATCTAAAGCTTATACAATTGTTATTTATAATATTTTACATAACAGAATATATTTAAAAAGTAAATACATCATCCCTTATCTTATATTTGTTTATCTCTTACTGGGCACAAATCTCCCCTCAAAGTGAAGGGCATCTGGTCATAGTCCACCACTCAGACCAAGTGCGGGTTGGTGGACTCCACATGTCTTTCGAAAACTTGTTAGTTTCTCTCAGACACGCAAGCTCCTTAACGATGTTTTCCTGTACCGTTCTTTATCTGTTACGGCAACAAAGTTCGATATTTTCGAATGATTGTAAAGGCTTCACTTAACTTAATACGGATCTGACTGAAACTTTTAGTTACGGAACCCTAAAAAAGATTAAATAATAAACCAAAAAGCATGTGATCGCTACTAAATATAACAGTGCAAAATAATATTAGTATCAGATTGTAAATAATTTCGTACAATTATGATCCTTATTTCTATGCAACAAGAACTATTCAGAGTCGAGGTCGTATATGTAATAAAAGGTTTCAATATTCGTAATTACGAGGGAGATAAAAATTATTTATGTTTTATCTACAGATAATGGTCGCTTAACATTGTGTCGATTGAGTTATGAGCTATTTACAGGTTAACGGTAATAAGTTCACAGTTACAGATAGTTGTTTGAATAAAAAAAATGTTTGTTTTTAAGTTGAATTTTTCTGTTTCGTTGAGGTTTTAAAGAAATTAGAAATATAATTTTAGTGAATGCTAGTCGTATGTTACGTGCAACCTTAAAACATACACCAAAGTATTTTTCCTATTTTCGGCTTGAATCCTCTATAAAAAAAATTTGGAAGTTTCCTGGAAAATTGGGGAATTCGGGAAAAACAGAAAATGGTTTTTACATACAATTGATTGATAACAAAATGACCTCTAAGACAATAAATAAATTAATTTTAATCAAACTAGTGGCCAAAATTCGACCATAATCATTATTGAAAATTTGAAAATATAAAAAAAACATATCTATATAAAAAACTGTTTCAAAAAAATATATTGATAACACTAATAGATACTAAATGAAAAAAAAAAGAAAATCGATTGACAAATAAGAAAAAATGTACTGAACTGTTTTATCTTTGTCTATTTATATACTAGCGACTCACTCTCGCTTCGCTCGGGTTCGTCCCTAGGTTGATTTCCCATACAAACTTTCAACCCCAATTTCACCCCTTTAAGGGATGATTTCCAGGATATAAAGTATCCTATGTCCTTGCTAGAGTCTCAAACTATTTTCTTACCAAATTTCAGTTCAGTAGATCCAGACTTTACCTCTTTATAATATTAGTATAGATAGGTATTTAGGTTAATAAAAAATACATACGAATAAAATTCTTAACGACGGCAATGAATTTTTTACTGCTAATTGTTTAGAAGCTTAATTAAAATAAAGCTTTTATTTAGTTTATTGTAAATAATTTGTTTTGTTTGTACGTTTATTATGAATTGGCGTATGTCGTGTCGCTTATCGGCTGGATCTTGGAAAAGTTGAAAGCAGATAACGATAATAGAATTATTGTATGTCACGTACGTTTAAATTTTATTTAAGCTTCGATGTTTTTTTTTATTATAATCAAACAATTCTTTTTCTATTGAAATAAAAACTTTTTGAAGTAACCTCACACGTGGAGTAGCGATTTAATATTTGGAACTCCGCTATTCAGATCTTTATTATTTTCTTACAGACACCTATTTTGCACGTTTTAAAGTTTTGATAATTCACACTAAATTTCAACACACAATGCATGAACAGGTTTTTGCAATAAACTGATCTCGGAGGAACTTTTGGGTGGATCTAGATAAAAAGCAGTTTATGTTACTCTAAAGCGCATAAAAATTAGCTTTAAAACTATAGTTCGTTGTTGCGTTTTCACGTACTTAACGCTTGTTTACTTTACCTTTAAAAACAGCAAGAACGATGAGTCATTATATTAATTCTAAATGTACGTATTATTTTTAAGCATTTTACATTAAATCTAAAAATATGTATGTATTATTTAAAAAAAATAAGGGCCGACGGGATCATATGCTCTCCGAGGTCTGTGGCTGTGAAAACACTTAAGACTGCTACTAAAAATTCCTGTGCCTGTGTATATTTGGACCAAACAAACGATATTAGACCAACTAGAAAGTTGATATACATAAATTACATAGATATTTATTTAGTACCAACAGAAATGACAACAGCAATACAAAAATAATTTACATAATAAATTAAACATAAAATAATTGTATTTATTTTTAGAAGTATCAACATGCATTGATTGTTTAATAAAATAGAAAATAAATAACAAAGAAATTAAAAGCTGATTAAATATATTATTGGATAAATTAGTATAAATTAATTATTAAAAAGAAATAATTACTCAACAGTATTATACTTACATATTCGTACGTGATTAGATAATATGTACATGATAAAATTCGCCTGCTCCGTTCGCTTTTTACAATGATAAGAAATAACCACCAATTTTACGAAATTGCACATACCTCGGTTTTATTTTAGTAAAATAAAAAGTTTATTTAAGTAATGTATTCAGCCCTTTTTAACGTCCCACTGCTGGGCACGGGCCTCCCTTACATACGAGGGGGATCAGGCCATAGTCCACCACGCTGGCCAAGTGCGGGTTGGCGGACTTCACATGTCTTTCGAAAACTTGCTAGGTTCTCTCAGACATGCAGGTTTCCTCACGATGTTTTTCCTTCACCGTAAGGCAAGTGGTAATCATGTTAGAAATGATTCGCACATGTAAATATCAGAGGTGCGAGACCCGGGATTTGAACCCGCTTCACTCGGTTTCCCAAGCGAGCGCGTTACCACTGGGCTACCACTGCCTCAGTAAGTCATTTAAGTAATAAAAAAATAGTTTTCAGACCAAAATTTTAACTGTATCTTGTGTAAAAAGCCCTTTAATAGACCTTCAATATGAACATTTCTAAAATGTAACCCAACACCTAATATTTCAAATAACCCACAGGAAAACCACATCGACACCTTATCGGACGATATATTGCTTACCTTTTGTTCTGGGCCTTTTCTCATGTAAATAAATTCAATAAGACCGTCCGTCCATCCATCCTATATTAGCTTCACGTATCGAGTTTCCTTTAAGTGTATAAATATATTTTTTTTGATACCAAAAAGAAAATATGAAAGCATTTTTTTAAATAATAAGATAGTGTGTGAACTTTTTTATGTAAGGTAAAAATTTATATAAGATGAGACTCATAGGGTCAATGTTATAATGATTGTCTACAATATAGATCTATACGTTTTACGACACGTTTGGCTCAGTTTGTAGTGAGCCTACTTGCTGTGCCAGCGGTCGCGGGTTCGGAGTCGCGCTGGGGGCATTCATTTGTGTGAGGAGCACGAATGTTTGTACTTCAGTCATGGGTGTTTATATTTATAATATGTATGTATTTAAAGTATGTATGTGTAGTATATCAACTATCTAGTATCCATAACACAAGCCTCGTAGCTTACCATGGAACTAGATGTTGCTGTGTTAATGTCCTAACATATTTATTTTATTTATATTTATTTACATATCTGTTATCAAACCAACACTAAGAAAAACACTAATTTTATTATTCTCTTCTTCTAAGTGAAATAACTCAATACGATGATAATGAGAACAATGCATGAATGAGGATTATTTTATATAACGACAAACTGGCAACATTTTAAACAAAATAGTATCATGCTGAACATTTACAAATAAAAATAAAATTTTAATATGTATGTATATATATATATATATATATATATATATATATATATATATATATATATATATATAAACAATTTTATGAACAAAAACGAATCAATGTGAATTTATGTATAGGTACTTTATGATACGAATGGTTAGACCTACATATTTTCTTTTCCGCTACAACAATTGACTCCTATGGAATACTGCAAATACAACAAAATAAACACAACAACAACAACAAGTAAATAAATAATTAAATATGGTATGGCTTTGTTATATACCTATCGAAGCAAGTATAAGTCGTTAGTTTAGTAAATATTTTTCAACTTCTCCATTCTAAGTTAGAATTGCCACAACCGTCAGTAAATGCAATTGTAGCCAGCAATCCCAATTTCCTCCTTCCACTCATTCTTTCACATGTCGACTATATGATTGCATTTATAACTTTAATAACTCTCAATAAATGTCAAATGGTTAAAGATAAAGAATTTTAGATATATTTATTTAATACTTATATAGCCATTTCTTCCAAAGGGTTTATATCTGTAGTCACTACATATTATAAAATATAGGTTCCTCCTCCACATCTACCTGTCTGTCTGTCTGAACGCGATAAACTCGAAAACTATCAAACGGATTTTCATATGGTTTTCAACAATAGAAGTAATTCATGAGGAAGGTTTAGGTGTAGGTATAATTCATTACGATTTTGAGTAAATTTAACGATGATTATGAAAATATGTGACTTATATGAAAACAATGTATTACGGAATGATTCCTCTTCAAAATATCTAATAAACTGTTGCAACGCTACGTGTATACTCGTATGTACGTACTCTCTAGGAACGCACACGAACCAAGCGAAGGTAAGCCACTTGCAATAACTAAAATTAAAAAATATTGCAACTAAACATAATAAGTATATAATTTCTTTATAATATGTATAACTTTTAACAAAACAGTAAGGTAATCTTCCTAATGTATACTAGATATTCTAAACTAGGACGAGTAAAACCAGTTATGCAGAATTCGCGGTTGAAAAATTAGGCTGGTGGCTATTTACATCGACTTGGCTTGCTTGCTATATTTAGTTCTTCCATAGTATAACAAAATATCAAGGTACAGTAAAACTAGAACAAAATATAACTTTGCCTATCTAAATCAAATTTATTTAAATTAGTAAGATTGAAGCAAAAAATACTTCAATCAAATAAAAACGTTTCTAAAATAAAGAAATAAATAATTTACAAAATTAGGAAAAACTGGGTGGTAGTGTGATGTCATAAACGAATTAGCCACTTCGTTCACGTGTGGTGTATTGTAAAATGTCCGATAACCGATACGATGACAAAGATCACTTTTCCACAAAAAGCACTAAAATTTGTGATTAATCGAAATTGAGACGTGATAACCCGATAGGAACACGCTTATTTGAATAATCAAGTAAAGCAAGTTCAGACCCCAGGTCTTGCACCTACGAGATTTTCATGTGTGAATTTAAATTTTCATTATACTTGCTTACTAATGCTTGCTATATCTGGTGTAGATGAACATCGCGGGTAACTTGCATGTCTGTGGAAACCTGACTAATTTTCTAAGTACGTGAAAAGTCCGCCAAGCCGCCTTGAGGATGCCCAGCAGTGGGACATCAAAAGGGCCGTACATAATAATCTATGAACATTAATAACTTACTCCATACAGAATTCGAACCTACGACCTCTGACTAAAACTAGGTTTTGGAGACAAATTACTTAATTATAAATAGCACGATATTAATATTATACTGGATGGTTACCCTAAAAGGGAACCGCTGTCAACGGTCTCAGAGGACGATAATTCAATTTTCGATGTAACCACAGTTATATTACGCGGTTCTTATGTTATAATAGTTAGGTCTATAAATTAATAAAGAGTTGAGACATTACATTAGACAGTGGTAGCCCAGTGGTAACGTGCTCACTTGGTCTCCCGCTTTTAATATTCTCAAGTGCGACTCATTTTTTTAACATGGTTACCATTTGCCTAACGGTAAAAAAAACATCGTAAGGAAGTGCATGTCTGAACCCAACTAGTAAAAGTGAAACTAAAAGACATGTCATGGGTCCAAGAACTTGCACTTGGTCAGAGTGGTTGACTATGGCTTGATCCCCATCATATAGAAGGGAGGCCCTTGCCCAACAGTGGGCTGAATACACATTAGAAATATTTGTGTGAGTAAAAATACAGAAATCTATATACTGATTTCAAGCGCTAACGGCTAGCAAAATGGCTTCTGTAACTACATGCTTATACATAATCTCAAAAATCTATTTAAACCTAGTTCTCGTTGTATCGATTAGAAAGTCAATAATACAAAAAAAATGATGCCATTGAGCTGATTCAATGATGCAGTCAGAACATATCCTGACTGCACACCCTGCTTTTTGATAAGCCGGGAGATGGAAAATCCTACGCCGATGAGATCTGCAATTAGACAAATTTGGGCCCACGCACGTTCAAATAAAGCGTTGGTGTATTTGCAAATTTTCATAAATCCTAAAAAATCGTGGACGCATAACTACTGTATACTATATACATATGTATACTGTACATATACTATATTGCTAAGCAATAACGAGATAAAACAACGTATTATAATTTAAAATGAGCTAAATCCATACAAAATTAACTGAATTTAACCCGCTTTGAAAGCTATCGTGTTCAATGAAAACTGTATGTTGCTAATTTGCGTCTTAATTTATTGCACGTCTCTTTGGTAAATGAATATACGACCACTAATGTGTGTACTAACAAAATGTTAAGTTTAAACTGTGCAAAGTAAACGTCTATAAAAGTTTAACTTTATCATCAGGTTACTATTGCTAAAACGGTTCAGACCGATAAATATTTTAAAATCTTTGCATTTAAGGGTGCACCGAGGGCAATTACGAAATAATTGCGTTCGTTTGATCCCTTGCTGTATTGCTATTACTTCTTCTTCTTTTCCCTGCCCACTTCCCAATCACTTGGGGTCGGCGCAGTACATCCTCTGTACTGCTGATAGAATTTGGCAAAAGTTTTACGACCGGCCGCCTGCCTGACGTCAACCCTCCTTGGGAATTAGTATATTATTATATTAGTAGTATTGCTATTACTAAGACTTTAAATATGCCATAAATATGTTGGATATTTAAGGATTTATTCTTTAAATCGTACACTTTAGAAACGCGATTACTCGTAGTTTCCTCGATAGAAAAAAACCAAAATGATCTCTAAAAAACGAAATAAGCCCGTAAATAATTCAAGGATTAATAGTAATAAAACTATACGTTTTCTATAATATATACACTTTACATTTTCAAAATGTGTATTTGTTTTAATAATACGAAGGGAATACCTAAATTCGCACGCGTTCCGTCCATCCTAGCCACACTTCCACCCTGCCCGCTTTCTTCCTACTAAAATCAAAAGCTCGGTGGCCTCTTAGGAAGTTTAACGTGACATCTATACCTACCAGTATGATGAAATAAACTAGGAAAAGAAACCGTAGAACAGAAGTTCTTTTGTAATAATAGATTAAAAATTTAATTTAACAATGAAATAGCTTGAAGGTAATTACATAATTTTCAAAATGTATTATTTGTATTTTTTTTATGTTTTATCTTTTATGTGTTATTTATTTCTACTATCAAACATAGGATGTGATAGATGTTATATTCCTAAGTAAGCGACTACATTTAAATGAACGAATGAACCGGAAATACCTGAGTTGAGTTCCGGAGTAAATGTGACACAAGTGTTTTTGGTTTGATTAAGATAATGCTTAAAATGCATCTCTTGACCGATTTCAATACGTGAGCAATTTAATGTTATTATATACTAGCGACTCACACTCGCTTCGCTCGGGTTCGTTCTTATAAACGTCGTTACCGTATCGTTACTTTAAATTGACAATACTTTTTCATTTATGAATCGATTGAAATAAAACAAATACTAAATGTTAAGTAAAACTTACCACAATACATTAGTGAAAACCGCAACCAAATCGGTTAAGCTGTTCCATAGACTAGCGCGCACAAACGCACAGACAAACAGACAAAAACTCTAAATATCATTGTTTTGTATTCTATTGCGTTAATAAATACCCCCTATGATGACTAGTTTTTCTCAAATATCTTCCACGTACAGGCAGCAATCAGTTAAAATTTTATTAGGTATATGTATAGATTCGCCAATAGTAAACTACTTAATGATTTGTTTATGATTGAATTTGATCATACATACTGCCCTTAGGAGAAAAGTGTGATTAAAGTGTCAGTTCAATAGATATATTTTAAAATACGGTTTGTTATTTTCTTATTATGATTGACGTATTTTATCACAGAAGTCGAGGATTTAAGTCTCGATCGGAGTAAATATTTGTGGTTTTACAAAAATTCGGTCTGGGCCATAAATTATATCTCTCTCGTGAACTTACGGTGCAGTAATGCACCGTCAGTTTTACGTAGAACTATTATTATGTGTAAAATTTTTGATCAATCTAAAAAAACTCAATATTTTTTTGGGTTTTATATCCGTATCTGTATCCGTATCCGCGAATATTTGAGGTAGAAAAATTATCCGTATCCGTCACTTTTTGACGAGCTTGATTGGATCTTTTTTATCATTATATTCCAAGAATTGAATGAAATTCGAAGTGTATAAATGTAATAAAATAGTATTGAATACCATTTAAATTATTAATTCTATCTTAAAATTATATTAATTTGGCACATTTGTATTGCACAAGGTGAATATTATATCATTTATAGTAATGAGTTACAAATAAACCTTATTTCTTTATGGTATACTTATCAAAAGACAATGGTTGAACATTTACGATAGGTAGCTAGTTATATGAGCTCCGTATCCGTATCCGTATTCGCGGATCTCGAGACTAATGATCCGTATTCGTATCCGTATCCGCGGCTATACATTTTTAACGATCCAGCACATCACTGGTATGTATGTTACGGTATATGTTCGCTAATTGTAAAAAGATCTTCTTTATTTTTTTTTATTAACAGATTATAAACCAAATTATGTCTCTTATAAATACTGAACAAAACATTCCACTTCTAAGGGTGAATTTATACATTTTTTTTCAATTGACTTTGAAGTCAGCGTAGTGTACCTCTATAGGTACTAAAAAATCATTATCTATACATATAATTAAATTGTACCTAAGCCGAACTTGTACATTAAATATTTTTTGGAAAATCTTATTGAAATAGACATTATTATCGATACAGAGGCCGAATCTATAGTTTTTAGAATTGTTGTCTGTCTGTCTGTTACTGCATGACAGAAAAACCACTGGAGGGATTTTGATGAAATTTGGTATGGTGATAGCTGGTTATCCGGGTCATCATATAGGATACTTTTTACCACAGGAAAATGTCTCATTTCTGAGAAAAAATACAAAAACTGCAATGTAAGAGTATACTAATATGTAAAACCTAAGAATTTGGTTTTTGGTCATCTGAACGCGGGCGGAGTCGCGGGCAATGCCAAATTATATAACTTTCTATACAAAATATTACTTAAAATATTTACATTAAATAAGAAAAGTAGATATAGGATAATTAAAAAAAAACTGTAGCAAGTGCCTAATTGTTTTTATCCATTTAAGCGGACATTAAGCGACAGAAAGTATAAAGGGGACGGTTTAATTCGCAATTAACCTCCGAATGAATTCAAAACATTTTTAAAAATTTGTTCTAAATATACACAGCTGTAAAGGTAGACGGTTCAGTGGTTAGGAACAAAACAAGGCTTCTAATTTACGTTTTGAAAGGGCCTAAAGGAACAACATTTCGATATTACTTTTGAACCCTGTCTATATGATAATGATGGCCGGGGATCAAGTTGCAATAAAAGGGAATAACGAAGAAGAAAAAACATGTATTAA
This sequence comes from Brenthis hecate, assembly GCA_951806755.1. Classification (NCBI taxonomy): domain Eukaryota; kingdom Metazoa; phylum Arthropoda; class Insecta; order Lepidoptera; family Nymphalidae; genus Brenthis; species Brenthis hecate. The sequence continues at coordinate 3,456,152 of OX638277.1, read as the reverse complement.
TGGAAACTTTTAACAATATATTCTATTTACTTCGAACAAAGCAAAATAATCATTGGAAATAATTGTGTTTATCAACCAAGATCGATTCATGAGATTCGGTTCAAACAAACACTTGAGACGTTCTTGTTTTTGTTTAACTAAAACTTAGAGGATAATAATCTTTTTAAACTTTGCTAATGTGATGTTTTTAGGTAATTTTTACCGTGTTTGGTAAACGATTAATTACTTGTTAGTTTATTTTGTTGTACCTAGCAACAGAACAGATAGATATATGGAGTTTTCGCATTGATATCTATGTATATCTGTTATGCTTTTGATGTTTTTTTTTCTGAAAGCGAAAAAAATACTTTTTATATTAATAGCCTATTTATATGGGAAGGTTTATAAATAAATCAAACATCCCGCTACCAATAATTATGAGCGAAAAGAAGCTACGCGCAAGTGCTGGTGTTGTAATAAAATTAAAAAGTGTCATTATAATTTTATAAAATTCTCAAAGAACATTTATCTTTTGAAAATAAGTTATCATAATATGTATTTTCATTAAAACACAGGCTTTTACTATGTTAAACAAAGAATTGAAAGCTAGGACTATACAAAATAAGATAAAAAAAAATCAAACACCTTTTTTCTCCAGTTTTTCGTAGCAATGAGGCATTCTCTTTTTGTGCTCGCTATAGTCTTTGTGGTCTTAATATTCAGTAAATTATTACTTCTGCGCTAAAAGAATATATTAACTTTGACGATACAAAAAAATATTATTCAAGAAACCTACACTTTTATAGACAACTGATTTTTTTAATTTAAGACTCAACCGCACTGAGCTAATGAAATATATATATATATACTTTTTGCGGCGGGAAAATATCTCATTTCTGAGAAAAAATACAAAAACTGCAATGTAAGAGTATATTTAATATGTAAAAGCTCAGAATTTGGTTTTTGCTCATCTGAACGCGGGCGGAGCCGCAGGCGATGCTAGTATTAAATAAACACGCTTTTGACCAAATGTAACTTATGGGACTCATTAAAATGAATTAAAAGGGCCTCAATTCAAAGCTTTTACTAATAGCTATTGAAAAAGTCTACTTTTCTTCTGGCATCGTCGTAAGATTAACTCGCAGTATCAAATTATTATTTTATTATCATCCGAATTTCATATTATATTTATTAGTATTTTTTATATAGTTATTTGATTATGTAGTTCTAGATAAGGGTAGGTTGGTAATAAATTAATTGATTTTATTGAAAATACTGTAACAATGGAAATTCTTCTTCGTGTCTTCTCCGTTCTACGTGACATTGCCGAAGTAATCTGTGCTCAACTGGCACGCTTTGAAGTCATTTACAAGAGAATTGAATTGACAATGGAAACTAAAAGGACTCTCGATAGGATAGGAAATATTTAAATATTTTGTAACGTTTGTGCAAAATCTTAAAAACTCAGGAGACTGTGATAATGAAACGAATTAATGAAATTTCATTATTGTTTGTCTGTCTGTCTGTCAAAGGAATCAAACCTATAGGGTACTTCATAGGTACTAAATTTCGTAGGTACTACGGAACCCTGGGTGTGAATCAGATTTTGAAATATTTAAATGTTTTGTATCTAACGTTTGTGTAAAAACTTAGTTTTTTTTTTAGTGATTAATATTTTCCTTTTTTTTAATTTTATAGCTTATACCCTAACACAAAACAAATAAATGAAACATAGTGACAGTTTTTGAGTAAGATTTCTGGGGCGTAATAAAAATTTTATTATGTGAAATGATGGTAAATATAAAATTTCGCTTCGATTTAAAGCTCTTTTGCTATATGGACAGTTGTTGAAAATGTTAATTTGATGTAACGGCCTAAAGTTTGGAAGTTGGCGGGGTAATATCTCCACGAAGTCGAGCTCGTAAAGCTTCCTAGATCCGCTCTCTCACTGCGAGTGTCGAATTGCCGTATCAGCGGACTGTAAGAATTAAATGAATGAATGAATTTTCATTATTGTTTGTGTGTCCGTGTGTCAAGATCCGTCAAGGGAATCAAAACCTACAGGGTACTTCATAGGTACTACATTTCGTAGGTACTACGGAACCCTTGGTGTGAATCAGATTTTAAAATATTTTAATGTTTTGTATCTAACGTTTGTGCAAAAACTTAGTGTTTTTTTTTTGATTACATTTTTCCTGTTTTTTTATTTTATAGCTTACACCCTAACACAAAACAGATAACGGAAACATATTGACAGTTTTTGAGTAAGATTACTGGGGCGTAATAAAAATTTTATTATGTGAAATGATGGTAAATATAAAATTTCGCTTCGATTAAAAGCTCTTTTACTATATGGGCAGTTGTTGAAAATGTTAATTTGATGTAGCGGCCTAAAGTTTGGAAGTTGGCGGGGTAATATCTCCACGAAGTCGAGCTTGTAAAGCTTCCCGGGTCCGCTCTCTCACTACGAGTGTCGAATTGCCGTATCAGCAGACTGTAAGAATTAAATGAATGAATGAATTTTCATTATTGTTTGTGTGTCCGTGTGTCAAGATCCGTCAAGGGAATCAAAACCTACAGGGTACTTCATAGGTACTACATTTCGTAGGTACTACGGAACCCTTGGTGTGAATCAGATTTTAAAATATTTTAATGTTTTGTATCTAACGTTTGTGCAAAAACTTAGTGTTTTTTTAGTGATTACATTTTTGCTGTTTTTTTTATTTTATAGCTTACACCCTAACACAAAACAGATAACGGAAACATATTGACAGTTTTTGAGTAAGATTACTGGGGCGTAATAAAAATTTTATTATGTGAAATGATGGTAAATATAAAATTTCGCTTCGTTTAAAAGCTCTTTTACTATATGGGCAGTTGTTGAAAATGTTAATTTGATGTAGCGGCCTAAAGTTTGGAAGTTGGCGGGGTAATATCTCCACGAAGTCGAGCTTGTAAAGCTTCCCGGGTCCGCTCTCTCACTGCGAGTGTCGAATTGCCGTATCAGCGGACTGTAAGAATTAAATGAATGAATGAATTTTCATTATTGTTTGTGTGTCCGTGTGTCAAGATCCGTCAAGGGAATCAAAACCTACAGGGTACTTCATAGGTACTACATTTCGTAGGTACTACGGAACCCTTGGTGTAAATCAGATTTTAAAATATTTTAATGTTTTGTATCTAACGTTTGTGCAAAAACTTAGTGTTTTTTTAGTGATTACATTTTTCCTGTTTTTTTATTTTATAGCTTACACCCTAACACAAAACAGATAACGGAAACATATTGACAGTTTTTGAGTAAGATTACTGGGGCGTAATAAAAATTTTATTATGTGAAATGATGGTAAATATAAAATTTCGCTTCGATTAAAAGCTCTTTTACTATATGGGCAGTTGTTGAAAATGTTAATTTGATGTAGCGGCCTAAAGTTTGGAAGTTGGCGGGGTAATATCTCCACGAAGTCGAGCTTGTAAAGCTTCCCGGGTCCGCTCTCTCACTGCGAGTGTCGAATTGCCGTATCAGCAGACTGTAAGAATTAAATGAATGAATGAATTTTCATTATTGTTTGTGTGTCCGTGTGCCAAGATCCGTCAAGGGAATCAAAACCTACAGGGTACTTCATAGGTACTACATTTCGTAGGTACTACGGAACCCTTGGTGTGAATCAGATTTTAAAATATTTTAATGTTTTGTATCTAACGTTTGTGCAAAAACTTAGTGTTTTTTAGTGATTACATTTTTGCTGTTTTTTTTATTTTATAGCTTACACCCTAACACAAAACAGATAACGGAAACATATTGACAGTTTTTGAGTAAGATTACTGGGGCGTAATAAAAATTTTATTATGTGAAATGATGGTAAATATAAAATTTCGCTTCGATTAAAAGCTCTTTTACTATATGGGCAGTTGTTGAAAATGTTAATTTGATGTAGCGGCCTAAAGTTTGGAAGTTGGCGGGGTAATATCTCCACGAAGTCGAGCTTGTAAAGCTTCCCGGGTCCGCTCTCTCACTGCGAGTGTCGAATTGCCGTATCAGCAGACTGTAAGAATTAAATGAATGAATGAATTTTCATTATTGTTTGTGTGTCCGTGTGTCAAGATCCATCAAGGGAATCAAAACCTACAGGGTACTTCATAGGTACATTTCGTAGGTACTACGGAACCCTTGGTGTGAATCAGACTCGCACTTGTCCGTTTGTCTTCAACTACGAAGTATCTGATACAAAAAAGAAAAAAAAATGATTTTTAACTAAAAACATGCAAATACAAAACAAAGTAAATAATTTGAATGGCAAGTTATATATTCTAAACCCATAGTCCCGAAACAACATACTGTCTATATTCCATTAAAGCGAGGTATTAGTACAAATGGTTGGGCACCGATTGTCTAAATGGTAATGCAGCCGCAGTACAATACTATGTAAATAACGCCCCTGATATTGCCCACATAATAAGGGTCTGTCCTATAGGGACGACAGGATTTTGATTTTCCGAATATTATATTACCGTATTGTAGTTGTTTGGGATATTGTCAATTATTTTGAAAGTAAAATTTGCTTTGTATTTTATAATAGGATGTATTCATATTTAGATTTCTATTATATTTGTATTAATTGATTTGTTGATCTAGGGGTAGAATATCTGGAGGTTCGAGTCCCGGGTCGGGTCAAATTTAGTTATTAGGGTTTTTTGTTAAGAAATATTTAGCAACATTTTAAGTTTGGAAATTTGGAGTTGAATAACAACTCTCATGACTCAGAGAACACGTACAACCGTCCTGTGCGTGATCTCTCTATGTGTTAGTCTTTGTATGATTAGTCGCCATGACAGATATTGATCTGGTTATTGTGACAGCGTAGAGGTCATAAATGCACAGCTACTTTTTTTAAATTATTGTTAGACTGAATTATTTGAATTCTCTTATATTGCGTAAGTATAATTAGATAAAATATTATTAAGTTGTCTTTAATTTTGTGTAACTTTAACACATAATATAATAATCATTATATATATATATATATATATATATATATATATATATATATATATATATATATATATATATATATATATATATATATATAATAAGCATAAGTTTTATTTGAGCTTCTGTAATCGATTGTGTAATTTAAATAGGCCTCATCTTGTTCGGTCCTAAGCAATTATAAATGTAAAAATAATAGGCACAATAGAAAAAAAACAACAACTTGACACAAAATTTATTTTATTATAAATATTAATTGCACATAATAATAGTTCATACAAAAATACAATTTTAATTAAAAATATTTTCGCAAAAAAAAATATATAAAACTATACAGACAGATCAAAACAATAGAAATAATTTGTTAAAGGCATCCAAATTATGCATACGGTTGACAGGGAACGAACCAAATCAGACGTCAAGATTTAAAACTAAGTACAAAATATAATATAATATACAAAAATAAAATCGATACAAAGAAACGAGAATATTACGTCATAAAATCATTATTATAATATTACAATTATTTATTCCCCAGTAAAAAGTACAAACATACATATATATAAATATAATTGACAAAATACAAGTTTAACGAATTCGCCATAAAGCCTCTTCCATACATTCAGCTTCAAGTAGCGAGGGGTCAATAGTCCGTCCTTTTCTATTATAGAAGGAGAGACAAGGACGACTACACGCTACATCAGGTGCTCTTTATATTGATAATATAATTTATGTTAACAATTCAACAATCTAACTATTTATTTACATTTGTGATGTCAATGGTAACGTCTGAATTAATCTGTTATTAACGTAGTTATTGTATTATTAAAATAAAACTTCGCTAAAAAGAGAAATCGATATATTATGTAAAATGTAATTTCCTAATTATGTTTCAAACACAAGGGGGGATCAAGTAGAGCGTAAGAGCTATAAGAGGATTTGCGAATAAATAATGATTTTATTTCGGCTTCAGATACTGTTCATATGTTGTGTTTATAAGAGATTTATAAATCTTCCAAAACCCTCAACAAAATTATTAAAAATTAACGAACGCTCTATTTGAAAACGCCCTACAAAATTAAACTAAAAATTTCGAATACACAGTGCGACGATATGAGTTATTAAACATCGAACAGTCAAATGAGTGTAATCAAGTCATTCTACTTAAAAATAAAGACAAGAAATGACAAGGTTTAAACTAAAAAAAAATATTATGTTTATGAATATAAACAAAAATTGTCATTAAAAAAATAATGGTATTGCCAGTATTCATTAGAATTAATTATTTATTGTACAATATTATGGTAACTTTTGAGCCTACATTCTACTTATTTATAAACGATGATAAAATCAAATTGAGTGACACAATACGAATGAGAGTGAACATTTGATTTTATTTTTAGAAAAAAGTCCACTTATTTCCGGCGTCAATATGGCTTTATTATCTGTTACGGGAAAAAATATATTTTTAATAAAGTTTTCGTTTTTAATTTATACTTAACATTGTTTATGATTACTTAAATGAATATTGGATATAGTGAGACGTGACTAAATTGTGATTGTCCTAAAATCTTAAAAAAAAAATTGAAATACTTATTATATTGAGTAACACGACCACTTTTCTCTACTTATGAAAAATCTCTACTGTAAACCGCTTTAAGAAATCAATTATATCAATTAAAACTTGTATATCTTTAGACCAAATGGTTGATACCATTTGGTAAGTTGTTACTAAGTCTTTGTGAAAGCCACGTAGCTATTCATTTGAGGCAAAACCTACATTGTATACTGTCGCCTCAGCCCTGAGAGGACACACAAAACAGATTTTCTAAGAATTTTGAGATTTACAGCCCTAACATGTTAACGTTGGCAAAATTTAGTTTTACGATCGGTAAACATCGGTTAATAAGGGTCTATTTGGCTTCATCCTTGACCGGGATTAAAGAGCTTTGGCCGGTCTCTGCCCTGATTGTATTAGAGGCCTCAGTTTTTTGGGCGCTAAATCATTTTGTGAGTAAATATATTTTATCATACAATAAAAAAGAAATTGTCGTATTAAAAACGCTTTAGTTTACAGATATTTTGTAGGTTTTTCTACATTTTTGGCTATTTCTGTATATTATCGAGTATTCGACTTAGCTTTTGAAGAGCTTTTATGAAGCTTTCATCCAATTGCTTTTATAAAGCAATGATAAACAATGTAAGTATAAATTTTCACATATCACAAGTGGCATGTAGCCCGATAGAACACTTTGTTCCATAATTAAAACCTATCTAATCGTAAAGGTATATGGTATTTAGACGTATAGAACAATTACATATTCCTATATAGATTTGTGACGATATTTAAGAGCTCAGGAGAAGTATAAAAAATTATAAAAAAAAAACCAAAAAAAAAATTAAATATTATAGGAAATTAAGATGTGTTTCTATTTAAAGATTTAAGTATATTGGGTTACATAAACTCTAATATTTCTGTATTATATAAAAGAGTTAAAAAAAACAGAGAATGACGGTCTTTAAAATTTTTAGTTTGTACAAAAATTATGGCGATCAATCATATTTAAAAAAATATATCACATTTAAAAAAGCATACTACAGTTAAATTAAAAAAAATATAAGCGTTTATGTAACCCGATGCATATTTTTAAAAAATAAAAATCTTGAAAAAAAAAGTTTAAAAAAATATAACATACATTAGAACTCTTTTTTTAATTTTGTTACTGTTATCTGTACAAAATTAAAAACAAAAACAATATCTCAGCCTCTAAAACCCATCTCTGTATAATTTCTTCTAATTAAGTTAAATCCCCTGAGCTATTTACAAATATAATCTTACTAACGAGTGGTCCTCGACACAACACTTTCCATTTGATTATGAACAAATAATATTATTTTCGTTAAAATTTGATAAATATTGTTATACAAACAACTCGAATTTCTATTATATCTGTTGAAATAAGAATTCAAATAACAAAAAAATACATTAAATTTCATATAATCGAAATATATAATAATCGATTTTATTAAATCGATATTCAACTAAACAATTGATTCAATAATATTATTATTCACAATCTTCCATCCACAATCGTTTCTATTTATTTCTACAACTCTATGAAATAACGAAAATCGATATCTATACTTAGGACCGTTATATTCAGTTGACAATGTAGAGTTCAAATTACGTTGGTGTTCAAGTTTACTTAGCACAAGTACAAAAATAGTTGAACTATCAATATGAAACTTTGCAATTCTGATAGAATTGTATCGTACTTAGTATTTATGTGATAACAGACCGGATTTTTAACAATTTTATTTAAAAAATTGTCGTACCCACTATTGTTTAATAAAATACGTGAAAAAGATTTTATATTACCGCTAAAATGTTAAATAAACACACATCACGTCACATATTATGAAGACATAAACTGTCAAAAATTCGGTCTCCGGCGTAAAGGTGGTGTGCTCAATAAAAAAAAATTGATAAGCCCGAAGCATTTGACTTTGACAATATCTTGACTTGAGTTATTTAATATTGAATTATCAAACTATTTTTAGTGAGCACACTACTTATAAACTGAGATAAGTAAAATGAACTCTATCTACAATTGAATTGGCTTACTTACGTCTACATCACAGCGTGCTACGTGGAATGTTTTAGGAAAGGTTCACTTTCTTGTGTATGTTTGTCTGTTTGTTCGTACACCGGGAAGTTTGTGTGTGTGCCGAGTACTGTGACGTCATCGTCTGTACACGCCAGCGGAGAGTAGAGAGGTCCTTTTGTACGCGATATAGATCGAGATTTTTGTGATCTTCTTCCCTGTAAGGAATTATATTTTGATAACATAGTGAAAAACAAAACTTAAGCATTAGAGAAATCATCCATAATAAGCTTTATATCACTCAAAACTTTGAATAGAAATTGACTTTTCGAAGTAAAAAGTTATTAATCTATACATACGAGTATAATAAAATTGTAACTAAGCCGAATTTGTAAATTAAATATTTTAGAAAAATTTAATTGAAATAAAAATTATTATCGATACAGAGGCCGAGTCTATATTTTTTAGAATTTTTGTCTGTCTGTCTGTCTGCCTGTCTGTTACCGCATCACACTGGAGCGATTTTGATTCAATTTGGTATGGTGATATCTGGTTATCCGGGTCAACATATAGGATTCTTTTTACCGCGGAAAAGTGTCTCATTTCTGAGAAAAAGTACAAAAACTGTAATGTAAGAGTATACTTATATGTAAAATCTAAGATTTAATTTGGTTTTTGATCATCTGAACGCGGGCGGAGCCGCGGGCAATGCTAGTACCTTATATTTCATTTATTATAAAGATAAAATTATAAAGTTCATTTTAAGTGAGGTAAACTTAATCAAAAATCTTGATTACGTGGTACAGCCATACTTCCTTATAATAACAAAAGATTTGACTATGTGTAAAATTTACAAGGGCGATATGTTCGCTTTTTGTTATGTGAACAAGTCCTTCAAATAAAGATTAAAAAAATAATAATAACAAAAGATGAGCACTAAGGAAGAACATGTTTACAAATCATCCCCTAAACGGGTCAAATGGGTGATGAAAGATTACATGAAAGATATTTTTGAACCAAGATATATTAAAATTAATATAATATTTATAAATTGCTAATGCCAAAACCTTAATGCACATAGAATATAAACACTATAAGAAATACAATACTGACCTGTGTCGCAAACAACCCAGCCGCTAGTACAGTGATAGCTAGAGCCGCTACTATGGCTACGAGTGCAATGGAAGAAGACGAATTTTCACTTGGTGTTTCCAACGTACCCCACTCGGTGATACGACGTTTGCCTGCTACCGATGAATTTATACACTCCCCTATAAAAAAATGATACTTTTAATATAAAATGGTCAAATACTAGCACTGCCTCCCGACTTGACATTGCATTTTGCGCTATTTCAATAATATATATGTATGTTGGGACATTAACACAGCACCATCTAGTTGCATGGTAAGCTACGAGACTTGTGTTATAGATACCTGATAGTTGATACACTACACATGGTATATAACTTTAAATACATACATATTATAAATATAAACATCCATCACTGGAATACAAACATTCGTGCTCATCACACCAATGTATGCACCCAGCGGGACTCGAACCCGCAACCTCTGGCATAGCAAGTAGGGTCACTACAAACTGAGCCAAACGTGACAAATAAGTAAGTAATAAATCTTAATTTATCAGAAAACTCGCAAGCCACTTATCGTGCATAGATAGTATTAAGAACACCTGCCCGGACTATCACATGAATAGTTTAGAGATGAATATGTGACAAACGGACATATATTTTTATATATTTATATATTATAGTACAAATAGGTAGAAGTTTTGCACTCGAAGTATAATAATATTTAATTCACGATCACTTATGATAATCCGGGTTTAATTAAAGGACGCTTAGGACTCAGACTTATTTTCTATTATACTCATAAATATAAAACAACTGGAATAAAACTAAGACAAAATATAATTAGTCTATGAGGCAGCTTTAATTTTTTTTTTCCATTAAATAGACAGCTAGGTACTTTTATAAACTTTAATCTTTATTTTTTTTCCATTAAATACTTATATAAACTGTATTTTTTAAAATATTTAATTAAAATTTTGTTTTCAAATAATGGTGATTGATGTTCTCCTGACCGTACTCTGGTGGGACGACTACTCTACAAGACCGGTGAGAGTTAAGGCGCAGGACCGACGGCTTTACGTGCTCTCCGAGGTACGGGGGTGAAACAACGCCAACTTCCCAACTCCGGGCTGTTACTGAGGCTTACTATACAGAAAGACTCAATAACTAAACTTAGCCCGACCCGGGACTCAAACCCAGGACCTCCGGGTGTGCAGCCGTACATGCTAGCCACTACACCACCGAGGCAGTCAAATAATAATGTCCTCCTGAACGAACGGCCACGGCGGCTAATCTCATTGATACTAGCCAGATGCGCACGAGATATTATAGTGCACAAGTGTACGCGCAGACACAAGGGCACTCTCTACTCCTGTCACTCTCATACTCTGGTGGGACGACACGAGACACGACCAGTGAGAGTTAAGGCGCAGGACCGACGACTTTACGTACTCTCCGAGGCACGACGGTGGTGAAACATCGCCAACTCCCCAACTCCGGGCTGTTACTGACAATATCTTAACATAAAAACTCAACAATCAAACTTGGCCCGACCGAGTCCCGGGACTCGACCCCAGGACCTCCGGATCTGCAGCTGTTCATGCTAGCCACTAGACCACCGATGCAGTTTTCAAATATAGTAGATATATTTAATAAGTATAATAAATACTATGAAAATAAAATCTTATAATGAACCAAGTTATAACAAAACATCGCATATTTACCTGTGTCTGGGTGACAATGGCAGCAAGCTGGCGTGGACGTAGAGTTCACAGATACACCGCGTTCAGAACAACACTGGACGCATTGGTTGTTTAATCTAAAGAATATAAAAAAAATATGTAAAATTACATATAATATTAATAGGAATATAAAAAAAAACAAAATAAAAAATATTTTAGCTATACGCGTAAATGTTAAGACTGTTCTATGAGGTTTGTTTCAGTTCTCAGGACGCAAATATACAAGAAAATCAACGAAATTATAAATATTTTTTATTTATATAGCATACTATATATACATATATATATATATATATATATATATATATATATATATATATATACACACTCCAGATTTGCTCTCAAGTTATATAAATAAAAGATGATATAACTCAACAATATGTAATCTATCATTATGCAAGACATAAAATAAAAATCACCACGATTCTTTTTCTACTGATAGGGCTAATATAAATTTCTAGAAAATCGATATAATTTTTAATTTGCAAAATAGATCAAATAAAGAAGAACACGTCTTGCAGAAACAAAATGATCTCCTGAAACTAATCATACAACATTTTTATCACAATTTGCTCAATATTCGCGTCTTTTAAATTTTACATCGGTTTACTTAAAAAAAACTTTCTGTTAAGCCATCAGAAACCGCTAACTTTAAGGTCTCTTGACCCATCACTATTGAACTTTAAAGTTGTTAAGTACTATTAACCCATTTAATAGGTTTCAGCTGCTAACATAACCTTGTAGACTTAAAGTATAAGGACTGTTAGGGTTGCCAAAGATATTTAATATTTTTACCAACTTTAAATAAGAGGAGTACTGATTTGTCTCTATTTTTGTCAAAAAGTAATTATTACTTATAAAACCTATTATGATCATATTTCATAATAACGAGTTTCAAAGTTAAATAAAAGTTTGAACTACTACAAAATAACTGTACCTACACATTGTAATAATTGGGAAAAGTTGTTAAAGGTCATGACATTTTTTTTGTGTAAAAAGGTCGGCAGCTGAAATAAAACCTACAATTAGGATTAGCTTTCCAGAATTTCCGAAAGTCTAAGATTACATTCAACATATAAGAGCTAAAAATATAACGAGAATAATAACGAGAATAGTACAAGAAACAAGCATCAAACTGTCTTGATTTTCAACTTTACAATAAAATAAATAATAAATATTAATAAAATATCGTAACAAAATCCAAAGAATTATATTATCTTCTTAATTCTTAACATATTTTATATCATAAAGATATTTAGTTCGTGTAATTTTTAACCAAACACGTAAAAGTTGAAGTTAAATTAACCAAACACTCAATTTATGTACTACCATAATAAATATTTAGAAAGACTTAATACGCTTCACCCCTTACAGAGAAAAGAACGGAAAAATTTTCTAAAATTATATTGTTAGATACATAACATCGTGTTTTGTCTTAAAAAGATTGGCAAAATCAATCTAAAAATATACCCGTACGGGCGTGAAACCTGGACTTCTAATCTACTGAGCTAGTTACGTTCACAAGCCTTACTTACATGTATCTATACATCTATGTAAATAAGATATTTTTTTTGATAAACCCTAATTTAATATATGCAACTTTAAATAAAAATGGCGACATAGTGTTAAAATTTTCCTCTATTTCTCAGATTTGTCTTTTATTTACTATATATTCAATCTTATTTTTATAAACAAATTATGAGACAAAGTCTAGGTCTTAGCCTAGTATTTTAGAACAAATTGCATATAAGATCAAACATTTTACGTATCAAGTTATAACGACTCCAGTAAATAATCTGACGCATCACGCTCCATAGTTTGCATATAAATTAGTAGGGACTTACGTTTAACGCAATGTAGGTACAACTTACTTGTTATCTTGAAGTAATTGCTAGAACAGTTCGAAGAAAATAGCGATCGTTCGTATTCTAAGTGAATGATTAGGAATTTGTAATTTATTATAAAAATATATGACTTATGACCTTTTTTAATGATTTGCAAATATCAAATAAATTAATATAAAAAAAACAATTTCAAAAAAAAAAAGCTTTTATATCAAAATTATGTAATGTAATTAATGGGTTTGATTTAATTTAAAGTTTTATTTTTTAGGCATTTATTAGTATTCCTCTTAGCAAACCCTTTCATTTGATATCCTTATCATAAAGGTGCATAAAAAAAATAGTTCGCCATCTTGGATTTAGAATGACGTCACTTATCTAACCATGCATTGTCACCTTAACTAAGCAAGTATGCAAAATTTCACCTCAATCGGTTGAGGATAGCTGCTTTGAAATTCAGTTGCAAAATTTTAACCGAACAAACATACATACAATCGTTGTAAGTTAAATAAAAGCTTGTAAAAAATTATTATCACCAAAAATACATTAACTTATATAAGCTACGGTTATAGACAGCGTTACGGGAACGGTTATGGGTAAGTTATGCAGAGCGTACCAAATAAACAAGATTACCTACATAACAACACTCGAGAAATATAATAATGCTCTTTGAGGCAATTACATAACTAAACAATATACCTGATCACCTTAGAAAGACAGAAATACTCAGTGAGTGATCAAGAGTCGAATACTGAGTCAATCATATAGTAATCTCCTTTGCATGCTCAATTAAAAAAAAACAGTTATTCCAAAGTTATGTCTTTACTTCTGTCGGCAGTCCGCAAAACCGCCTTTGTTTTGTTATTTACCAGTTCTATGTGGGCAGCAAGTATATATCTATCTACGTATCTTGATATTTTATTGTAAACGTATCTATACTAATAGTAAAATACTCACCGGTCCAATCTCAAAGGTCTTGAGCATCCTGAACAGCTGTATTTTCCAGGTCCTGAGCATGTTCTACACGTATTATCACAGGAGCGACAAGCTCCACTGCTGGCTTCTAAGTACTGGGATCCTAAACATTCCATACATAGCCCGCCATCTAGCATGAAGCGTGAGGGACATGAGGTGCAATGTAACGGGCCGGAGTCGTTGCATTCGCGGCAGTAGTGGTGACAGTGGCGGCAACCATCGCTAGTTTGGTAGAAACCTGGTAAAAAATAATACAAACATTGAATAAATTCGAAGTAACAGAAATTCTTGTATATACACCTAAGGAAAGAATATTTATAATTTTTAAGTGATTTCGAAGTCAAGATACTTTTCATAGTAAAACGCGTTATCTATATTTTCGCGCACCTAATTTTGACGTGCATGGATAAATCTGGTAAAATTTCGCTTCATTTTATCCGTTTAGTTTATTATGACTATACTACACGATACATTCATTATATTAAAAAGGGATTTTTGGATTACACATAGGTACTAGCGTGGTAAAATTGTAGCTAATCAACTATACTGTGTTATGAATAAAATAAGCGTTTTTGAATTCAAAGTCTTTATAGAAAAATATAAATAAATATCTATCACTCGAGTAGCTACTTTCAAATAGATATATATCTTTATTACCTTGTGGACATTCAGGATGGCACTCCCCTGCAGCTAATTTCCACCCTTGGGGACACGAGGCGCATTGGTCACGCCTTGGTCCTATACATGTGCGACACGACAGGTAACACTTTGAACACGTACCGCGATCTGCGTAGTACCTATACAAAAATGCATCAAGCTATTGTAATTAAAACAATAAGCTTTATTTTATAGAGAAAAAAAGAGAAGAAAAAATATTGGAAAGAGAAAAAAGATAACATAGCCTGTAAATTTCTCCAATATCAAGATAATGTATCTGTAGGAGTATATCAGTACCGAACATTGCGTTTATTTATACTAAAACGGGATAAATTATAGATACATACATTTTAACCAAATATGAACATAGAAGGCTTCTTTTTAACATTATATCTGCTATTAAATTTATAGGTAGATTAAAAATTGTGAGATAGCTCAAAGTCAATAAATATGTACACAACTTCGTATAATATTAAAAAGCTCAGGCAAGTAAATATTAAATATTAAATTCTTTCATAACGATGGCAAATACTTTTTTATACATGTGACACAAACTAAAACACAATTGACACAAAAATATATCACGTTATTTATCCATATTTATTTAAGAAGCCATGCCGCAGTACTATGGAACCAACTGCCCAAAATCATCCATGAGAGCCATCTATCCATAACTTTAAATGTAAATTAAAAAAAATTATTTATTATCACAAATGTAGACAGTATCAATCAGCACCTTTCTCTATTTTTCTATTTTATATATTAAGTATGTATATGTATATATGTATGTATGTATAAATAGTCTTTACCCTAGATATTATATATGTATAGTATTATATATTTTTATAAGTAGTAATTATGTATATATGTAAGTATGTATGTGTGATTGTTATTACCTTTATTTCTAGTATATATTTAGTATATTTTATGCACTATATTGCCCGCTGACATCTTCTTCCACATCCAGGGGTTGACTGGAAGAGATCTCTCTTAGAGATAAATCCACCTTTGTGAACTATGTTTATTTTTGTTATTTTTTCTGTATCATATTTTAAGCGCAATAAATGATATAATAAGAAGCAATCAACCAAGTGATTTCTAGGTTCGCCAACATTTCAAAACTGTACAGTATCACGATCGTGAGTAAAACTAAATTGATGTGAACGAAATAGAGAATGCTAAAGGAACAAACACAGCTTCCAATCCGTCTGTCAGTCCCGAGAGCTTTACGCAAAAATTCAACTTTGCACAATATCGGAGAGGTAACCAAACAGTAACGATATCGCTAAACAAACAAAAACAAAAGTCTAATAAATCCTTCATCTAAAAATTTCATAACGGAAATTTCTTATTTCGCGGTTGTTTATATCAAAATGAGATGGTACGTATTTATTAATATACCACATACATACGTCTTATATTGTAGGTTTTTTTCATGGCTGAAAGCCCGTCACTTTTATTTTATTTGGTTATGAGTAATTTTATTCTAATCATATACTAATTTGATACCTTGTTGGTCTAGTGGCATGTACGATTGTAGACGTTGAAGTCCTGGGTTCGAGTCCAGTGTCGCACCGAGTATAGTTATTAGGTTTCTCTGTCAAGAAATTCTCAGTATAATAACTGTAGGTAAAAATTGGGCGGTGTTGCACCCTCGTGCCGTCTGATATACGTCTGATCCTTCACCGGTAATGACCATCTTATTTTGCTTACTTGTACTTTGCTTACGATCATTCTTGTGCCCTATAAAATCATCGCACTTTGCTAGTTTCAGTTTGCCGTCTCGGCCGTAATCGATCAGGTCATATGTTATACTCATATTATTGAGTACATTGCAGCATATTTTTTGATAATAATTATTGAGGCTCCCAGTCTTGAAAACATTTAGTTTTTATATTATGTACCTAATTACAGAACACTACAAACTAGCTTAGGTCAAAAATTCTATTTTATTTCGATTATAGATTCATATCATTAACTAATCACTTACATTCACTTGAATCCCATGAGAATTTACCGATATACCTACTCGTAATACTTAATTTACCAAAACGAATAGAATATTTTGAACGTGTTAAAAATAATTTTGTTATGTAATTGCGACTAATATTTACTGAACTAACTGCAATTATACCTTTCAAATAGTGTTATGAAAATAAAATAAATCCACATTACATTTCCTACGCGAAAAAATCCTAGTTTATTTTTATTATACCCATGTTTTTAGGGTAAGACCCCATTTTAGTCTTTCTACATATTCGAGTTTAAATCAATACTTAATACAAAATTGCTACAATACCGAGTTGCAACGTTGTTCATCGCAGCCGACTAAAAATATTACATACTTATATAACTTTATTTTTTTTGTACTGTTTTTAATAGCACTTTCGAATATTAAGTTCAAAATTAATTGTTAAAATTGGTAATAAATATAAAATAACAACGACTATCTTCACAAAATGTAAAACTTTTAATTTGGGAATCCGATATCTAAGTCTGCGAAATGCGAATTTTGTCTGGGCTCCAAAATCACTGGTATCTGATTAGTACATTCAGAGATTTCCTTCATCTGACAAACTTCACCCTATAATAAAAACAGATTACCCAAAAATAAATTAGCAAACCGCTACTTTTTTCTATTATTAATTTTAAAGCATATTTTTTTTAAATATTTCACAAAATAATGATGTATATCCCACTAAAGTAGGTCAAAGATGAATTAATTTAGAAATAAGAAAAATATTTTCAAACTTGATATAAAAAGTTTGAGAATAACCGACGGCCAGACAGTAAAAATATAAAGATTTTCTTCAACGTTTTATGCATGCAATTTCCTTCCAGAGAAAGCAAATATTGTTATGCATTTCAAGTTTATTATAACAATTGCCCACTCCAGAACTACGCATAATAGCAGTTTTTAACGTTTCTCATATTAATTGTAAAATTTAAAAATTTGATATTGTCGAGTTTATACTCGAGTTATACAATGATATACATATATGGACAATGCTGCTCTTCAATAGTTCTTATGCTGAGGTTGTTTTTGTTCAGGATAATTTCAGAAACTACTGAGTGGATTTTCAAACGGTTTTTGCTAATAGGAAGAAAGTTGGTCTTAGGTTTGTCTATATAATTTTCAAGCATATTGAAAATAAGCTACCTGTATGATGCTATTTCTTATTAAATAGAAAAATATCGCACTTTCTGTGAAATTCAGAGGGCATATAGGTTGATAGTAATACAAAATTAATATACTTACCCGTCAGCACACGTAGTTCTGCAGGCACCGGACTGCAGCCTCAAAGAACCGGTACATGAGGTGCAGTTCAAGCGCGACGCGCAATCCGCACACCCGTGCATACACCGCGTGCAGCGACCGCCGTCGGCGTAGTAGCCGCGGCTACATTCTGTTACGCATCTATAAAATGGGGAAAAAAAACATTGAAAATATCTATTTTTATCGTCTTATACATCTTATCTGTATCTCTTTTATAGTCTTATACACCTTATCAAATAAATAAAATTGAGTCTGTTTGTAACGTCAAAATAATAGCTTTTTACTAAATGCAAAGCTTATATATAAAGCTATAGCTTTTTACTAAAAAAAAAATTTTTTGTGTTTGAAATTTTAGACAGACGGTTATCTATTTCTTCAGGCTAATCTCCGAAACGGCTAGACTGATTTTGATATGACTTTCACTGGCAGATAGCTGATGTTATAAGGAGTAACTTAGGCTAAATTTTGCTAAAGGATGACACTGTATATCCTATCTTGTATATCAAAGCTAAGCAAGGATTAGTAGATAGTAATATTATAAATGAAAAAGGCGACTACTAATAAAAAGCACTCGAACGAACCAAGCATAAGTCACAAGTCTAAAATTAAGTACCTAATATAAAATTGATATGGTCAGATCAGTCATAACGACGTCGTAAAAATCAGAAAATTCAACATCTATATAATTCTCGTATAACAAATGAGAAATTGTGAACATTGTCATCAAAATAGTGATATCTTAAAGGATATTGTAAGAAGATAATGATCTCCGATAAGCAATATTTAACGCCATGTTATTAAGGTCGATGTAACAGTGTATTAAAGCGTAGAAAGAAGATTACTGCAAACGATCGCAGGTGCCTTAGAAGCTGCATTTTGCTTAAACAAGGTATTTTAACTTAATGAGTTAATACGTTTTTATAGTTTTCACAAGACTAACTCAATATATATTCAAATAGACACTATTTTAATAAAGGCCAGTATTTAGTACATTCAAGCGTAAAATTTATTGAAGTTTCTAGAATATTAAGTTTAGAAAGCTTTATCATATTATGTGTGTGTGTGTGTACATTTAATATGAAAAACACTTCTTAATAAATTCTATTTAAGCCAATCTTTATTTCACAAAACATTAAATATTAAAAAATGGATAAATCAGAATAAACCTAAATAAACCATAGAAATAAACTTAAAATTTGTTACTTGATTTGTTTAAAAATATTAAGATATAAATATAACATTAGTAGTAACTTTACAAAGCAAATGAGGTCATCGACGTATACAAGTATATTGGTCGTACGATAAAATTATTCAAAATCCAAACTTACTTATGATTTTGCAGCAAATTAGGCGTAGGACAAGTTAGACAGCTTTCTTCATTTTCGCCGAAGCATGACTCACAGTCGCCATGACACGGACTGCATTGTCCGCCATCAGAGAATTCTCCGGTAGCGCATCGATCACTACCCACGACTATACATTTTCCCTTCTTATTCAATTCCCAGTTAGAATTACATGTTAGACAGAAGGAGGTAAGGCAAGTCGCACAGCCGACTGGACATCTAAAAATTATAATTCTTTATTAATATTTTAATTTTTACTAAACTAGTTACTGTATGTTCTGAGAAATATTTTTTAGGTGGCGCATTTTTTTAGATCATTATTATTCTACATTATGAAATTATAAATAGTTTTATATTAGATCGATTGCACAAAAAAAATCGTTCGAAACTTACTTCATACATTCTTTTCGCTTTTTATCTGGGTAGTAGCCACTCGGACAAGCATTCACACAACGGCTATCAAGAATGTAATTCGACGGGTGACACGTCAGACACTGTGTCGCTTCTGATCCAAAGCATGTATCACAAGTTTGATGGCATTTAGCACAGGTGTAATCATCAGTTTCGTAAGTAGACGGGGGACAGGAGGCTGAACATGTTCCATTATAAAGAACTAAGTGGTGTTCACACGAAGTACACAAATCTCGTTCTGAGCATGTAGAACAATGTGAGGCACAAGGCCTACAAGTTGATGCCTCGCTATCCTCCCAATATCCATCAGGACATTGTTGTAAACATAACCCTAAATCAGCCACTAACAAATGCGCAGGGGCACAGGTTAAACACGAGTCTTGTCCAGGTCCTACACACGTTTCACATGACTCATGACAAGGGAAACAAACTCCACCCTGGTTCGCATAGCTTCGCGGTGGGCATCGCAACACGCAGGCATCATCTAATCTGTAATTCTTACAAGCAATGCACTGAGTTGGTCCTTTTTCATAGCATCCTTGAGTGTCGCATTCGGGATCACATTCATGCATGACGCGTTTATCGTTACTATCGGCGAGGACATTCTCCCCATGCGGCGAAGGAATGTTATGTCCATCGAGACTTGCTATCGCCTTTTCCGGGTTTGAACCAGCGGCGAATAAAGGAAAGTTTTGGTAACTAGTAAACGCGTCAGTATTGTAAAAAGAATCCCCGACATCATAGCCTTCAGCGGCAGTAGGGAAGGCATATGGTAGAGCCCCTGGCTTTTTAGACCTCAATCTAACAGGATCGGTTGAAGTACCATAGAAAATTAATTGCCATTTCTTAAGGATGCCAGGCTGGTTAACATGTCTATTGCCAGCGTTCACGATTTGTAAACTCCATCTACCTTCTGCTCTTTCACCCCAGAAATGAACACTTAAGAATGGCCAGTCATCAAAGTTAGAACTGATGACATCACGAGGTCTTTCGAATAAAAGTGACGATGTGGTCCCCATAGGTGAAGTCAGTAAAATACGTAGATTTCCACGTGGGAAAAATCTTAATGATATCTTACATTGCACATGTTCAAGGTATCGCACTTCATTTACCGTGCCACTGCACCCATTTACATCCATATGTACACTCAAAGTATAACCGTAAGAAGATTCTATCGCTTTGTCTTCATTAATTTCCTGAGATTTACATATGTGTTGAGGAGGCACAGATACCCACTGTTCAGCTAAGTTCACCATTTCAGAAGCATCCATTAGACCATAACCAAACTTATGACTGACTTTTCTTTTAACGCCATTAACAATCCATCCAGTCTCCTTTTCTAACGGTTGTGGCCTTGAAGTTAATACTACTAAATATTGCATATCTCTCCAGGTCAAATTTGGATTAGCTTCTAAAGCTAGTGCACAGATTCCAGCCGCCAGTGGCGCCGACGCTGAAGTCCCAGTATGTTCTACTGTGCATATATGATCTGCACGTAATCTACCGTCCATGTCAACGGTAGCCACACTTTTATCGTGTCCAGGAGTTCCAGAACTGTACGTAGAAGCTAAAGTGGATGAACATTCTTCTAAATACCATGGCTTATATCCTCCTTGTGTAGCACTAGATATAGATAACGTAAAGATGCTATTCGTATATCCATCACAATTACAGGAGTCCGTGTGACGTCCGCCATTTCCTGATGCCCAAACAAATATACTACCTTTACCACGTCTACCACTTGTTACTCCGTAGATGAATGCTCTGTAAATAATGTTATTTTTTTTAAATACAATAAAAGAAACAACTCATATAATAACTAATAATTAAATTACTTTTAAATTGCATTTACTAACCTTCTAGCTAACGGACCTGGACCATCAACCGTTTTACCATCATCTTCTGGTCCCCACGAAGCGCTATATATATCGATATGGTCGGGATTTAATCCCAACGCTCTAGCTTCAACAGCGTCATTCACAACACCATCTAACATTCTAACTCCTCCTATACTAGCATTATATGCTATACCGACTCCACAATATTGATTGTAGGCAACTGCTGCGACTTCACCAGCACAACGTGTTCCGTGTTTATTATCTCCATTATCTTGAGGCATAGGATCATCATCATTTCCATTAATATCGGTAGAAGCAAGAGCATCCTATTGAAGAAAAATCTTATTTATTATGGTGAATTTTATATTAGATTTAAAACAAAATAAACAATAATTCTAAGTTCTTGAAAAGGTTTAAATTGATATTTTATCGATTTTCCTAATTATATTTGCACAGAATAGTAATTTTAAATTGTCTTACGCCTCTACAATTTTGTTTAAAAAAAACCAAATCTATTTAAATAAATTTATTTATAATTAAAAAAAAATATTGCAAGTTTTGATTTAAAAATGATTTGATAAATTGTGATAATATCTATTAATAAATTAGAGAATTTGAGTTACACAAAAACGTAAATGTAAAAAAAACTATATAAATAGTATTTGGATTTAAAATGAAATGATTATTTGTGATTAATATCTATTAATAATCTATAGATTTTGAGATACACAAATATAAATAAAATATATTTATTATTTGCACTATTTATACAACTAAAAATTAAGTGATTGTATTGTGATATTTATTAAGAAAATAAAGAGGCTTTATTATTATTATTAATAGTAATTTTAAATCACACCACATTTTTACTTACATAATTTTGCGCAAGATCAGGATGGTTTGTTTGTATACCATCGTCGAGGATAGATACTACTACCCCTTTACCCGTATAACCTTTTTGCCACGCTGGAGCTACGTTCATATCAAGTCCATCTTTTGCGCCACCATTCTGTCGAAAAAGCTAAACGTAAGATTATTTTAATACTATTTTTGAGTCATAATAATAATTAGTCGCGTTACTAACAAACATTTAAAAATAAAAAGCAGAAAATTTGCAAAAGTAAACGAGAAATACCTACCTTTAACGAGAGTCTATGTACAAGTGGTAAAACTATAATAGACTTACTATAGAACTAAAATAGACGTGTTTACATGGAACATTTGAAAGATAACGAATCAAATATAAAGAAAAAAAACTCATTTTATTTATTAAAATGTTACAAGCCAATAGACAAAATTTCTGTTTTTTTTTTTTTATATTATCTTTTATTTTTACAAATACAACTTAAAAGATAATTAAAATATTTTCCTATCACAGGTTAAAAAATATATAATTATATAATATGTACTTTGTAGTGTGGGCTTATTTATTTATAGTGACGACCTAACGCTAAATTCTCTTTTTCCCGCGGGATGATCGGTTGTGGGTGGTGGGTTGCTATCTTTGACATCGTAATTTTGTCTTTGTCAGACTGTTTACATACAAAATTACTCTTATTATTGTAAGAATTGAATAACCACTAAACAAGAATTATTTATATTAACTAGCGGACCCGACAGACGTTGTCCTGTCTACACGTCTTTAATTTGAAAATTTCAAACTTTTTGGACAAAATTGTGAATCTAAACCATTCCCAGATCCCCTTGAACACACACAAAAAATTTCATCAAAATCGGTCCAGTCGTTTGAGAGAAGTTCAGTGACATACACACTCACAGAAGAATTATATATATAAAGATTACAAAAAGTAAATAAAAACCAAAAAGAGAGTAGCAGCATCCAAATCAGAATTTCCTTGATCATGTCATTTTACGGATAAATGAATATAGGTCTTAACTGACTAGATATCATTATATGTACTCAGAAATGGTATTTCACTAAATCTAACTAAGGAATCCCTATATCCCTACATGACATAATTCGTTGGCTTACTATTACAAGGTTCTATGTTACAATTTTAGTACTTATTTAGTTATTAATGTTACAAGGTTCTATGTGTCATTAGCTACAGTTTTGCAAAAACAAACCACTAGATAGCGGCACTTTAACTACAAAATATTCAATTTTACATAGTTCTATGATAAGTTGTTTTTTTTTACGATAGCAAAATAACGAAGTTCTATGTAAAAATTACTAAACTTCATTAAAATTAACATAGAACCTTGTAATAGTAAGCCAACGAATTATATAGATGAAGTTTACTTACCAAATACCATTGTTCCTTATACAACGGGTCTGGAAAGAAAGGTGAAGGGTTAATTGCTCTGTGCCTCGTCCGATGAGATGGTAAACGTCGCGAAATTTGCGACCATAAGGACCCATCATACGGATTGTAGTCTCGTTTGATTCTTCTCTTTTCTCGTTGCTGCTCGAACCATTTTACCTGATAAAAATAAATGTATATATGTAAAATTATATACAAATAAAATTAAATACATTTATTTAGAACTAATAGACCCGACAGACGTTGCCCTGTCTATATTAAATGTACGTACTTATAAACTTCAAGTGTGTTCAAAAAGTTTAAAAGATAAGCTCTTTCCGTTGTTCCGAATAATCCTTAAAAAAATTTAGGAAATACTTTTCAAATATTATCCTCCTAAAAACCTTAAAAGATTGGCAATTACGAGTACATAATTGTCTATAAATATATGATATAAATATCATTTTTATTTATATAGATAAGAAAATTTGAAAGATTGAAACTGCAGATACAACAGAACATAAGTCAGAATACGTTAAACAATTTGGTACTCTGCAGACCTTTGCTCATTGAGGCCAAATTTCGAAGCGAAACATTATACTCCATTTACATTCAATAGGTATAAATATAAAATGGGAGCATCCCAAAGAAAATCAAATTTAAAATCATTTTCCTACAAATAATAAATACAGCAGAGAGAAAATAAAAATCTCCATTCACAATAAAATTTTAGCGGCACTCGGGTCGGTACGTGCGGTGCCAATGAACAATGGGCCAATTCTTAGCGCCCAAAGCGTTGCAAACGGGACATCCTCGTTGTTTAGACAAGACAATTTTAGATGCCAGTCTCCTTAGATTCTATACAATTACTGGAAATTACAATAGCGTGGAGTTCGTTGTCGATAATATAGACAAAAGCGTAAAATGGTAGAAAATGACAAGAAACATTTAACTGGCGATCACAGGTTGTGATTAAATACAGATTCAAAAAGTGTGTTTCAATTCTATGTATTGTAAAATCTACACTAATATTATAAAAAGGTAAAGTTTCTGAGTTTGTTTGTAATGGATAGACCAAAAATTCGATGAACCGATTTTGATGAAATTTGGTATGAAGATAGTTTGAGACCCTAGGAAGGATATAGGATAGTTTTTATCCCGGAAACTATCTCTTTAGAGGGAGATTTGATTGAAAAGGGGGAAGAAAGTTTATAGGGGGAATCAATTATTTCTCAAGTAAGTGATATAAAACTCATCATACGTATGTATATACTAATACATTTACAATGTACATATATAGTCTATCTATTCCATACTAACAGTTAAAACGTACCTAAGGACGAATCCGACCGAAGCGGGGGTGAGTCGCTAGTATTTTAATAAATCGAAATCCCTTGACATTCAAATAATTTTTGCATTAATCTTGCTTAAGCGAGTTACTTTAAAAAAATATATCATGGAATATTACTCATTTATATATCTACTAGCAGAACCCGCGGCTTCGCTCGCGCTAAAACTATAAAAAACTTCTAAAAAGGTAGTTTCATACAAACTTTCATCCCCTGTTTTACCCTCTTATAGGATGAATTTCGAAAAATGCTAAAACACGTATTTATTTAATTTTATTAAAGCGCATTAATACCAAGTTTCAGGTAATTCTGATCATAAATATTTTTTTGGGTTGTATTATAACGTATTTTCCCTTGGGAATTAGATAATTTCCCGCGGTAAAAAGTAGCCTATGCCACTCTCCAGCGTTCCAACTATCTCCACAGAAAAAATTACCCTAATCCGTCACTCCGTTTCGACGTGAAAGAAGGACAAACAAACAAACACTCACATTTATAATATTAGTATGGACATACATCATTACCAGTTAAAGCGAAAGAGAATCGATAGACCAATAGAACTAGTTATCAATAGTCACTAATTAATGTGTGAATTTAAATTATATTTAATAAATACCAACAACACGCCTAAACTATACGCCATTTTCATTATACTCTATTGAGGATGTTATAAGAGAAAATAACCCTGTATTTACATGAGAATGACCGCGTCCGTTCGCAGAACATTGCTCTCGCGAGTGCCCCCACAATAGGGTAATTTCTATCCAAAGGAATACAACACATTGAAAAGGCAAGCAATTATCATCTGACGACTTATTTCTATGTGTACATCAATTTTATAACATTGTAAAAGTTGAAAAAGTAATTTATTAAATTGTAAAAGTTTTTATAACATTGTAAATGATAGAGAAATAAAATGCGTACGTTATAAATCTATACATATAAACAAAATTGTAGTGTCTGTTTGTAATATCAAAAAAATTGCTTTTTAATAAGTGCATATGAAAGTATATACACCTACAGAAAAAAAACTATTATTCAAATTTTTGTTTGTCTGTCTGTTTGTTCCGACTAGTCTCAGGATAGCCGATGTTATGTAAAAGAATTACGGTTCCACATTAAAAATTTTATAAATCATGAAATTGTGAATTATAGTATGGCATGTAAAACGTATGGCCAGAAAGTACGTATACATAGAATATTATTATCAAGCACATTTAACGTGACTGTAACTTTTTGTAAATTTTAGTTAAATTGTAAAATAATAAATAAATATCATCAAAATCTGGTCAGTTGGAACATAGCTTTCAGAAGAGCAGAAAATTGGCATAAGTATCTTTAATCTATAATTTATATCGTATAATTTATACTTTACAAATATTTTTATATGTAAAAATGTTTCTTGGTTTCTTTAAACAAAATTTTGCGAGGATATACTTTCTGAACGTTAAGTGACAAGCTTTTTTAATCGAATACGAGCGATTTCCGTAGAATATCATCAATAAGGATGTTTTTTTTTGCTAAAAGTTACTTAAAATGAGCCTGATGAGAACGAAGGCGTATAACTCGTCTATATATTTAAAACAAAGCCGGTTTTGTTACAACACTTATAACTCGAGAACTGCTGGACCGATTTTTATGATCTTTATTTTGTTGGATTGGTCAGAATAGCAGAATAACTATTGAAACATCGGAAAATTCACGAAAAAAAATTGAAAAAAAAAATACATACATTCCATACTAAGCGTCAAACGTACCTAGGGATGAACCTAAGCAAAGCGAGGGTGAGTCGCTATTTAATAATAAATGAATGCATACTTATACAAAAAGCTTTTAATATGTTAAAGCCTTAACTAAACAGTGGGTCAAGCCGGGATTACACCACAATCGCATATGAGAGACAGACAGACCCATTATTTGTCTTGTCGCAATGTAACTCAATAAAAACTCCACCGCAGCGCTCAGCGCAGTTCGTTACCTAATAATAAGTTAAATATAAAGTAGAAAATATTCATTTCACATAAGGGTAAGCACAAATTCATATTTAACCTATTTTAACTTTTAGATCTAAAATAAAAATAAAATATTTAATTAAGAGTACTATTCAGTCTAGTAAAGTCTTGCAGTTATGTTTAAAATCTGATATTTGCAAGATTGTTCTATTGCATAATTTACGTAATGCAAATCAGCAAGAAATGGAATAATATTCTGAAAATAAAAACTTAATTGACATAATTATATGCATACAAATGATAATGAATTCCCTAGCTCTGCACTCGCATAAGCTGTATTGCAAGAACTGTATTCATAAATAACTTTAAATGGTAATTATTATATATTGTAATATACAAGGAATCTTATATATAATTATTATACCAAATAAAATAAAACTATTTATTTAGATTTATTAATAATTCTTATTCGAATACTTCACAAAAATCATGGTCATGGGAGAGCCTCGGTGTCTCTCACAAAATATAATTTTGTTTTAAATGTTAAATATTCGCGTAAATCTAAGAAAGTATTATACCCAATTACGTACACTAACGTCTCACTAACGTCTTGCCCTCCTCATCGAATTGGCAAAAGTTTTTATATGTTCGACAATAAACAATGATCTTGTTTGGAAATCAAACCAAAAACCTTTGACAAAGAAGCCAGTATCACAGTCCTACAACAACAAAAAGGAATTCTTAACTGGATTACATAACATATTCGCTAACGCAATAATACAATTTTCACATATAAAAATGTAAATGCACATAATTGTATATATAATTATTTAAGCAGGCGGGAAAGCTTTAGGAAAAAGCTTTAGATATACCATAATCACATACGAACGGCACAAAGACAGTGTTTGTCTTGTCCCACTGTAATTGAATAAAAACGTCGCTGCATCGTTATGTTTTTCCCGTCCTCTTCTGCACTTCGTTATCTATAGGTATATTAAATGAAATATAGTGTTAAAATCTTTTAGTTTCTATAGAAGACAAACCAAGTATCAATTGATAATAATATTTTAATAAAAAGCTACTAAACCGTAAATGTTTAACGAGTCGTTTAAAAATATGAATGAGCTTTATAAGCTCTATAAAGTTTTCATAATCGGGAAAGCTTAATTTTTTACCTAGCCAAGATATAGATTTTGTCGTTTGTAAGTGCCTACGTGATATCGACGTAACGTTTACGTGGCAAAAGGTAACTTAATAATTTTAGGTACAATACGACCAAAAATTATCATAAACTACTCCTTTATATTAGTCCGCAAACTATTTTCTCGAACCATGAATCGAACTGACGATCTCTTAAAATACCTAAACCGTTGAACGAAATGGTCGTTCCCTATGCATTCATACCTACTATGAACGTAACAGGTGCAAATCAGACTATTCTTTTTAACCGACTTCCAAAAAGAAGGAGGTCCTCAATTCATCAGAATCTTTTTTTATGTATGTTCACCGATTACTCGAAGACGCCTGAACCGATTTGGAATTATTTTTTTGTTTCGATGGTTATACTTCCCATTAAATTTTATCGAAATCGGTCGAGCGGTTTTCTTAAAAAGTCAACATTTTTTTTAATAAATTGCTTAATCCAATATGTTATTAAAAAAACTTTCTTCTTATAAATTACCCGCTTATTACGTATACACTAAAAATAGAAAAATAAAAACTTAAAAAAAAGTTAAAACCGACTTCCAGGCACTAAAATGTAAAAAATAACTAAATAGGGGTTTTCATTTAGTCGACTGGCACCGACTTCGAAAATATATCTGATTAGGTATCTATTTTAAATGAAAGCCCCCGTTTAGTTATTTTTTACATTTTAATGCCTGGAAGTCGGTTTTTTTTAAGTTTTATTTCACGAAGCAATGTAACAGACGTAATTTCTTGCATTAATACAAAAAATTTTTTTATTATTTGGTCCGCTTGAGGTATAATATTGTTATTACATAAATGGATTTAAAAAATAAAAGTTATAAATCTTAATATCGAGAAGAAGATGCACAGCATCAATCAAAAGTTAAAAATATACCTGCAACTTTTTTAAGTGTAAGTGGCATTAAAAGCTTACTTAGTTATTCATCGACTTGATTAGTGTCCTTTAGTAAAGTCATAATAACCTTGATCATATAAATACTTAACTTACACCTACCTACAAAATTTATTACCCAAGTCTTCAATTTCGAAGAATTTAATATCGTATCTACACTTGAAAAAAATATGAGACAGAGTAAAATATTAGATACTTGAAAACGTCACGGCGATATCTCAAACAGAAAACATTTCCCAAATCCGGGTATACGTTGATAAAATCACTTTTTTGCTAACAAACACCGCTTCCATATTGTTTTAACGGCGCTTGTTAGTACGCATACGTTCAGCTGTGTAAATACACACTGACATAGTTGTCGCGACAAAAAACCTAACTACGTTTATGATTTTAATATTTCCGTTCAGAAGATATGATAGATTTTTTTTTACTGGAGCTAGAGTTTACCAAAAAATATTTTTTTTTAATCTGCATTGTTTAAAATTTAACAGTTAGTATACAATCTAAGTCAGGACGTGCCTGGTTTGTAAAGACCGTTAAGATTTATTACGAAGTATCCACATTTATACTATAAACTAGCGGCTCACACTCGCTTCGTTTTCTAGAAAAACAAAACTATCCCAAAAGATACGGATCTTGCGATATGTACGGACATATTTTTGGGATAAAAAATAAGCCTATGTGCTATTCCAGACTATAATCTATCTCTGTAAATTTCATCCAGATCCGTTCAGACGTTCTGGCGTGATTGAGTAGAAAACGTCCATCTCACACACATCACACACATTTATAATATTCGTAAGATGTAAGAGTAAATCTGTTTGTGTTTGTTTCACTTTAAAACCATTAGATCGCATAATTTGGACGGACATAAATTATCTTTCATCGTCGTTTTGCATCTCACGCGAGCAAAATTAAATAACTAAATTAAAAAAAGAAATTGTGTATAATCTATACTGATATAAAGAAACAGAAATTGTTTGTTTGTTTGAACGCGATAATCTCAGGAACTACTAATCCGATTTGAAAAATCATTTTTGCATTAGATAGCCCGTTTACTCAGGAAGTCTATAGACTATATATCATATAATTTATATTCTATCTATTCCATACTAACCGTTAAAACTTACCTAGAGACAAATCCGAGCGAAGCAAGGGCGAGTCGCTAGTCGATTACAAAATTATAATAAATTTAAATTTTCTTATAAATTACCTAATTGTATACCTTTATATTAATTTTAAGATACATATAGGCCTAATAATTAAGTTATATAAACATAGAAATAACTCGTATCACGCTTAGACCATAAGGTCGCCGTTAGTAAAAACGAGCAGGCACGTATGAGGTTTAATAAAGCCTCTTTGTGCTTATACACCGTAACGTAATAGGGTCCTAAACTAATAAGGGGAAGGTCTGTGGCGCGTCCGAAAGGGTTTAAACAGATTTACGCAAAAAAGTCATACGGCTCGGGTCTTTCTTGTTGGGAGTCAACAAATAGTGGATCTATTGGGGAGTCCTTTGTCTCAAAGCAGATCAATGGTCCACTTATTAGATTTAAGTGGAACAATAGAATTTTATTATTATTAATAACTACGAGTACTAAGCACTATATTTCAATAAGAATAAATTCCCCAAATCGGAATTGCAATCATATATCCATAATATTCATACTAATACTATAAATGCGAAAGTATGTTTGTTTATTTGTTACCTTTTCACGACTAAACGGCTAAACCAATCTAAATCTGTATGAACCGATGAAAATTGATATGCAGATAGTTTGAAACCCTGAGAAGGATATAGGATAGTTTTGACCCTGGAAATCATCCCCTAAGGGGGTGAAAAGGAGGGTAGAAGTGTATGGGGAATCAAACATTTCTCAAGTAAAGGATATAAAAACTCATCATACCTATATACGAGTATATAGACTATATAGTCTGTCTATTCCATACTAACCGTAAAAAGTAAGAACGTAGGTACCTAGGAACGAACCCGAGCGAAGCGAGAGTGAGTTCAATAGTGTTTGTATAAATTAAGATCCAAATGTCTAACTAAATCGTTGTATTTATCATCAATAATAATCATACTTGTTTTATAATTCACCCACACTCTCTTATTTCTGACGTACTTTAAAATGGAGAAAAAGCTCTATTTTTGTGTACGCTAAGCGATATCTTTGACAATAATTATAAATCCTGATTTTTTGATTGTAAATCATGAGTTTTATGATTTTAAAAGAAAAATCTAAACCATCCCTAAAGAAAAAACTAAGTTTTACGATGATTGTGAAGTTGATGTACATTTTAAGCTAATAAATAATTGTTTTGTCATAATATTTAAAGAGTATCTATGTACAGTCATAACGGGACTTAAAACGATAAAAATTAAAATAGGTCAGGCACCGGTTCATTATGAGACTTGCTACATAATGGGGTTAATAGAGAGCCATTTATTATGTAGGGTGCTGATCAACATGAGAAAGACCCGTGCGCCACGCCTTGGAGTTTTATTAGCTCTAGAGCCCACTTGGCTGTGGCGAAAAACATACGTGGACAACTTTATATTTATTAATGACTAGCATTGCCCGCGGCTTCGCCCGCGTTCAGATGACCAAAAACTAAATTCTTAGGTTTTACATATTAGTATGCTCTTACATTGCAGTTTTTGTATTTTTTCTCAGAAATGAGATATTTTCCCGCGGTAAAAAGTATCCTATATGTTGACCCGAATAACCAGCTATCACCATACCAAATTTCATCAAAATCCCTCCAGTGGTTTTTCTATGATGCGGTAACAGACAGACAGACAGACAGACAGACAGACAGACAGACAGACAGACAGACAGACAGACAGACAGACAGACAGACAGACAGACAGACAGACAGACAGACAGACAGACAGACAGACAGACAGACAGACAAAAATTCTAAAAACTATAGATTTGGTTATATTTTTCCTTAGACGATATTTTCTCATCCTTATTAGGTACCTACACCTATTTAGTTCATTGATTATAATACTACCAACTCACCCTTGATTCGCTTGGGTCCGCACCTAGTGAAAAACAAAAACAAATCTATTCCACGGGACCCGTACAATTTTCCGGTATAAAAAGTAATCTTTGTACTATTCCAGACTATAATCTACCTCTGTGCCCAATTTCATCTAAATCCGTTCAGACGTTCTGGCGTGATTGAGTAACAAACATCCATGCAAACTTTCGCATTTACAATATGTACATATTGCGAACACACACACACACACACACACACACACACACACAAATATATACAACTGAGATGAATAACTTCTCCTTTTTGAAGTCGGTAAAAGTAGTTTTATTCCAGATTTATCAACAGCAGAAACGAAAAGGTTGTTTTTAATTTTATTTTATGTAAATTCATTCTAACATCAGAAGGAGAAGTACAACAAAATTAAAACAAGTATAAAGAAAACATTCGTCATAAAAACAGTTTAAGTCGTTTCAATACCAGCACAATTCCTTCGATCGCCTTAGAAGTTTATATACTAAGCATTTTATTTATAAAGAAAATTTGTTCGCGTTTAACTGTTCGAGTAGACGTTTTGTATCGAAGTTCCATAGAACAACAATGGAGTAAGGTTCAAAGTTTTTTCACACTAAATATAACGTCTTCCTATTCATTTATTTTTACTTTATGGATTTTATCTTGGAAATATGTTATTATTCCAACAAACATGGCCTCTTTCTTATAAAATGAATAGTTGTTTATTATTTTGATAGGCTATAACTAAACTAAATAAATCTATACATATAATAAAATTGTAACTAAGCCGAATCTGTACATTAAATATTTTTTGGAAAATCTTATTGAAATAGACATTATTATCGATACAGAGATCGAATCTATAAGTTTTTAGAATTTTTGTCTCTCTGGGAACGCATCACGAGAAAACCACTGGACAGATTTTGATTAAATTTAATACAAAACTACACTGGTGCAAACTGAGTCAAATATGTCGTCTCTAATGTCTACTACTATACTAGCTCCTAAAGTCTTGTCTCATATGTCGTACTGTCGATACATCAGTCAGTTAGGGATGATCGAGTTACAAACACGATTAGCCAACGCATAGCCTCTAATTACGACGTAATAGGAAGTCCACTTAGCCGATGAATGCAGATATATCTATTGTGGCTTGATGATCGAGAAGGTCATACTGACAAATGGTAAGGTAGATACTCACAGGAGACAGTATTTTATATGTAAACTAGCGACTTGGGGTGCTTCCGTAGGTGCGAATAATCTAAACATATAATAAAATTGTAACTAAGCCGAATCTATAGTAAGTTTTTAGAATTTTTGTCTGCTGTTACCGCATCACAGAAAAACCACTGAAGGGATTTTGATGATATTTGTTATGGTGATAGTTGGATATCCGGGTCAATATATAGGATACTTTTTATCACGGGAAAATGTCTCATTTCTGAGAAAAAATACAAAAAGTGCAATGTAAGAGTATACTAATATGTAAAACCTAAGAATTTGGTTTTTGGTCACCTGAACGCGGGCGAAGCCGCGAGCAATGCTAGTTCCGTAATAAAAATGGTTATTTTGGTCCACCTTAAAAGACAAGACATATGCTATCGCGGACTTTTTTGTAGTAATTTTTATGTTTTTCAATTTATTAGAACATTTGCTGCGCGTATACTTAGGTTAACCGTTAAGATACCATGGTACTGGCATGCCCTAAAAGGATGAAAATCCCTAAATAAAAATAGATAAAAAAAGCTTGTAAGTATATATTAAAAAATATAGTTATTTCGAAAATTTTCTAAAATATTCCATCCCATAGTTGACTAAAGGCATTGTGCCGAATTTTCAACAAACTTTCTTTATAGTTATATCGATTTTTAGGACTTAAGTGATTAATATGAAATGAAAGGGCCCCTTCAATAGGTGCTTAAATAATAACGCTTTTATGCAATTTCTCTCTTAAGTGTAAATAATTCATGTTAGAAAAGTATTTCTAGACAGAAGTTTGTATCTAAGTATCCACTCACATCAGTGCTTCAAGGCAAACCGATAGACTAGGAATCAATATCGAGACATTCTATTTACATGATCAAAGGATTCGAAATAGAAACTTGCTTTTGATTGTAGATCATATAATATATCTACGAATTACTATTCCGAATGTTTCACATGCCCTCATATATGAGAATAATAAGTATTGAGAATGTTTACACTTATAGACAAAAATAACTTACGAAACCGATTCATTTCTGACAATAAAACTACTAATAATTCTTCTTTATAATCTTTATTGATCTTTTACCTATAAAGTTGCCATTTTACAGTACTGGCCATTTGAAACGTAATTTATGAATGGCCGACAATAAATTCTAAATTCAAATGGATTTTATTTTAAAAGGATAGAGTTCTATTTTCAAATTCAGTCAGTTCCAAAATTTGGACAACTTCTTGGCAGGGAAAAAAATCAATCCCCGAGAGGCAGTACAAAATGCCTTTGAAGAGTTTGTTGGCTCCCATACACCTGGCTTCTACAAGCAGGACATTGAAAAATTATCACTGCATTGGCAGAGATGCATCGAATGCATGGGTGCATAATTTGATTGATAGAAATAAAAAATATAATATATAGCGTAAATCTTAAAAAAAAACTTATTTTTAAGTAACCTATATACTTAATTTTGCTACATAGTACTTTCGGTACGCGAGCTGGAATTAATATATCTATACATATAATAAAATTGTAACAAAGTCGAATCTGTACATTAAATATTTTTTGGAAAATCTAATTGAAATAGACATTATTATCGATACAGAGTCCGAATCTATAGTTTTTAGAATTTTTGTCTGTCTGCCTGTCTGTCTGTCTGTCTATCTGTCTGTCTGTTACCGCATCACGAGAGAACCACAGGACAGATTTTGATGAAATTTAGTATAATGATAGCTGGTTATCCGGGTCAACATATAGGATACTTTTTACCGCGGGAAAATGTTTCATTTCTGAGAAAAAATACAAAAACTTCATTGTAAGAGTATAACTAATATGTAAAGCCTAAGAATTTGGTTTTTGGTCATCTGAACGTGGGCGGAGCCGCGGTCTATGCTAGTATCATAATAATTTTATGATGCTTGACATAAGAATTCCTATTATAAATAATAAGCTGGCAATCAATATGCAATATATAGCGCATTAAACAGCTCAAATAGTTTATTACCGATCTTGTTAGCACAACGCTCTAATGCGTTGTGCTTAAACAAAGTTAGTGTTAATATTAGTACTCGCTAGATTGAATATTATACGCCTTAAAATTGATAAAATATTTATATTCGATAAAATAGTGCATATTGATACAGATAATAAGATGGCATTAAAACAATCTAGAGATGTATAATACAGTCCCCTAAAAGCGAGGATCAAAGACCGTTTCAGATGAAACGTCCACAGGTGGGCAAAAAGATTTTCCGGTATTTAGCTGGGCTTCCAGTCACTTTTAACATGAACTCTGCCGGTCAGACGGTAGAATTTGTCCCAGGCAGACATATTATATATATATATATATATATATATATATATATATATATATATATATAATATGTCTGCCATTGCCATATATATATATATATATATATATATATATATATATATATATATATATATATATATATATATATATATATATATATATATATATATATATATAATATGTCTGCCTGGTTTGTGAATAATATTTTCTTTATTTTCGCCAAATTTTTATAGTATGACAGAGGACAACACTTGTTTTAGGAACGATTACGAAAGGTTAAAGTTATAAATAAAATATTATAAACAGTTGCCATAAATTGCAAATGTTAGTGAATTTTGTCTTGGCAAGGTTGTGTGTCTTCAAAAACCTAATTTACCATCAAAATTTCAATGCTATAAGAGTTTAACATAGAACCGAAATAACAAGACAATATAGGATATGCCTTAGTATGCTTAGCAACACAAATTCTTATTTTAGAAGGTTTTGCGTTACTCTCACGTTTCACACGTATTATATACATTTTGGCGTCAAGCAAATAATATGCGTCGTCTACAAATATTTTTCGTAGATATCTTCTTTTCTATATTCCTAATGGGAGTAGACAGTTTTTTAAGGTTCCCCACATTTTACGAAATGAAACATATTAGGTTTTAATTTCATATACTAAATATATAATAGACTGCCAAAATCACTAAAGTATTAAATAATTTGAACTTAATCTTTTCGGATTTTTCACCGAGTCACTCCCGTAACAATGGTATCTGTAAAGCATTGGAAACGTCGAGAACCAAAAATCAAAGTGAAGCCGCGTAAAAATTCGAAAATATGGTTTTATTTAAAATGTCAAATATTCACGTAATACTAAGAAAGTATATTAGTATAGCCAATAAGTATAATAGCCTATATTGTACGATTAACGAAAACAACTGAGTTTAAGATAGCTCTAACAGCATAACGGAAATCGCATTTATCCCTTAAACACATATAAAAAAAAACGAGTATAAGACAATGATTAATAATATTGATGAATTAAATTAACTTCAGTATCTAAATAATGTTAGATTTATCTTGTAAGATCAAGCGTATATTCCAACTTTGATATGTAAAGGTTGCTCCTGAAACATTGCATACAAATAAGTCGCCGTCCGTGCCTAGAAAACATCTTATTCCATAAGCGGAACAAACAAATCAGAAAACCTATTGTTTCTTTATTAAAAGATTATGAAAAAGTTTACTGCGCGGTCATCCCTTCCTATCAGAGGGACACGGGTCAGAGCCTATATTTATAAGTTATTTTCCTCAACGCCTCCCTCGCTAGATGAAAAAGTTTCTTTTCCAAATTTTAATATATACATGAATAAATATTTTTTGTAACGATACAATAAAGCATTCTTTTTCATTTCTTTCAGAGTGAAACTACAACAGCAAGCTAAACTCTCCTACTAATAACCGATAAGTTGGGTGGCAACAATACATCACCGAGAAAAACATCCATTGCACAACCAATAAATTGGAAAATGTTTGCCTCACGTGATCAACTTGTAATCTTCTTCGTGTGTGACTTAAAAGTCGCTAACTATTTAATTATATATCAATAAACTTAATTAACGTTGTTTTGCTTCACCGTTATTAAATAATTAATAACGGTGAAGGAATACATCGTGAGGAAACCTGCATGTCAGAGAGAATCTAGCAAGTTTTCTAAAGACATGTGAAATCCGCCAACCCGCACTTGGCCAGCGTGGTGGACTATGGCCTGATCCCCCTCGTACTACAGGGAGGCCCGAGCCCAGCAGTGGGACGTTAAAAAGGGCTGAATACAATACATGCAAACTTCATTAAAAAGCCATCAACTAAAATAATTACAAATCAGTGCTCATTTACAAAACCGTACATTGTATACGATTGCAATCAATCTGACATACCTCAGTCAAACACATGTTTCAATTAGGCTCTAGCTGTTGCTGCTATCAAATATCTCGCTAACACTAAGCTATGTCCCATTGCAATTTGATATACGATCAGATTACTATGTTATTTTGTTGGAAAACGCGTTTGTGTGTCAAAGGGAAAGCCTATAATCCGAATTCAGCTAAGTAATAACTTATCTATATGTGTTTCAGAGATTCAGTGATAATGACACGACAAATGGAATTAGTTGGAATGGCGTACAGTTTTAGGCATCGACGTCAGATGATGTTATGATAATAATTATATTAATGATTCGGCATTGCTAATATTGATCGAGTTATTTAGTACATTTTTTTCTCTTGTATCTTCTATGGCACGGAAACTCTCTTTTAAGCCCTTAAGCTTCCCTCTTCGTTCCAAATTCTCTTTCAACCGAATCGTGCGTACTACCGGGTATAATTAGACAGACAAAAGATTTTTAGATGGTTTTGTGGGCTTACAAACAACCAGCAACACGTTTTTATTATATTTATAGATTCTTAGTCTACATGTTATGTATTGGGTACCAGTTGTTGTATACAACTTCGTTCATATTATGATCTTTATAAATTGTTATAAAAAGTCTATTTAAATCTCAACATTTTTATAAAGCCATATCTGAACTCAATTTTACATCAGCTTTCCATCAAATAAAGAAGCTTCAAACAAAATTCATTCCCTATCTAAACATCCCATTCCCCATTTTCCTCCCCTAACTGTAAATTTCCACAAATAGATACATCTGAATAAACATGATCTAAGCTTTAGAAGTTTTTGAGAATTCGTAATATAATTAGTCAGTGAGTGGGAGATATTTCCTTTTTATACGTGCATTTCGGATAGAAGAATAAACATTTTATTTTTATTCGTTAGTGAGGTACTTTATCAATATACAATTTTAGAAATACAGATGTACTTTACATTAATTCTAAGGTGGTATAA
Organism: Brenthis hecate; assembly: GCA_951806755.1. NCBI lineage: Eukaryota > Metazoa > Arthropoda > Insecta > Lepidoptera > Nymphalidae > Brenthis > Brenthis hecate. The sequence continues at coordinate 3,417,309 of OX638277.1, read as the reverse complement.
AATCTTATTTCAATATGCTGCTATTAGGGCTTTTATTCCGGGAGTCTCGGCCTCGAAAATTTCGAATCTAGACGATTTTTTCCTATTTTTGAGACTAGAGACTGCTACTTCCAATCTCGGGAATAACAAGACTTTTGAGACTTAAGTAAAATAATTACCATTATTCAAAAATCTACTAAGGCACCAGTATTTTCTTATTCATGTTACATTACAGCACTGTAAAGTAAAACTTGGGATAAGACGACGGAGGGAAATACCTACTTAAACCATTGCTATAACTATCTAACATCTATGCCCTCTACAAGCGTAGAATCAAAGAGGTTTTTTTCGAAAAGTAAGCAGTTTTTATTTCGTCTGAAAGTCCATTAAATGCTCTTTCTTTGATTTTTACTACTTGCTGTAAAAATGAAAAAAAAAATTTCATACTTAAATAATAATTGTTAATTTGACTTTGTAACAATATGATTAATAGAGAACATTATTGAAATATCTAGTATTGATTGCCCAAATGCTTAGCCTATGAGTATAAAATATATTTTTGAAACAGTCTCGAAAGTCTACTTTTTTCCCGGGAATTTCGAGACCGTATCGTGTCTCAATTTCTTTCCCTGAGACTCGTAAATATAACGAAACTGAAAGCCTTAGCTGCTATTATAAACATGTATCATAATCACGAAAAAGGATAAAATGGTTCTATTATTTTCATCTTTTTAAGTACTAACAAAATTTCCTGCGCACGCTTAATATTTTTGCCATTTCAAATAACTCGTACCCTCATTCTGTCATGTTTTTGTCTCATAACGTACATACATCTCATGAGATATATCCTTATTTTGGTACAAAATAACTTTATCCGTTCCTTCACGCCGACTTTCATATTTTCATTATGTATGCCTCAAACGTAATGTTAATTTTATTTTTAGAATAATAAAGATTTCTATGCTTAAATATTAATTAGGTATACCCTCAAAAAATATACCATGTCCAGATTAATAATTTAGAATCCTGCTTTAATAAACATTATTTTATAATGACTAATCTTAAAACATAATGAATACATACACAATCTTTAATCAATTATAATTTTTTTTCTATTTTTAAACATAGATTTAAACTTAAGACTTGCAGGAAGAAGTGCAACAGGGACATGATATTACTTCCCCGAAGCTGTCTACCACAGTTTTGGAAGACATCTTTTAAGACCTTTACTCTAACGGACCATAAAACATCAAAATACACGGCAAATACTTGTTTTTAATTATGGCCAAGATCATGTCAGACCTTGACACGATGCTCGATGACCTACATATGTTGAGTTTATCAAGCTATTGAACGAATTGGTCTAATAATATATATGAACAAGACTAAAATTACGTCGAATGTTCATGTTGCAACCACTCTAGTTTTAATCGAAGACGAAGTTGTGGACGAATATGTATACACCTGGGACAAACTGTACAACTAGTTACCTAGTTTGTAACTCGTCCAACTTTCAGAAAGAGGTCAATCCACGAATCTATTTTGACTGGACATCGTTAAGCTACGCAATATCTTCTCGTCCGAAACATCGTGGCCTTTCAAGACAAAATTCGCCGAACAGTGTGAGTTGAGCCAGTAATGACTTTGGCAAATATTTGCGGTGACCACTGCTCAGAAATGTGGGTCTTTAAATTAAAAGTTATTTTATCGGTTTATATTGTCTTTTCTCATATTTACCTCAGGCTCGTTAATTAATTTGTGATGATGTTTGTGACTTGGCTCTGTCGATCTTTTGTGCACCTCATGATGCGAAAGAAGGTAGTAGCCTTTGAGGGCCCCAATCTGTAACAATAAAAGGATAAAATTAACTTATTATTATAAAAAAAGTGTCAACTATAAAATATTGCTTTGTATCAGGAAAATTTATTCAAAAAGTGGAAGATTCGATTTTCACGTGAAGTAGACACATAATATACTATTACCTATATATAATCAATACGCATGTCTCGCGGCATAAACATCGTTACATCATTACATGCTACGTCGGAGCGTTTTCAGAATATTTATTTACAAGGAAAATTTATAAAATATTTATTTTTCATTTTATCATGTACAAACAGAAATGCCTAACACAACATATTCATTATACTCGTAATACACTAATTAAATATTATTCTTTTACTATTTATTGCCTTAGTAGTGATTATTTGTAAAGTTCTATAAGACCTCGATATAACATAAACTTCTATATTTCGTACTATACACACTTAATGATTGTACATTGCATGCAAAAAAATAAAAAATAACCTTCTACAGGGTCTACTATTTTTAAATTTTCACATCAAATATCTGCTCACTTACAGTTATAAAATTTGGCAAATTGATATTCAAAAGAAATGGCCTTGTCAAATGAATAAAAAGCAAGATGAAGCAAAATTATCTAGTTATGTCAAATCTGAAAGTGGCAAATGTAAGTGGAGGTGGAATATCTAAAAATGAGGAAAGATAAAATGTCAGATTTAGAGATAATGAAATTGGCGGATCTTGAAACGGCTTAAAGCTGTCAATTATTCAATTCAAACTAAACGAATCTACGTCAATTGGCAGGATTTCAACTTCATTATTAATTAACATCAAGATTCCTAGAATAAAGCTTTCCCACCACTTACGAAACACTGCCATTACAAGTTTTTACTTTTAGTTTATTATTCTTGACGTTCTCAAGATTAGTATCGAACAAGTTTCGTTATAAACGAGTATTGTAAGAAACATTAATTTATTATAATAATAAAAACGAATCGAAATATAGAATTAGACTAACATTTTGATGCCGAGATTTTACTTGACTTATTTGTAAGCTTTTAGATAATATAACTTGACATATTATTTTATTTTTTTATTCTCACATAGAGCATAAAAATTAGAGGAAGCTATAAATGAACGGTAATATGATAAACATATAACTTTTCATCACGTCATAATTTATCACATAAGTTTTGTTTAATTACTATTTGAGAATCATTAACCCGATTGATATCCTTAAATAACTTAAAAGCTTCTGGGTGTTTAGCTTTAACAAGTTGCATTTAGTATCGAACCCGACTGTAATCTTTGGGGAATTTAAACATAAGTTAATTAAGCCGAGTCGTTTGTAAGGCGAAACAAGGAAATGATTCAAAGTTTGTGTTTGTACAGATTTCGCTTTTTGTTGCGGCTTTTCTTTTATAATAAAGAATTATCTTTAATTTTAATTTTAACCTTTCAAATTTTTTCCTTTTTTTTCAGGAAAAAAAAGCCATTTCAATGATACAATTTTCACTTTCATTTGCCAATTTCTTTAACGCAAATAATAATTAAAAAAAAAACAATTAACCCGACTTCAGAAAAAGGCACTAAAAACTTTACTATAGAGTAGGTGCCAGTCGACAATGCTTTTTAAGATATGAATATTATATGGAATCCCTCAATAACACCTATTATATACATACGTGTTGAATTGATGACCTCTTTTTTTGAAGTTGGTTCAAAATAACAAGAAAGAAAAGAGTAATCAGTAATATAATACTTTGAATGTACGACAATATTAGGACTGAATAATTTTTTTGGTGTACGTTACACGATATCTTCGCCAATTACGAACATTACATGATTCTTTTTAATAAATGAAATAATTTATACCTACATAAGGTGTAATTTTAAATAACATATCACTCATAAAATAAGTATAAAATGATGTTGAAATCGAAGCACTTCTTTACCCGACCACAGCAAGGTATAGTAATTAGTGTGTTCTGATTTTAACAATCCATGTATGTATGTATCTACGTATGTTCCATCATAGCTCCAAAACTACTGTGCCAATTTTTTTAATGACGTTAAAAGGCAAATTATTTACTAGTATAGTTTAAAAAAACCGGTGTAAGTTTTGAAATACATGAACCATAAAAAAGGCTCTAGTGGCTTTGTTAAAAAGGTCGGACTCACGTGTATTTTTATTTTAAGACTGCACGCAAGAATTTTACGTATGAGAGAAATTCGAGTTTATTAGGCACCTTTACTGGTTCAACAGGCAAATTCCTTTTGAAAGAAATTGTGCTTAGATTTTCGAAGCACTATAAATGGGGAGATGTTTTTAATTTTTTTATTTATCGTCACACCCTCGCTCCGCTCGGGTTAGTCCCTAGTCGAAAATAAACATTTCTCAGAGATGAGATATTTTTCCGCAGTAAAAAGTATCCTATATATTGACCCGGATAACCAGCTATCATCATACCAAATTTCATCAAAATCTGTTCAGTGGTTTTCTCGTGATGCGTTCACAGACAGATAGACAGAAAAAAAAAAACTAAAAACCACTAAAAATAATTTTTAGTGGTTTGTTTGTTTGTTTGTGATTTTGCCACTGTATCGATAATAATGACTAATTCAATAAGATATTCCAAAAAATATTTAATGTACAGCTTCGACTCAGTTAGAATTTAATTATATGTATAGATGTTTTACATATATTAACATTATAAAATCAACAGAGTGTATTTTGCCTCAATTACTAATTATTATTAAGTGATATCATATAAATTACTTTAATAAGAAAGGAGAAAATTTTCAGAAGGCTGCTTATTTAATATATGGATGTAATTTTAATATTAAAGCCAACTATCTGCGTATCCTTAGGGAAATAATGCTTATGCAAGGTCAACGAAAATCGGCTAGAAATGGGCGCTCGCTGACCTGTTAATTTTTCAACATCACTCAACTTGTGCACTCACTAACTAAATACTGTCTATTAAAATATTTAAAAATACTCTACAATAATTATAAATGTATACCCTATTTATATTTTCTTAGCGTTCTTTGGCATTTTTTATATTTCTTTTAGTACGCCACTGCGGTTACTAACGAACGTATTAAGGTCGTGTTTTCGCAATGTTTTTAACATAATTAACAGAACAAAGTTTTCTCACTTATATAATTAAAAAGTGCTTAATTTATCATTAAAATATAGAAAAAGAACATTAGCTAACCCTTATCATACTAAAGTAGAAAAATAAATAAATATGTTGGGACATTAACGCACAGCACCACCTATTTCCATGGTAAGCTAAGAGACTTGTGTTATGGATACCAGATAGTTGATACGCTACACATATACATATAACTTTAAATACATACATATTATAAATATAAACACTTGAATGGAGTACAAACAATCCTACTCATCACACAAATAAATACCCTCAGCGGGATTCAAACCCGCGACCGCTGGCACAGAAAGTAGGGTCACTACAAACAGCCAAACGTGTCGTATATAATTACACATATTAATTATGTTGATAATACACTCCTACAATTTTAAATAAAATATAATGAAATTCTTCAAAAATAAAATGATTGTTTGACAGTTTCCATTTTCTCTGCAAAATAAGCAAGCTTATGTAATAAAAAGTTAAATTGCATAATTCTATATAAAATCTGACCTTTAGAAGTAGGTCACGCTAGGTCAGGAGTCAAACTTAAGTGTACCACAGTTCGTGTGAGTCGATATGACATGATAAGGCTCGTAACAGACTCAAATTAAGTATGGAAAGCCTCTTAAAATCTAACATCAGATAGTTCTTAATTGCTTCTTCTACTGAGTAGGATTCATAACATAATTTTAAACGTATTAGTGCATCGTACCTATTTCACATTGTATGATATTACTATATACATATGTTAGATACATACTAGCGGAAAATATAATGCGTACTGATTCACTACGCTTAAATAAAACTATCTTTTCGGATAATTACCTGGATTTATTTTGATTTTTGGTTCCCGACGTTTCCAATGCTTTACAGCAATCTAGGCCACGGGAGAGACTCTCCATGATTGCTGAGCTGCATTCGAAACGTCGGGAACCAAAAATGAAAATAAATCCCGCGAAATAATACGAAAAGATAGTTTTATTTACCTTGATTCCCAATACAAACTTTCATCCCTATTTTCACAACTTAAGGGATGATTTCAAGGATAAAAAGTATCCTATGTTCTTCCCAGGGTTTCAAACTATCTTCTTACCAAAATTCATCTAAATCGGTTCAGTAGATCCAGAGATTACAACCTAACAAACTCACAATCTACAAACTCACAAACTCTACCTCTTTATAATATTAGTATAGATGACTAAAAAATTATACAATAACTGCTAAAGTGCAAAAAAACTCTAAAATGGTAGGTTTCATACAAACTTTCATCCGCTATTTTACCCCCTTATGGGATGAATTTAGAATCACAGAAAAACCACTGGAGGGATTTTGATGAAATTTGGTATGGTGATAGCTGGTTATTCGGGTCAACATATATGATACTTTTTACCGCGGAAAAATACCTAATTTCTGAGAAAAATACAAAATTTGCATTGTAAGAGTATACTAATATGTAAAACCTAAAAATTTGCGTTTTGGTCATCTGAACGTGGACTGAGCCGCGGGTAATGCTAGTATACTTTCTATATTAGTTTATCTCTCTTTGACACAGTATAATTTTTTTTCATATTATATATTACAGTTTATGAACCGAAAATAACATAGGCCTTTATGCCAATGTACATACATACATAATGATCTTCATAAAATACTAGACTATGGCAAAAACGTATTTAGAAACTCTAGTCACTAGCGAGCAATTAATGTGATTGCTTTAACTATTCTATTGATAGTGAATTAATAGCCTAAAACAACATGCTCTTGCGTGTATATTTCATGCAATATCGCTTTATCGACATGTAGCGTGATTAAACTTGCTATCAAAATAATACTATTTGCACCTAAATTATGAAATCATGTTCATTGCAAATACAAGTTGTAGTAAAACACTCAATTTTTAGCAATTTTCTTTGAAATGTCAAACCAGAAAACATTAACTAGTTGCATTACATTAAACATTACTAAGCTAAATTTCATATGTCGAAGTGTACATTTAATTTATGCAACAATTATAAAGAAAGAGTGAGAATAATAGATTTTGTGTACGTACTGTACAGTGTACGTATTTAAAAAAGTATTTTACCATTTGAAAGGTACCATTCCAGATGGGCATAGGTATATATTAGGTATACTAGCATTACCCGCGGCTCAGTCCACGTTCAGATGACCAAAACGCAAATTTTTAGGTTTTACATATTAGTATACAATTACAATGCAAATTTTGTATTTTTCTCAGAAATTAGGTATTTTCCCGCGGTAAAAAGTATCATATATGTTGACCCGAATAACCAGCTATCACCATACCAAATTTCAACAAAATCCCTCCAGTGGTTTTTCTGTGATTCTAAATTCATCCCATAAGGGGGTAAAATAGCGGATGAAAGTTTGTATGAAACCCACCATTTTAGTTTTTTTGCAGTTTTAGCGCGAGCGGAGCCGCGGGTTCTGCTAGTCCTTCATAAAATTAATTTGAATTGAAACAACAATTAATTTGAATTGAAAAGTCAACATAATATTGACTCATCTTCACTTGTTCAATATTGAAATAAGAATCATACCAAGTTTTAACCATACAAAGACAGTAGGTGAACTTTTCGAATATTAGGCGCTCGCTAAATTAAACCGAGTAAAAGATACATACCGAACTTGGAACACTTTATAAGTCAGTTGAGCGGAACTAATGGAACTTTCTACTTGAATACCAAATTTCTTAAACTCTACATCCAGCTGTTAACTGAGTATATAACGAAAAACGTGTTATGTGCTCATAATTAAACCACTGTCCTGAGGATTTTTTATTACTATATATGTGTATTAATGGCTTTCTGTTTGTTGATTTACTTACTAGAGACTCACCCTCACTCCGCTCGGGTTCGCCCCCGGTTACGTTTTAACGTTTAGTATAGATTTCTCAGAGATAAGATATTTTCCCGGAGTAAAAATTTTCCTATATGTTGACACGGATAACCAAATAGATTTATCCCTAATTTCATTAAAATCTGTCCAGTGGTTTTCTCGTGATGCGTTCCCAGACAGACAGACAGACAGATAAACAAAAAATTCAAAACTATATATTCAGCCTGTACCTATAGATAGCAACGACCATTTCAGTAAGAATTTCCAAAAAATATTTAATGTACAGATTCGACTCAGAATTTTATTATATGTATAGAAGATAAGAGTAGCTTTTTTAAATGTTCAATGTATAATTTTGAGCTCCTTATAATTTTACTATTTTATAGTTGTTCCGTTCCTGAAGACCGTAGCGTGATTCGTTTGATGCCTATAACGTATTTCAATAAATATGCTATAAAATGCAAAAATAATTATCCAAATCTATCTTTTATCTCAATAGATAAGCGCATACAAACAAACAAAAAAAGTCTTAATAATTATAACAAACTTTCATCCCAATTTTCACCCCCTTAAGGTATGATGTCCGGAATAAAAATATGCTAAGTCCTTCCCAGGGTCTCAAACTATCTTCTTACCAAATTTCATCTAAATCGATCCAGTAGTATTTGTATTTATTCGTTACAAACATACTAAAACACAAATTTTTCCTATTTATAATAGTAGTTTAGATGAATAGGAACTAAACTTGATTCAATTAGACTTATCCAAACACTTTTATACCTCAACTAATTTAAATTCATATTCGATCCGTTAGGAAGCTACCGTCATCTCGGAAAGCAGTTCCGCTGAAAAGAGCCGGTGAGAAATTCAACTCATAACTCAAGTACGTACAGCAAAAATACTAAAACAACATGTACGGAGATTATTATTATAACAATTAACTACAATTATTAATACCGAAAACTCTTTAGATAATTCTATATTAATTTTAATGTTAAACGATAAACTAATCAGCTTTAAATTATATGTGTACTATAAATAATTATAATGTTATGAATAACGTAACATGTGTATCATAATGAGTATATTTATTGCATTGAAATATTGCCGGTAGATTAACGGCTTTAGTTATTAACTAGTTATTCCCCGCGGACTTTCATATAAAATATAGCCTACATTTCAACAAGCTTCGCAAAAAAGTTCAATGTAAAATTTTCATTACTCTAAAATTCTGCCATATTTTATTCCAGTGTACTATTTCGTTACTAAAATTACATAGAAATAGTATGGAATAAATAGACTATGTATTTTTTACTGCTCCGCTCCCTTGGGTAGTAGCAGTTCCTGAGATTAGCGCGTTCAAACGAACAAACAAAGAAACTGCGTCTTTATAATATTAGTATACTCGTAAATTATTTTTTTAGTACTTTGTAACTTTTCGTGGTAACAAAGTCTTGCAACAACTTATTCTAAGCAAAAAACCTACTTCACGAATATCTACCAAAACCAATTTTCATTTACATATCAGAGATTTCCAAGGATTAGAATATCCAGACTTCGACGACAAATCATGCCGTCTTTAATTAATTTCGACGTAATGTACAGTGGGCCTTGTGATATTACTTCTAACAAATTAGTAGTCCCGCTAGGGTTGCCACTGCACGAACGTTAGTTAATGTGCTTACAAATTAATATCTACGATTTAGACCCTCGTCAGATATATCCCTTGTCTCGCGGGAACTGATGTTGGCTCGGATTTACTAGATATAGTACGGATTGAACTTTCTTTGATTTCAAGTGTATACCTTTGATTTTTCAACCGACTTTGGAAAACGGAAGTACTTTGTTTTTTGTATGTCACACTGTTGTGTAAGATACAAAAAACAAAAAAGATATTACTTCCTAAATTGTGAACAGATTTTCATAATGTTTTTTTTATGATTAATGTTATTAGGAAAGCTCACACCTCTAATATTTTCATGTGCGAATCATGTCCAATATGATAACCATTTTTCTTATGATACAGGAAAATATCATAGAGAAACCTGCATATCTGAGAGAACTTAACAAGTTTTTGAAAGACATGTGATGCTCGCCAACTCGCACTTGGCCAGAGTGATGGACTATGGCCCGATCCCCTTGTAGTAAAGGGAGGCCCGTGTCCGATAGTGCGACGTTAAGAAAAGGCTGACTACGTTAATAATTAACTGTTCGAGGACTTTTAAGCTATTAATTAGTACTTTAAATATATTAAGATATAAATAAAGAAAGCAAGAGTAACCAATCATGGGCTAATTAATAATAATTACATCTTCATCGTCATCCTGATCATTTTATTCTGCAGCTAGACTTAGAATACAAGGAAATACCATAATCTTGACATTAGTTCATAAGACAGATAAAATTAAAGGGAGAAAGCGCCATACAAATATAATTGTACCTTGCCACTAAATAGCGCTGCAAAGCATCAACTTATACATCGCTTACTATAAAAATAATAATAATAATATGTTGGAACATTAACACACAGCATCATCTAGTTCCACGGTAAGCTACGAGGCTTGTGTTATGGATACCAGATAGTTGATACACTACACATATATAACTTTAAATATATACATATTATAAATAAAACACCCATGACTGGAGTACAAACGTTCATGCTCATCACACAAATGAATGCCCCCAGCAGGACTTGAACCCGCGACCGCTGGCACAGCGAGTAGGGTCACTACAAACTGAGCCAAACGTGTCGTCAAACATTGAAGATGAAAAGATGAGCATTTGGGTACTAGAATACCAGTAGTGCCATATTAGGTGGGGCTAGTCAAAAATAAAACCTCTCAACTGTAGCTAACCAAGGCCTAATATATTCATAAGGATTATTGATAGATTGGTTTTCGATTCGTATTCATGGTGCGTAATTTAGCTTATCCCTAGGTGGGGTGGAAAAGAACATGCCGGCCTCGTAGGTACTCAAAATATAATGAAACGGGATAAATCTTTCTCGTTGCGTGATGAAAGCTATTAAATGCTTAATACTTTATTTGTTTCAATTGCATGGATTTCATTAGCGAATTTCATTATATAAGGGTATTATAAGATTATAACGTGATCTGAATTAAAGGGATTCCCCTCTCATCATCTATTTTTATTCCCTTAGAATGAAATTGGTATGGTAATAATTAATTTTTTCGGTAACATTATTAAGAATACGATTGAGTTCGAATAAATATTATTTAATCTCTTCGGATCTAATATTCTATTTAGAGAGTCGCTACCAATGCATCATTCGTAACAATATTGTTAAACTTTTATCTGACATACCCACAATACCACAGCACAGTATGTATAGATTGCAATAAGTCCAGCCTTAAATAAGTTTTTATAATTAAAATAATGGATTTTTCTCTTCATAGAAGGAGATTTGAACGATTAGTGTGAAACCCTGCGAGGGTAATATGCGATTATGAATTTCATTTCAAAATATAACTAGTATAGAATCTTCCATTTTAAAGTAACATAAACGTTCGTAGTGAAACTTATATATCTATACATATAATAAAATTCTAACTAAGTCACATCTGTACATTAAATATTTTTTGGGAAATCTAATTGATATAGACATTATTATGGATACAGAGTCCGAATCTATAATTTTTAGAAATTTTGTCTGTCTGTCTGTCTGTTACCGCATCACGAGAAAACCACTGGACAGATTTTGATGAAATTTGCTATGATGATAGCTGGTTATCCGGGTCAACATATAGGCTACTTTTTACCGCGGGAAAATATTTCATTTACCTGAGAAAAATACAAAAAACACTATATATATATATATATATATATATATATATATATATATATATATATATATATATATATATATATATATATATATATACTAAACAAAAACCTAATTCTTAGGTTTTACATTTATTTATATTTATTATTGACGTAAATAAACCGTTATGTCACTACATTGTTACTAATGTTCATTTTATTTTCATGCGACTAGAAGATAAGCTCGTATAAAACAGCACATGCAATTCCATTGCAAAGTAGAGTGAATATGCTCTACACGCTAATGTGATAGTAAAGACGACATCTCAATCTCCCGGGAGTCTGTCTGGATCTTAGACACAGAAAATTTAAATTTTACATAGAGAAGCCGCGCTTTTGTGACGTTTTCATATAGTGTAAGATCCCGATTTATGTGGTGGACTCCTCATTCTTTTTACGGGCAAAATATATTTTTTAAACCATAAAATATAATTAACCAACACGACCCAAGGGGGTTGTCACCAAAAGTTTTCTAGGTTATTTTTTATTAAAAAACCTCTAATCTGGAGATGTTTTGATATCCCAACCCTATATCATTAAATTTGTTATACAATATTCTACATTTTGATACTTGGTTCGTTCAGGAAAACGATACGAGCAATTAACTATTTCAATTTACCTGTGTATACCTGGGTATCAAGTAATGTGTTCGAAAAATGTCGTCAAACGTATGATGGCATTTTCTACAAGATAGATACTAATTTTTCACAGAAAAACAGTTCTTGTATTTAAAAAAAAAACTATAATTTTTTTTAAAAAAAACCTCGAGCAAACTCAGAGGCTATATATATACATATGTACGAGTTAGATATAATAGTATAGATAGAGATACGAGAGCATTTATCATAAAAACCACTATTTTTTAAAAGTATACATACTATTGATTCAGACTGAAGCAAGTTTAAAATATAAATCTCTTTTAAATTTATCTTCCAATATTCCTTGGAGGCGTCGAGATATTGATCTTGGTCGGGTATTCAATCTAGGGCTAATGCATCACGCTATTACATACCGTAATATATGAAAGACATGATCGATGCACAGCATTTTAGGTATCTGAATTCTTTAAAAAAAAGCAAATTATATTATCTATCTCCATACTAAAATTATAAATGTGAAAGTGTGTTTGTTTGTCCTCCTTTCACGTCCACACGGAGTGCCGGATTGGCATGGTTTTTTGTGTGGAGATAGTTGGAGGGCCTTTCGTTAGTCTCGCTAAACCATATAAATATATAAATCGCTCAGAAACGGCTGGATCAATTCGATTTTTATTTTTTTATTTTGTTGGGAGTATACCACAGGTGGTTTAAGTGTAAAAGAAATAGGTGAAATATAGGCGAAGGTGAGTCGCTACTCGCTAGTATTTCATAAATAAAAATAGCTAAGGGATTTTATTAAAACAAAGAAAAAAATAAGCTAATATTATGTTATCTTTCTTTCAATGGAAAGAGACCTAATGCTTTAAAAAATACAAAAGAATTAAGACGTTTTTTGGCTGACTCTTGTCATTACACTTCTACATTGGAAGTCACAAAACAAAAAAAATTGAATTGAATGCATTTCTTGTCTCTTCTAGTCAATACAATCATATTAAAAATAACTATGAACAATATAGCAAATATTCTAGTTAATAATAATCACATAAATGCGAATGGTTTCATATATATATATATATATATATATATATATATATATATATATATATATATATATATATATATATATATATATATGTATGTATAGATTATATCCTGGACTAAAATATAGGCTATTTTACATATCACGTGAGCGGAACCGCGAGTAAAAACTAAACTAAACCAAAAATTAGATATATCAAATAAACAATAGATCTAAAAATAAGATAGCTTTCCTCTAAACGAATGTCAAAACAAACATAAGAGTATTGTGCCGCTGGTTTTTGATCCTTTGTAACTTTGATGAAAGAAATCGGCTGTATTCATCAAGTGTCAGCAACCAAACTAAAAAAAAAAATATTCGCCAACTATTGACCACATGAATGAGGCTATCATTAAAGAAAGATAAAATCTTAGGCGAGCGATATTACATTAATGTTGGGCGTCAAAGAGATTTGATTCAATCTTAGGCTAAGGAATAGACAAAAGCATTTGGCCAATAGCTTACTAATAATCAAATTAAACAGCCATAGAACATAGTCGACAAATAATTAAAATGGATATAGAAAAGAAACCATCCCAAAAAAAAGTTATATTTTAGAATAGTTATGAAAAGACCGCTTAAATATTCTATATAAGCCCTAATAATCCTATAGAGTCTTATAAATTCAATTAAAGAAGAGCTTTTTGAACACAAGAACATTACAACCTATTATTAATAAAAGGTTTAGGCTGTATATAATTTTTAGAGCAATTGTTATGTATAGGGCCGGAGTAGTTTTTATGTAAACTAGCGGGTCACCCTCGCTTCGCTCGAGTTCGCCTCTAGAAAAACCAAATCTACCCCACGAGAACCGTACGTTTTTTTGGGATAAAAAATTACGGATTGAGTAACAAACGTCCAAACATCCATCTAAACTTTCACATTTATAATATTAGTAAGAGGTAAGATATGCGAGGAGAGACAAGCAACAATTAGTTTATTATTATGATACTAGAAGAACCCGCGTCTTCGATCGCGCTAAAACTACGAAAAAACTCTAAAAAAGTAGGTTCCTTACAAACTTTCATCCCCCATTTTACCCCCATATGGGATGAATTTCGAAAAATGCTAAAACACGTATTTATTTAATTATATTCAATAGCATTTATACCAAGTGCCAAGTAAATCTGGTCATAAATATTTTTTTTGAGTTGTATTAACTTATTTAAATCGTGTTTCAGTTGTATTACAACTATCTCCATACAAAAAATTACGCCAATCCGTCACTCCGTTTCGACATGAAAGAAGGACAAACAAACAAATAAATTACACTTTCACATTTATAATATTAGAATGGAAATATGGATATAAGACGTTATTATACTTCGACAAGTGAGTCATATTCAAGTATTCGAAGAACCAATACATATTGAACAAAACGTCGCTCAAGCGGTTTCCGATCGCCAAAGTCGTACAATCACACCTTTATCGCCTATTTCAATGTATTCGAATACGCCTGGGAATCTTCTCGATGTTGAAATTTTTATTTTATTCTGTTATATGTAATTTTCAATCTGTCATGTCAATTATGATAAAAGAAATGCTGGCATTTAATATTTTTATTTGTATGGAAGGTGAAATAGACCGAGACCTCGGAGTATTTATAAAGATCAAATGTTTTGATACATTGAGAAGGTCTAGTCAAAAGTTTGGGAGCCTCCGACGAGCGTCTATGAAGAAAACGAAAGAGGTGTGTAGATGTAGCGCATGACAATCTGCTTTGCCTACCCTGCAAGGGATATAGCATGAAACTGTATGTACATATATATATATATACTAGCGGACCCGATAGACGTTGTCCTGTCTACACGTCTTTAATTTGAAAATTTCAAACTTTTTGGACAAAATTGTGAATCTAAACCATTCCCAGATCCCCTTGAACACACACAAAAAATTTCATCAAAATCGGTCCAGTCGTTTGAGAGAAGTTCAGTGACATACACACTCACAGAAGAATTATATATATAAAGATATATATATATATATATATAAAGATATATATATATATATATATATACTTAATATTATAAAGAGGTAAAGTTTGTGATGTTGTAGGGGGTAATCTCTGGATCTACTGAACCGATTTAGATGTAATTTGGTAAGAAGATAGTTAGAGACTCTGGCAAGGACATAGGATTCTTTATATCCTTGAATCATCCCTTAAGGGTTGAAAATGGGGATGAAAGTATGTATGGGGAATCAAGCTAGGGACGAACCCGAGCGAAGCTAGTGTTAGTCCCTAGTATTAAATATATATTAGTATAAACGATTTCCAACTTATTATTCGGTTAAGGTTATCTTTAATAATTTTAATCTTCGCATACTTTTATCATTTTTTTTATAATATATGCTTACTATACTTAGCCGGTAAACCGAAAAAATTTCGTCATTCAGTTTATTTTGTTTAACAATCGACACTAGTTCAAGTTGTATAGTGGACTGTAACTTAAGATTGTGTATTTATATTTGTATGTAGATTGTAGAATTAATATTATTAGTAATATGAATTCTACACACAAATATTTAATATTAGATAGATTTGGCTATTTTCTAAGAGCATATGCCAAGGGTAGTAAGCACTTAGTCAACTTCTGATTTGATTCAACGAATATTGATAGATATACAAATAATATTTTGATACTGTATATAATCATAACCAAAAATATTAAAACTTTTTAATAAACCTATGTATCTAATAAAAAAAAAACAAAAGCTCAATTTTGAATGATAGCACACTCCGAAACACTGGGAGAAAGAAATATGAAAATAATGAAAAAGAAATCGTTTTAATGCCCAAGTGGGTGTGTCTTTGTATTATCCCCGTTGCGTAGAAACAAATCCTAGCATCGAGATTGACTGTTTCACATCTAGCAAAATAAAAACCAAACTTTTCTTTCGTGTAGAACCAACACGAGCGTTCCCAAGGTGAATTTCTTTTTTATTTACAAAATACCTTTTTTATATCCCTTGGAGCAAATAACAAATAAATATTTTCCAGTTTATTAACTAATTAACATAGCTTTTGAATTTACATCTATACATATAATAAAATTCTGAGTCGAATCTGTACATTGAATATTTTTTGGAAAATCGCGAGAGTCTTAAAATACTCTACAATAATATTGTGTTATAACAAACAAATAAATATATAAAAGTAAACAAACATTTTACACATATTTAATATATAAATAAGTAAACAACGGAAGCTGTTTAAGGTTCATTGACTTTGGATATCGCAGGTTATCGGTATAGAAAATGTGCTTTTCTGTCTTACGATAAATAAATTTTATTCAATTTATTACTATTTCTATTGTATAATATTGCAGTGTATATTTTAGTTATGTATAGTTTAAATTTCATTTTTATATTCAATAAATTAGACAAAGCTGAAAAGAGCTAGGGGATCTGCATACATTACATATATTTTTTTCACAAATACACATTTCAATCCCCATCAAGTCTCGTTTGAATTTGACTATTGTAGTGTTTTTAATACTTGTAATATTATAAATTTAAGTACATAGTAAATTCTGAAAATATGTAGTCTAAGCGACTTCGCTTTTTTGGTGGTGGTAATCAATCGTAAAAGATTAAAAAAAAAGCTCTGTCCACTATCCAATCAAAAATTGCCTGGAGCAAATTTTTGGTGACAACCCCCCTGGGTCGTGTTTGTTTATATTTTTTATTGTAAAAAAAATTATTTCGCCTGAAAAAAGAATGAGGCGTCCACCGATCGAGATCTCCTACTATACATATGTATATACATAAATATATTATGTAATGTCTTGTTGCTAAGCTTGACTCCCTGACGGCGCGAGTCATTATGTAATAAATAGTATCCACCCACCGGTTTCGAAAATTTTCCTATATAAATAGCCGGGATGTTAGTAGATAAAAAGTAGTTTAGTTAGAATTTGATAATATACATTATCACCATCTAATCGTTCTATACAGGGTATTTATTGTTTTCCCTGTTTTTGTTTTCATGTGTTCCTGCTTCAATAGCGTTGTTTTCATGCCATTTGGTGTAAACTAGTCCATTTGAAATAGTAAGTTAAGGACATACCTATATATATATATATATATATATATATATATATATATATATATATATATATATATATATATATATATATATATATATATATATGTATATAAATCGAAAACAATGACTACCGTTGAGCTGGCCTACGACACGTAGCCTAGACATATAGTACTTCGTATGACGAAGATCACGGATTCGACATGCCTGAAAAGGTCAATGAATTAGCTGCTTAGTTTTTCTTTTTTATTCTCAGTGCTGCCATTCAAATTTAAAATATTTTATTCAGCATTAAATTATTACAATTTTTTACCGAACGTCATGAGTCTACTACCAGTTCGGAATGAAGCCTCAGACCTGAGAAGAAATGGCGAAAGAAATTCAGCGGGACTAATACTATTTATTTTTTTTATACGCCATTAAGAGAAGTAGTATCCAAATAGTCATTTCATACAATTCGTGTCATTTGGGTTTTAAACAGACGAAAGAGATGGAAAATACAAGCTTAGATTATATTATATATATAAATAATTTTCTCATGTACTCGTACATATTTCAAACTTCAACTTTTCCAGGATATTCAGATGGGAGTTAATGAGTCACCGCACTATAGCAAGCAAGCAAATTTTCCTAATTTACTTGTGCGCGTTGTCATTCATTTCCGAAATAAAAAATAAAATTATGTTTAACGAGTTAACCTATTTCATACCTTTTTAAAGGCGCCACAGCCCACTTTCGCGTGGCTTGAACTAGTCATATAATACGGTTTCCATAGAGGCCATTACTTTTTACGTCACTTCAATTTAGAAAAGGCTGCATTCATAGTTTATTCTATAAAAGATTAGAGTAAGAAAAGTTAATAATTATAAAATTAAATAAATTCTTGACGCTTTTCATTCTGTATTTATTAGTTTCGTTTAGAATTAGTCTAAAGTCGTATTAAACAAAACTAGCTACTCACCGACTCTTCGCTCGGGTTCGTCCTTAAGTGATTATTTAAATTGACTTAACCTTTTTTATTTATGAACCGATTGAAATAAAACAAAATGTTACGCGAAGCTTACCACTATACATAAGTGAAAACCGCACCCAAATCCGTTAAGCCGTTTCTGAGAATAGCTCGCACAGGCAAAAAATCTAAAAATCATTGTTTTGTATTCTATTGTATTAATAAAGACCCCAAATAATGATTTTTCTCAAATAACTTCCATGTACAGACAGCGATCAGTCACATGTTTATTATATGTATTGATATAAATAATTAAGCTTCATTTACTGATCTTAAACTTTACATAATATAATATGCGTCAACTATAGTTAACGTAAAACGGTAACGTATATATCGACGCTAGTATATTTGCGTAGGTCAATCACTTGGAACATATAGCAAAAAAATATGGCAATTACAAAATGGTTCTAACATTTAAAATAGCTAAATCAATATACTCAATATAAGTAAAAGAATTAAGATCTAAGCAACAAAATTATTAATTATATATAGGTATATTATATACATACAGTAAGACAAACCAAAATTAACATTTTAATATTTAACAAATTATGAAAAGCCGTGCAATTTTCCACCTCATGCACCTCATCCACTGCAGATAACTAACGAAGCGTATTTTTTCATCTTGTTGATGACACTTGAAGGCAGTATTTTCGTACCCTCATCTCGCATAGTGGGCACAGCGTGAATAAGTTACGTACAGAAAGAATTTTCCCCCTTATTCTGTCAGACAGAACTTTGCATTCACAAAACAAAACGTACAACCTACAACATAAAACGAACCAGAATATTATTGGAAACCTTACAGTTTAGGCTCGAAAGCTTACAGTTGCAAACACGACGACGTGGCGCACTGTACGTACACGCTATGCTCTCGGAACGTAAATAAATGATGAAAAATTGCCACGAACGCTGAATGACAGCTAAAAAATAAGAATCATCATTGGACCACAATTATAAAATCTTTAGAGTTGATTCGTTACAAACATACAAAAGTACAAATCTTTTCACTTTGTTATTAGTAGTGTAGATGTAGATGGATTTCAGAACAACCAACTCTGTATCTTAGAAGTAAGCGTGGTTAAAATCTATCTTTCCGGTTTTTATTGGCAATTTTTCTCGGTACTTAGGCATTATTATTTTTTTGAATTACTGGTAGAATTTTAAGGCAATAAGTTAGAGGTTTATTGAAATATTAATATTAAATTATTCTCCGATACCGAAAATTTTTCGTCGACACTACCTACTTTATTGTACGTATACGTAAAGTTTCTTGGGTATTTCTAAGAAATTATTAAGCAAATATAATAAAACCAAATAAATATTTTCTTTAAGTAATGATGAAAACGGAGCTAAGTACAAACAATAGGTTTCCCCTTCACTTTGTTCTCCACGACTATTCTTTAACTTTCCCAATCTAATAATATCTTAATATTATTATTATACATAGATTACTATGTATAATAAATCATTTAGAGAATTATCTAATGAAACACAGAACCCAAAATATTTCCAGGTATTCAATTTTTTAAAAAAGGGTTCCATATTTTGATAATGGAACCCTAAAAATTCTTTTTTAGTTATGTACATAAAAGCCGTTTCACCCGCATCAGTCGCTGAGCTATGCAAAAGACAAAGCAATGGAAAGACAAGATAACTTTTTATAAATATTTTTAAATCGCCAACTCACTTTATCGTCATAACCCAACGTGGTATTATTTAAGCTTTGCATTTGTATAATAAATTGTAACGAAAGCTGAATAAATAAGAACTACTTTTAATTTGGTAATTGTTTTGTCTATGTCTTGTCCGTTGAATAGCTTTTGAAAATAATATCAGTATTTGGTGTAGCTTTTTGTTATGTTTTTTAGGAAATATGATCCTAACCAACCAATTTTGACAATGACCAAACGCGGAATTTAAAACAAGCTATCTTTGTACCATACACGCAATAGTAGGTAGATGTACGCACACACATATACACACACATCCTTTTTAAATTTTTCTTTTTTTGATCAAGACCTTTTTATAAATTACGTTTTTGACAGATTTTTATAGAAGTAAAAGTAGGAAGCGGTGACAAAATAAAGCGAACAATTATTTATGCACGATTGTTATTTCTGTTTTAAATCAAATAGATTCAAATAATCCTTTACTGCTGCAACAGCTATATTACTAATCTAATAGTAGGTACTAAGTATAAACTATTATTATGAATGCGAATTTTCATATTTGTATGTATGTTTGTTACTACAATGAAGCGGCTGGACGGATTTGGATGAAATTTAGAACACAGATAGACTATATGTTAGAGTAGCACGTAGGCTATTAGTAACAAAAATTACTAAAAGATTGCCTTAACTGTGCAAATAATTAATAATATAATTTATAAAAAAAAAACACAATGACCCTAGTGAAACGAAGGTTTTATCGCTAGTTCTTATATAAATAACATGGTAAGCAGTGGTATTTAGGCATTACCTTAACGAATTGTAATCTATACTTAAACTATAACTTAATAAAAAGAGGTAGAGTTTGTGTGTTTGTTTGTTTGAACGCACTAATCTCAGGAACTACTAATCCGCTTTGGAAAATTCTTTTTGCATTACATAGCCCGTTTATTGAGGAAGCCTATAGGCAATATATTATCCCGGAAAATTGTACGGTTCCCGTGGGATAGATTTGTTTTTGTTTAGGGACATACCCGAAGCGAACCGAGAGTGAGTCGCTAGTATGTAATAAAAATAACCGAAATACGTTGCAAAATTATCACAGCCGAGTTTCTATCTCACATTAGTGGTGTGGGGCGCCGCCATACGCCCATAAAAAATGTTTTATGTTGAAAGTTAAACAAGTTGCATGTATATTTCATGCTTAAAAACTACGTCAACACTAGAGCTCGGTATAGAATATCGAAAAAATTAAAATATGCATGCACTGTGCAATGGAACTTTTAACACGATTAAAGCAGCAATGCCTTTGGTAATCAACTTTATCTATTTTGTTTGAGAATGAAATTGAAAACTAATAATGTGCCAAAACTACATATATGTTACGAGTTATTTCTAAAAAATTCAAACATTTTATCATTTGACTGGAGCTATCGGGAGAAATTGTTACAAAATGACACTTGCTCGCGTGAATGCACCTTTTCAGTTGGACGTCTGACTGCACAACGTCATTTACTTTTTGCCAGCAAAGAGGCCATGAGAGGGATATTTTCAAAGGCGGTCCTCGCAAGAAGGGCTCTCGGCATTAGCCGACGGATGAATTACTTGTGCCATAGAAAAATGCTTGCACAATTTTATACTAAATATTACTAAATCATTCAAAATCCTTATACATATACAGTATGAACCATAAAGTTGTAATTACACTGAAGGTAACATATTTCTTTTAAAATTATAACGGATAAAGCAATTTTATTTCATAATATTTCTATGACAATCGAAAAACCGCTTTACTAGGGACCTACAAGACGGATAGATAGATCTACCGTACATATAGAGCTGAAAGCATAATCCTCCTTTTTTCCGTAATCGGATAAAAACCAGGTGCTACAAAAAAGTTATAGCATTGTATGGCTAGAATCCGATCGGTATTCGGTGCAAACGGAAATAAAACAGCATTTAACGCGTTTCATTCGCTCAAAATAAAAGTGCCGAGTGGTTTTTATTTCGCACCACTATATTTATTTTTAATAGGTTACTTACGACTTGGTTTGGCAGTAAATTAATAAAAAAAGTTATAAGAAGGAAACATACATATACCTATAAAATTATTATAATTAAATTTGTTTTATAGTAAACAAATACAACGTTTGTCAATTAATTTATTGTATTCAGCCCTGATTAACGTACCACTACTGGGTACGGGCCTCCCTTCAATATGAGGGGGATCAGGCCATAGTCCACCACGCTGGCCAAGTGCGAGTTGGCGGACTTCACATGTCTTTCGAAAACTTACTATGTTCTCTCAGACATGCAGGTTTCCTCACGATGTTTTCCTTCACCGTAAGGCAAGTGGTAATCATGTTGAAAATGATTCGCACATGAAAATATCAGAGGTGCGAGACCCGGGATTTGAACCCGCTTCACTCGGATACCCATGCGAGCGCGTCACCACTGGGCTACCACTGCTTTAATTTATTTATTAATTTATTGAGCAAACATAATTATAAAAGTAAATTAATACTTACCGTTTTATATAAGAACAAAAATTGTAATTACTTTACACATTGAAGTTTAGACGTTGGGTAAGGTGCGTTATTTTTGCTGATTGTGAACCGATTCTATTTTAGTCCGAAAAATATATATTACTAGCATTGCCCGCGGCTCCGCCCGCGTTCAGATGACCAAAAACCAAATTCTTAGGTTCTATATATTAGTATACTCTTATATAGCAGTTTTTGTATTTTTCTTAGAAATTAGATATTTTCCCAAGGTAAAAAGTATCCTATATGCTGGCCCGGATACCCAGCCATCACTATACCAAAATTTCATCCAAATCCCTCTAGTGGTTTTTCTGTGATGCGGTAACAGACAGATAGACAGACAGACAGACAAAATTTCTAAAAACTATATATTCAGCCTCTGTATCGATAATAATGTTTATTTCAATAAGATTTACTAAAAAATATTTAATGTACAGTTTCGGCTTAATTACAATTTTATTATATGTACCTATAGATTTTACATTCCTAACGTTTGAATAATTATTTCAGATTTGATTTTGTACGTTGATAGGCCTTTTCCGTTTATTAACCACAAGCATCGGTAGTTCAGTGGTAGAATGCTCGCCTGCCACGCGGGCAGCCCGGGATCGATTCGCGGCCGATGCAACTGTCTTCTAGTATTTTTTAAAACCCAAATAAATAAATTATAACACAAATAAGTGATATTAAAACAAAACTACAAGTAAAACCAAAGAAGCTCAACTTAATACACCGTAGTCTACTGGCAAATGAGTAAAGTAGCAAGTCGCCGACCGAGCAACCTATAATCCTCACCTGCTACTAACAACCCGTCGGAGAAGCCCGCAGATTACGTGCAGCTTAATATTCGGAGCATTAAGAACGCTCTGAAACATTCTCAAACGACCTCTCCTTATACTATACAAAGATGACAAAATATAAGAATATAGATGCATTAATAACTTAAAAACTTGAATAAATAAAAATAATATAGTATTTGTACAGAATTTGTAGAATACTTTAACTTTTAAATGGCATATACATATATATATGTCTTAGCATGGTAATGGACCTATAATACAAAATTTAGAATTTACCATATATAATAAATAATATATATACATAGACATATATATATATATATATATATATATATATATATATATATATATATATATATATATATATATGGCAGTCTCCATATCAGAATGTAAAAGTACAATTGGAATCATCTATATATAAGAACTCTTTTTCTTTGGATTTTATATTCAGCCCTTATTTATGTGATGTTGATGTTTTTCAGTGTAAGACAAGTGGTAATTATGTTAGAAAATATGATTCGAACAAGAAAATTTCAGAGTTACGAGACCGGGATTTGAACCCGCTTCATTCGGTTTCCCAAGCAAGCGCGTTACCACCGGTATAACCACTACCTATAATCATTCCTAAAACGGGATTTTGAAAGTATCGTTTGTTCTGAACTTCACCAGTACAAATAACTATGATGCAATATAATTTCAATTAAAATCGAATAGTTTATGCACACGGGTGGCGACCCGTTTCCAGTTTCCAATTTCGATAGCGATTCACAAATGCTTCTGGATGTAATACTACTGTTATGTTAATTTTATTTATAAATTTAAACCCATATTAAATAGAGATGTTGTTAAGTATAACTGAGTTCAAAAAGTTTTTACTTTAAAACTTTTTAATTCTGCTGTAGGTATATTTAAGTGTACACGTTACGCGTTATTCTCGCATGGTGATGGCCATAATTACATAAATACATGTTTATGTTCCATATGTTGCTAATATTTTGCTTTAAAAACGTGATTTTTCATTGGTACATAATATTAATTACCGGGGACACGAAAATATTTGAGCTGTAATAAAGGTCAACAGTGTGTGAGTTGAGATCATTCAATTATGTACATGCACTAGTATCTAAGAATGAAAAAGAAATAAAATTCTAGCTTTATAGTTCACTAGAGCTCGGGTTCGTCCCTAGTTTGATTCCCCATACAAACTTTCATCCCCATTTCCACCCTCTTTAGCCATGATAAATTTATGGGATAAAAACTATCCTATGTCATTTCCAGGGTCCGAAACTATATTCTTAGTTATTATCAAATTTCATGTAAATCGGTCCTGTAATTTTTTAATTCATTCCTTACAAATACAAAAATACAAATCCTTTCTCTTTATAATATTAGTATAGATATCATTAATTGTAGTACATAGGTATTATGTGTATGTCTAATACCAAAAATGTACATAATTTGGCTACTGGACGAAGTCAGAGACGTCCCGGACGAGAGAGATCCTAATCTCAAACATACATACATATTACACAATACATACTGTAGGTACATACATACACTTACTATATATAACAAAACTACTTACAATGTACAGACTCTATTTTGTAATAAATCATAACTTATCCGATACGCCTTGTGCGCAGCCTGATAACTACTGATCTAACCAGAAGTCAAAATGTCCGATAAATGATAGACGTAAGTTATGGGATTCGCTTAAACTATAATTTTCGAACTAAAGCATACTTCAAGTCTTACACATAAATGCGCCTAAATTTAATGGCCATGAAAACGTCTAAATTATAAACAATATACATACATACATAATATTAAATTATGATGTCAAAATTCATATGTAAACAGAATTTAGAATTTTTAGAATCTAATTATGACCACAACTGGGACTCGAATTTAGGTCTGGAGTTGTACATATATGACCAGCAGACGAGGTATTCAATAAATAGGTACATACAATTAATTACATTGTATTACTATACGATAGTAAATTCCTTAATACTTCATAACGTATCGTAAAGTCGTTCTCAAAACTTGTTTATTATATAACAAGCACATAATACATACATCCAGTAAAACTCGTTTGGAGTTGACGCTTTCTACTGTGGAAGTTGATATTTATTATTTACATATTGACGAACAATTTAATTTAATTCAAAACTTTTAATAAAAAGGGCTCTTTAACAAATAAGTAAAATACTAGATATAGTATTTCTGGAAATGAACATTGACTACTTTAAAGCTTTACAAATATTTAACTTAAACATAGCGTAAATATATGTGAGAGAGGCGAGTGGCATTTCATATTAAGTGAAAATGGAAATAGTGACTAATGAAAATAACACAATAGGGGCCGTGGTCCTACAAATAGCACAAAATAAGCTCTTGGGCACAAGCAGTGAGTTCATTTATTTACAATACACTTCGCACCGCACTCAGCACTAACTACTCGGGCGTACTTACCGAAATGAAAACGATAACGAGGCCACAACGCCAAATTTCCAATTCGCAAAGCGCGAAACGAAATAAATTAGCTTCCGCTCAAAATCCTTGGGAATATCTTCAAAACTTAGTAGTACAGATTGAAGTGTGGGCGGAATATTTTGAAGAACAGCAAGCATTGTGGTGTTGTAACTAAGAATAATTATTTTGTTTTGATTTTTAATTACATGTTTTTTCATTTTAAAAAACCGTAGAGTAATAAATCGTGTTTTTTTTTTGGAAAAGTTATAAGAATTGCGTTTTTAAATACACGAAATATATTTATACATACATATAAATATTATACAAGAATTGCTCATTTAATAAGATAACCTAATTAGGTTCACTTTCCCTTACAAATAACATATGCAAGTAACGAAAGTGTTCAATAAAAAATATATGTCGCATTCACATCACTTTCACTTACTCGCATCTCTATCAAAAATATGGTAAAAAAATAAGGCCTGGCTCTGTCGTACCATCAAAATTCATAAATATGTTTACGCGCGGGATTTCCATACGCTAATTTTTTATCAACAAGCCGAGTGCGGCAATTTCCGAGACACTCTACCGTCCGGCAGAAGTTAATTCAATATGGACGGTTATATATTAACATTTTATTTTTTTTGGTTTTACGTGAACATTCCAAAGCAAACATTTGAATAACCAAATAAAAAAATTAGCCCGCGCGAAGATCGAACCAGAAGCTTCCGGGATAAAATATTTAAATAAAAGCAGCCAAAGAAAGCCAGTATAAAATCGTTTTAATTAAAATTTAATATATGTACCTATGTAGTACTAATCTTAAGCCGTGGCTTCGTTCGCTTCGCAAATATGGCGGGGACCAAATACCTTTGAGACTAACGCCTACGTCCGTCCCCAGGATGTAATTTATGTCCTTGCCAAATTTAATCGAAATCTGTTCAGCAGTTTAAGCGTGAAAAGGAAACAGATTTAAGTGAAGTGGGTTCAAGCTCAGGTCTGTTATCTTTGAGGTATGCATAGATAATTCATCAACAACATGATTAATGCTTTTTAATATGGTGTAGAAATAATTGTGAAGGAGCGATATTTGAGAGAATCCAACAAGGTTCGACAGATACGTGAAGTCTGCCAACCTGCATGTAGCCAACGTGGTGGACTGTGGTTTTATTCCCCTCGCGTTGAAAAGAGCCCTGTGCCCAGCTACGATACAAAATGCTATGCGTCTGACATTAAGTAAAAAAGAGAGACCGTCCATTACAGATTCACCAGTATCATCTTTGTTCACATATTTCGCAGAAAAAATATTTTGAAATTAGTACAAAAGTTCAAAAAACCTTATAATAAGTCTATTTGAATAAAGTTTATTTCATTCCAATCCATAATTTAAAGAAAAAATTCAGTATCAATTAAAGCTATTCTAAACATAAAATCGAACAACAAAGCCTCCACCGTTTACACCGTCCAGAGTAAAAACTAACAACATAACAAGTAAACCGTACAAATACAAAACACCGTTCGAACGCAAACGAGTCATACATCACGAGGACGCATTTCTTTAACATCCGTAAATATTTCCCTTCCCAAGTCCCGACACGTCTTTATAATAAAAACATCAGGCGAATAGTCGTTGAAAAAAATAACGCAACATTACGCGCGATAACTTCCCAACTGCGCACTATTGTACAGTCGGAGCTATAAAATATCTGAGGCATTAACGTTTTTAAAGAGCAAAATTGCTTGTATATTTTTAGAAATGTACACAATATTTTTATATTAAAATGTAGTACTTGTGTTCTATGCTAGAGATTAGTTCGATGCTTATGAGGATAAAATTGTATAGGTCATTCATACAAAAACACAAATACGCATAGCGATGAGGTCGCACGTACGACGTACGTACGTACACATGTACGATCATATAATATATATATATATATATATATATATATATATGTGTGTGTGTGTGTGTGTGTGTGTGTGTGTGTGTGTGTGTGTGTGTGTGTCACAGCCTCCAATATAGTGCAGGCTGTTGAACGTAAAACGTATATATAAATTCCATGTAATATAATAAAAGCATTATATTACGACAAAACTTATGCATTAGAATAACCATTTAGACCACTTCAAAGAAAAACAGTAATTATAACTACATACTAAGACAAAAATGAGAATTAGTTTTAGTTCGAAATCATAAGAAACGTCTGGTCCAGACGAGAAAAAAAACAATATTTAAAAGCCTAAAAATTGTCTCTTATAGATAGATCGCTAGCTATTACTTATAATAAGAATTCAATACATTAAATAATGTAAAAAAAAAAAACATTTACATGAATACAAAATGGCCATTATCGCTTCTGACTGTACACAAAATGGGCACAATAAATATGGAAGACGTAGAATAGGCACAGGTGCTAGCAAACGTCGGTATGAAGACGAGTACGTGAAAAACTCGTTTACAAACAACAAAAAGAAATATACATCTCGTGGAGGCCAGGTGGCGCACTGAGATAGTGCTGACGACACACCGTTCCGTGATTTAGATGTGACCCGCCTCCGAATTATTTATCGACCTAAATCACGTTTTTTTCCCAGTCAACATTAACGCCTTTGATATATTAGCCGCTAGAAGTTTTTATGCGCCATCAAAAATTATTGGAATTTCATATCTCAGATATTTTTGAACAGGTTTTCTTGGCATTTGTGCTCACTCGAAATCGTCATATATATCACCTATAGTATATAAAAATAAGTAAATATTTTATAGAAATAAATAATTTATACTAATCTATACTAATATTATAAAGAGGTAGTTTGTGAGTTTGTGACGTTGTAGGGGGTAATCTCTGGATCTACTGAACCGATTTAAATGAAATTTGATAAGAAGATAGTACGGACATAGGATACTTATTACCCCGGAAAACACCCCTTAAGGGTGTGAAAATGGGGATGAAAGTTTGTATTGGGAAGCAAGCAAGTATGAAATAAATATCTACAATTAAAAGATTTATCTTTTATATACATACATATTTTTTTTTTTTTTGGACATTAACACACAGCGCCATCTAGTTCCATGGTAAGCTACGAGGCTTGTGTTATGGATACCAGATAGTTGATACACTACACATATATAACTTTAAATACATACATATTATAAATATAAACACCCATGACTGGAGTACAAACATTCGTCATCAAACAAATGAATGCCCCCAGCGGGACTCGAACCCGCGACCGCTGGCATAGAAAGTAGGGTCACTACAAACTGAGCCAAGCGTGTCGTACACACATACGTGTCGTACATATTACATATATATATATATATATATATATATATATATATATATATATATATATATATATATATATATATATATATATATATATGTATATATATATGTATGAGAGACGATAGTAATAATGCCTGTAGAGCTATAGCCATTTCATTGTTTTAGGGCTAAAGAATTTTGTTTCTGCACTTAGTAATCAAGTATTTTATAATTATGTATGTAATATAATTATTTATAGTTTTTTTAGATGTACACGAATATTTGTCATTTTAAATAAAGCTGTCTTTTCAGATCTTCTCTCTCGTGACCATGATTGCTGTAAATTGGAAACGTTGGAAACCAAAAATTAAAATAAATCCGTGATAAAATCCGAAATGACAGTTTTATTCAAAATAATAGTTTTATAGAAAAAGTTGATAAACAAATATCTATTGATATATTTAAATAAACATTACATATTTTATTATGTATAAAACTTAATATAGCTTGTCCGTTAATTACTAGCTTTTATTTAACTTTCCGTGTTAGTATGTTTGTTCGGGTCAAAGCTTGCAACTGAATTTTAAAGCAGTTATCCTCTGAACCGATTGAGCTGAAATTTTGCTTATACAGTAAGTATGGATTATTATGCATGGTTTAGCTAAGTGACGTCATTATAATTATAATATGGCCCCCAAATATGGCAGACTACGTTTTTTTTATGCACCCCTCAGATATGGATTTCAAATGAAAGGGTTTGCTAAGAAGAATACGAATAATTGAAAAAAACTATAATTGTAAAAAAAAAATTATTAAAACAAACTTTTATTTCAATGCTGCAAAAATGCGGATATAAATTGTTGGAATTGGTTTAATTTAAAATTTATTTTCTTCTTTTTAAAGAATTTAAATAAAAGCTTAAGTAATAATCTCCCGCGGTAAAAAGTAGTCTATGTCACTCCAACTACCTCCATACAAAAAATCACGTCAATCCGTCACTCCGTTTCGACGCGGAAGAAGGACAAACAAACAAACAAACAAACAAACAAACAAACAAACAAACAAACAAACAAACAAACAAACAAACAAACAAACAAACAAACAAACAAACAAACACACTTTCACATTTATAATATTAGTATGGATTTCATCACAATACATTCAGTGACACGTACTTTATTGATACGAGAAATAAGTTTAGTTGTAAACTTATTTTGTCACATGTAGTATAGCATTACTATTTGATAAATTATAAATACTAAACTAAACGTTTCGTAGTAATGGCTCTTACGAATATTGCCAAATTCGCTTAGTTTATACAAATTTATGAGAAAACTTTAATAATGGAAGCTTTTAGAAATTAGCTATTTAAGACATACATATAAACATACATACATACATAAAACTACACATTATACCGCTACACTGTTTAAATTACTACAATATAAAACTTTCAATGCTATTGCGATAGTGGTGTTTTATAACAAAAACGAGTTTTTATACTTAGTATTTAAACTCAATAAATAACTTTCCAAAACCAGATGTTTTCATTTTCATGTAAAGTTAGAAAACAAATATCACTGAAGAATCATACTTATTTGATTTTCATAACATGACCACTTCGACTAGCGTCTAAATTTTCTATTATGTAATATCTATGTAGATAAACAAAATTGAAGTGTCTGTTTGTAATGTTAAAATAACAGTTTTACTTAATGCGTATGAAATTATTTACGGTACTTATAAGAAAAACATATTTTTTTAATTTTTGTTTGTCTGTCTGTCTGTTTGTTCCGGATAATCTCTAAAAAGGCTGGACTGATTTTGACGGGACTTTCACAGGAAGATAGCTGATGTTATAGAGAGTAACATAGGCTACTTTTATTTTCGAAAAAGAATTAGGGTTCCGCTGACAAAAATTAAAACATACCCAGGGACGAACCCGAGCGAAGCGAGGATGAGTCGCTAGTTTGAAGTAAATTTAAAATAGCCCACAAGCTTTTCTTGAATAAACACATAGCTTTTCTTGAATAATAAACAATAATGCCCAAGTTGCTACATAATTATAATAGTCAAAATAATTTTACAGCCTATTATAAGGTTTCTAGGACGTAGAGAAAATCTATCGAGAAGAACTTTTATTCAAATAGCAAAGTACAGAACCTTCTCGAATTCTAAAACTTATTATCGCGTTGAGTTAAGCATACCCTTACAGGAGCTAAGCCCGCATCTCTGGCCAACCGAGTTTTATCGGCGGAATGTGAGCCGTAAACGTTCACATGGTAATGCGACCGCACTATAAAAACTTTTCATAGAAAAACTTAAGGGACCGCGAATAATGCTATCGAGACGAAGGTTTGATAGCCACTCGTATTCGACGTGTGAAGTTTAATGGAACAAACATATCAGTTTATTACTTCTTTCGCCTACTTTGGGATGTGTAAAAGTAAATACTGTTAAGTTGTGAAACATTTTATAGGCCATCCAGAGACCCTCCCCGCTTCTGCTTTTTGGAGAATGTAAGATTTTAAATTACTGAATTTGTAAGCAACACATTTATTGTGTAATATACTTAAGCATTTTTCAGCTAGCCAGCCTTTTCGCTGTAAAAACAAACTGTCAGACAGATAAAGTTAACTTATAGATGTAAAAATTTACAAATTTCAATAATACAAGCTGTCGTAGTTTCTTGTAAACTTATATCGTAAACAATATTTCAATAGTAGCCCCTGCTGATTTTAAACTATTAAAATGATTAAAATAACTTTAAACCAAAATGATTTCAGTCAAAATCGAAACATTTAATTCGATTAATAAGCTTAATGTAACATAAATAGGTCAATTTCGAAATTAGCATTGCCAAGTGGTGCAAATCGATTGTTCCGCCGGTTTATATGTCGTCCATTAGACCGTTAGCAATTGCCCCGCAGCAATTGGATAGTTCCAATATAAATTAATCTTGATGACGCCGATGTTAAACACGCATTATGGTCCAAACAAAACCTAACAGCAATGTTGGATAGGCTTTTTACCGCTGTAACTTCTGATGTACATATGTATAAAATCTAATAAGTATCGATGTTGCTGTAACTATTTCATCAACGGCACATTGATCAAATAGATCAATGTGATAGGTAACAGCTAGTATGATTTTATAAGCTTTAACTGTATGTATGTAATAGAATATTTGAAATCAAACTACATACTACATACATTCTCAACAACTGTAAGGATACCAAAGGTATCAGCAGCTTCATTGATAAAGATGGACGTATTCTAGGCTCGTTTAAACTGATTGGCATTATCTTAAAAACAGTTTTGTACAGGCCGCGCCTAGACGTAGTTGACAAAGACACAGTGGATGTAATGATTGTCTGTGCCTGATATAAAAAGTCAATGAGCGCCGGAAGGGCGACCCAAAAGCTAAGACAAATTGTAATAATCCATATTAAAATATGCCATCGACTCCCAGCATATAAAGAGGTAGTTCTAAGTGGTGGCTCTGGGTTGGGTATATTTTGCGAAGAAAGGAGGGGAATGCTGCACAAGTAGTGTGTCGATGACAGCCTACTGATTGAAGAAGCCCTGGTTGACCAATTATTACCAAAAGAGGCGGACTTTAGAAGGATGAGATTCTCGTGGAACATGTCCAAGCAGTAGCTAAAGATGGGACATAGAAAAGTACTGCTGCAACCCTATTCCTCGACGGAATAATATTAGGACAACATCAAATATGCAATTTGTTTTAATTTCTGTAAGTCAAAAAAAAACTAAAATCTTTGGCATAAAATGGTACAAAAAAATAATTTTATAGGCAAATGAGCCACAAATAACCACACGAGGATGCTAAAAGGACGAGTATATACCACCAAATAAAATCGATAAATGAGTAATAATAGATCTATGAGGTAAATAATTTGCATAGTTAAAGAGACCTAAATTCGGTGGTTGGGTTGACTCACAGTGTAGCCCATTGAAGCGGTTAGCAATCAATGATAGGACCCGTATAGGCAGTGGAGATTATCTTAATGGCGTCGACGGTGAACACAAATTATGTATTCGTGACACACAATCGTGCTAAATGAGAAGCCAATCAGTGACGCAAGGGCTGTCAGAACGATTATATTTTTTGCATATGCTATTAAAATTATTTGTTACACGTATTATTCTCACGAAGCGTCAGTCATGTTTGGAAATACAATGTCATATATCATTAATACAAAGAATGATCAATGAATTAATGCCTACATAATAGTAGCATGACCTTGGCAAAAACTACTATGGCAAACTTGTTACGGCGTTGGTTTTAAACAGTTATGTGTTATTAAAGTCTTTGCCTTGTGTTTATGGCTGGAAAATTGCTAAGATCTCTTTCTAAGTACAATACAAGCAAAATCAATATCTTGAAAATATTATAATAATAACATAATATTTCAGCACCACACTTTTGGAGTCTTTCCTCAGCGCTAGACAAATGCTAGTCGTACATCAGTACCTCAGGTGATGAGATGTTTCTACGAACAAAAACGAATTGCTATTACAACATAATTCCTATGAGAGGAGCCTTACAAGTTTTAAAACTTTTATCTATCTTACTCGTGCTCAGGTTAGTTCATTCAACAAGGTTACTTGCTTGTTATCCAGACTTGTTGTTTTGTGAACACGTCCTTAGAGTGCTTTCAAAGACATAACTCGCGACAGGGGAATATGTAAGCTTCATTACTTAGGTTTCAATTTACTTATAAGGCTTAGCAAATAATGCGCGAATACTTTGATATTGCCAACATTTGTACATACGTAAGCTGCTACAGCAGTTTTCATCAAAAGCATACTTTTTGGCATATTTGTGATAAAAAAATATTGTTTTAACCGCTTAAAAATATAGTCACCATATATTTTTATACTCACAAACTTTCACATTTATAATATTAAATGCGGATTTAAAATATCTCAAAGAGAGAAAGTCTCTCTTAGAATGTATTTATCATTGTATATTATTGAATAAATCTTTAGATAGATACTTAAATATCTTTTTTAATATATATTTCTTCAAATTCTTATTTTAATTCTCTTTTTACTTTTCTCGTGTAGTTCACTAAAACTAGGTACTTTTTCACTGATTAGGTATATAGAAAAGATTAAAAAAAAATAACAATATAATACTATAATATTATTATCATTACAATTATCATTAACTTAGCTTTAGTTTTTTTTACATCATTAGAAATGAAGAAGGTCTAAGCATTTGCGAGCAATGCCTACAGGGTTGTTTTGTACCTACAACAATACTCTATTATTATTTGAGAGGGTCATCAAGGGAATGAATATTCCGCTCCTAATGGCGCTGTGCTTTCATTAAAACTTACATAATATACCCTGCGCGCGTGAATAATTACACTTCTTTGGAATATGAATGAGACAAGATGGACGAAAATATTGCAGCGATAAAAAAACTAGTTTCAATTATAACATCTGCACAGACAGACGAATTTATTAAAAACAAACAGCATTAAGTATAGTAATAGTTGTGAGATTCATGTGTAGTAGTAGTAGTAATAGTAGTAAGATGCATTTATATTAAAAAATGCCCTTTTAACTTACTCTTAGGGCCTTATCATAACGAATCGAATGAGTCGATAGTTGAAAGATTCCATTGAACACATTGAAAACACTTCATCTACTATCCACTTCCGGTGTCAGATTAATTCAATAAAATTATTAACATTCGGATTTCATACATTGGATTTCATACAAAATTTTAAATTAAAATAAATATTAGAAATAAGTAAATAAGAGAATTCCAAGTTTCAGTCAACCAAATATATACAAGAAATAGCTTCAATTTTAAATAGCTAGTGTGTTTAAAATTACATATCTTTTTCGATTAAAATGGTCTTACATTTACATTTATAAGAAAGTAGAGACCCAACGGTAGAATAATTTCGAGCAACTTTCCCAAGACGAGGTGGCCGAGAGGTTAAGGCGTTGGACTGCTAATCCAATGTGCTCTGCACGCGTGGGTTCGAATCCCATCCTCGTCGTTTATTTTATAACAGAATTTGTTTATTCTGTATTGTATCAATATGTCTCCTTAAGAATGGAGTATTTAATATAATTATACAAATGGCAGTAATTTATAAGTGATTTTTTATGATTAAGGCTTTTGATTATTCATTTTATATAACACTTAAACATTTACGCGCTTGTTAATTAATAATATTTTGTTTATTCTTATTGATAACCATTGTTAGTTCTAAAAAGAACCCTAATAAAAATTAGGGTTCCGTACCCGACGGGTGCCAACGGAACCCTATTACTATGCCTCCGCTGTCCATTCGTCCGTCCGTCTGTCAGAGGGATGTATCTCAGGAACCGTAATAGGTAGAGAGTTGAAATTTTCAGAGTATGTATTTTTATTACCGCTATAACAACAAATAATAAAAACAAATAAAAATAATCATTTTTTTAACGTTTTTACTCGATGATCGAACTTGATATACTACCTACGTATATAGAGTAAAATTCATATTGATAAAATGTATATGTACGATTCGTACGGAACCCTTCGTGTGAGAATTCAACTCGCACTTGATCGATTTTTATTTACGTCTATAGAATAAACATAGATACAATCGATGGTAACAAGTTATATTTATTAAAAAATAAACTCATATATTAAGCGATTCTTTCAGGAAAATAATCACACCTCAATGGTTCGTACGATCATCTTTTTTCATGATTCATCCCCGTGAGAAATAAACGGTGGTAAAATATTTTATATTTCCGTACACTTTCTTTGCTAGGTGAAACAATGAACATTTTCAAAGATACACATACCTATCTATAATATAAAAATGAATCGCTGAATGTGTTGCTAAGCGCAAATCTCGAGAGAAGCTGAAACGATTTCGCTATTTCTTTTTTTAGAATATTCCTTAAAGTACGAGGATGGTTCTTACGGAGAGAAAAATTAAAAAAATTACCTGAAAAAGTCTAAAAACAACACTTTTCTATACTCCCATACAAAAGATTTGTAATAATACTTAAGAGTCAATTTGAACTTTAATACCATATCATAAAGTTTACTTGTTAGTGGAGAGGTTTCGGGAAGGCAAAATAATTGAGTGACGTTAGTATCGTATAAATATTAATGTCAATATTTGTCAATATTATTAAACACATACAGTAAAAATAACTTAGAATACATTGATGATGTTCTCCTGATCGATTCCGGCCACGGCGGCCAATCTCGTTGAGACTAGCCAACTGCGCAGGAGATATTATAGTGCACAAGTGTACGCGCAGACACAGGTGCACTCTCTGTTCCTGTCTCTCTCATACTCTGGTGGGACGACTGCTCGACACGACCAGTGAGAGTTAAGGCGCAGGACCGACGGCTTTACGTGCTCTCTGAGGCACGGGGGTGAAGCACCGCTAACTTCCCAACTCCGGGCTGTTACTGAGACTTACTATACCGAAAGACTCAATAACAAAACTTGGCCCGACCCGGGACTCGAACCCAGGACCTCCGGGTGTGCAGCCGTACATGCTTGCCACTACACCACCGAGGCAGTTAATACAGAATACATTATATATTAGCTGAATAAATAACAAAAATCTCCTCATTAACAGTTCTATATACATTTTATATTGTAATAATATTCTAATTAAAGCAGAAGAAGCGTATTTTATAATAAAATGATATGAATTGAATAGAAGTCATAGAAACGTCGTGCGCGCATGTCACAGACAGCCGCTAGGAAATGGCTTTGTTTCCGAACAGCAGACGCGAACCACCCGACGGGAAATAAACTAAATGAATAACACAATATGGCTGAGCTGAAGAAAACTGTTTAGACAATAGATTGCATTTAATATCTTTATTTAACATCTATATTAATATTATAAAGCTGCAGAGTTTGTTTGTTTTTTTTTTTGCTTGTTTAAACGCGCTAATCTGTGCAACTACCACTTACGATTTGAAAAATATTTTATGTATTTAATTGCATTGTATTTCTGCACCTTAATAAAAACTTATTAGTGATTGATTTATTGAGAGTAAGCATCGTTAATATCTTTTGCTCTACCGTCGCTCCGGTTGCATCTTTTGAAATACTGAACAAATAATAATAAATATTTTTTTGGGACATGAACACACCACACCATCTACTACCATGGTAAGCTACGAGGCTTGTGTTATGATTACCAGATAGTTGATACACTACATATGAATATAACTTTAAATACATACATATTATAAATAAAAAAATAAATGCAAAATATACGTTAAAAAATTATTAATATTTTAATAAGTTAGCTTTATCTTTTCCAATCGATCCTTGCGTTAACAGACGACATGTATTCACAGCTTTAGCTACTATTTTAATATAACACGTTGAACATTGATAAATTAAAACAAATACAAGTATTTCTAATATGAAATTCCTCTTTTGTCTCGACCCCAAAATCCTTCGTTAATGAAAGTGCCTATACACCTGACCCGGCGTATGGGATATTGACTCTACAAAATACCTGTATATTCTATTAACGTTCTGTTATTCTATCATTTAATACTAGCGGCTTACCCTCGCTTTGCTCGGATTCACCTCTAGTAAAACAAAAACGAACCTATCCCACGGGAACCGTACATTTTTCCACGATAAAACGCCTATGTGCGTGTGCGTGTGTGTGTGTTTGTTAATACAGACTATAATCTACCTCTGTGACAAATTTCATCCTGATCCGTTCAGCCTTTCTGGCGTGAACGAGTAACAAACATACATACTTACAAACTTTCACATTTAGAATATTTACAAAACGTATACGACATTACCCTATATCTTCATATTCTGAATAACGTGTCCTGACAAAAATGTAGGACTTTTGAATTGTGTTTTATAATGTTTATTTCTAGAACACTACTTTGAGTAAATTAAGTTAGATAAGAAACCTTTTAAGTTATAAAGCCTAATTACTTTTGTTGTTGGCTGTTGAAGCGGCATATAATTTGATCATAAGAAATAATGTTTTCGCACTATATATTTTTTTAATAATAATTTTACGTGAATGAGAAAGTACCAAAGCTCACGCGATAGAAGCTTCACTTCCAACCAAACTTTTTCTAATCATGAGCTTTAAGTCGATTATGAGACCCTCAAACATAACAGAAATATGACCTGCTGTGCTCTAAATATGTAAACAAAGCAATAATTTTAATTAACACTTGACTTCATTTAATTAATTTCTACTCTCTGTAAGCGCTGTGTCACAATACTTGTATATGCGGAAAGAGGAAAACAATGTGATACAATGTCATTAGGTTTTCATTGTCCACTTTAGGTAAACTTTTAAGGTGAGGAATACAAGATTAAATTTAATTAATTTATTACTTACTAGCGACTTACCCTCGCTTCGCTCGCCATACAAATGTTAACCCCCATTTTCACCCCCTTAACGGATGATTTCCGGCATATAAATTATCCTATGTCCTTCCCAGGGTCACAAACTATCTTCTTACCAAAATTTCATCTAAATCGGTTCAGCAATTTCGGAGCTTATTCGGTACAAATAAACAAACAAACAAAAAAAACTTTCCTCTTTAAAATATTAGTATAGATAAAATTACTTATATCTAACAGTATTTCGCGTGAATTGAATATTATGTAATATGAAGTACAGTATTTAAATATTTACGCATTAATACTAAGCAGAGATTTATCGAATTATTCAAGCTAATCTACCTATACATATAATAAAATCTGTACATCAAAATTCTATTAAAAACTGAATTTTACGTGTTGTGTAGATACCTACTGAATATGGACTCCAAAAAAATATTTGTTGAAATTTTTGTCTGTCTGTCTGTTTATGTATGTATTTCACGTAAAAAGTACTAAACGGATTTTACGTACAAGGCTATCGCTGTTTAAAAATTTTAAGATACATCAAAACAATGTTCTAGAATATTATAGGCCTTAAAAAGGCCTACGGAAAAGTCTGTTTGTAATTACGTGTATCTATTTCCTAACGTACACTCATAATAACTTTTATACCTACATATAAAACGTACCCAGGAACGCACTCGAGCGAAGCGAAGGTAAATCGCTTGTAGAATATAAAGTACAGAACAAATATATAATAATGGATCGCGTGAAGTTGGTAATTTTCATGAATACTTTATGATAACGCAGTTATAAGGGATAGCTATGATGGAATAACGGTAAATTTACCGTTTACGACTTAAGTTCGGCTGATCTACATTTGAGGTATTAAATACTGTTCAAAGCTGTGTTTTACTTGATAAAACTGACCAAGCATGGAAGTTTTATGTAATACTAGCGACTTACCCTGGCTTCGCTCGAGTGCGAATCTACGGGTCTAATAGCCTACGTGTTACTCCAGTTTATAGTATATCTATGTACTAATCCAAGTCTGTACATTTCAGCGTGTATAACTAACAAACATACAAACTTTCGCATTTATTATAACAGTAGTTCGATTATATGTAGCTTATTTTGAGAAATTTGAAACATACTAAAACTATAAAGTTAAAAAAGAAAATATTTAAAAAAAAGTTACCAGTTAGACAGCAGGTTTTCAAATTCTTCCTAAGAACCGTGAAAAAATGAAAACCTATACAATATCGTATGTCAAATTTGCTAGTGACAGCGTCCGTTTCCGGATCGGGTGGCAATAAGTACTTAACAAGCACGCGCCGAACATTGAAATCTTTTGGGTAGTTATTTAAATTGGAATATCAAACAATATACAGCCGGAACCCACCAAACACGCACGTAATTGAATTGAAAATTCTAAAAGTTATTTAAATTGGATATGTTTTTTTTTATTTCTGACCGAGGTCGGTAGAAATTATTATTTTTGTGATATGACAAATATTTATGGAGACGCGAGTATATTTGCAAAAGTTTCTGTTTGTTGGTTTATTGATATTATCATTGAATTTAGTGAAATATCTATGTAGAGCAATGGTATATAGGCATTTTACTTTTATTTGTATTTCAGGTTCAGTTCGAACTATAACACGGAACAACAAAAAAATATAGGTAAGACTATAACGGGTAGATATAGTTATTTGACTGAAGAAGAAATATCTGGAAAAATAAACCATGACCAAAAATTTCCTTTAAACATCTTAAAAAAGAAAAGTATTAAATGCCAGGATCCAAAATAATGCTCGCTAAACGAACGTAATATATCAAAAACGAACATATCACTCTAAATTCTTATTAAAGCGAAATTTAACTAAAATAAAGTATTGTTTCGACAGCAAACAAAACCGCATAGTTTTTTATTTCGATCTGTGATCCCACTTTTTCACCCTGCTGAATATTCAGTTCGTCCAATATTTATTGATACGTTGGATACCGACACATTTAAATTGAAATATAGTCAAAAATGCGCATGAATTGTATTTCTAACAACCTTTCATATTGTAAATAATAATTATAAATCTGTCAAACATTTGCAATTCTAACAAATGGTGTTAAAATTATAATAATATACTTGCTTTTTAACCGACTTCAAGAGGAGGTTCTATGTTCGTCTGTCTGTAGGTATCTTTTTTTAAACGATAAAAAGTAATTATTATTAACTCACATGTAAGTTATTTCGCTGAGGGGTATTTTTTTCTTTAAAAAGGTTTATTCATTTTAAGAAGAATTATGGCAATAAAAAATATTATAATTATCTACACCTGTGATCAAACTTGAATGCATGGATCATCACAAATTAACGACTGAGATTGTTTGACAATGATTGTCAAACAGCAGGACGGATTGGCATGTAGTTCTGGATGACCCTGCCCACTAAACCGAAAGACGCAAGTTCGAATAATGCAGGTGAGTGCCAGTAATTCGTATTAAGTGCCTAGTTCCCCTTAAGGTAAAGAACAGCATAAAGAACAATACAACATGCCTTTTTAACAATAATAAAGGGAAGATAAAAAATCATAAAACCACTCAAATCTATACATATAATAAAATTGTAACTGAGCCAAATCTGTACATTAAATATTTTTTGGGAAATCTTATCGAAATAAACATTATTATCGATACAGAGGCCTAATCTATAGTTTTTAGAATTTTTGTCTGTCTGTCTGTCTGTTACCGCATCACGAGAAAACCACTGGACAGATTTTGATGAAATTTGGTATGGTAATAGCTGGGTCAACATATAGGATACTTTTTGGAAAATATCTCATTTCTGAGAAAAAATACAAAAACTGCATTTTAAGAGTATACTAATATGTAAAACCTAAGGATTTGGTTTTTGGTCATCTGAACGCGGGCGGAGCCGCGGCCAATGCTAGTAAGACCTAAGAATGAAAAAAATAATGTTATTACTAAGTAACACGTAGGCATTATGTATTTTAGGATATACGTGTACCTTTCATTGCATGTTTCATTGTTAAAAGTGTTTAAATAATTATTAACGGTGGTAAAAAGCCAGCATGTTATACGACCAAAGGAAAAAAAGGGGAAAATTGCTGCGATAATATTTCAGCTCACGTACTCGATGGCCCTTGTGAAGCCGAATCAGTCCTATTTTGGGCCGAATGCTTTGTATACGACCATTGTAGCTCGAACGTAACATATTGAGCTACCTAGCTCTGAACGGTGGGAAATTAAGTTTAGCTAGGTGTTTACAAGGCAAATTTTGGTATCGAGACTTAAGTGGGCAGGGATTATATCTTCAGTACTATTCTGTTCCTTTCGTAGTTATTCTATAAGATATATAGTGAATAAATAAAAATTAATGTTCGTATGTTTGTCCTCTATGATTTCCTAAACTATTGTTTCGATTGTGATGAAAGTCTGTTATTGAAATCTATACTAATATAATAAAGAGGTAAAGTTTGGGAATTGTGAGTTTGTGATGTTGTAGGAGGTAACCTCTGGATCTACTGAACCGATTTAGATGACATTTGGTAAGAAGATAGTTTGA
Organism: Brenthis hecate; assembly: GCA_951806755.1. Classification (NCBI taxonomy): domain Eukaryota; kingdom Metazoa; phylum Arthropoda; class Insecta; order Lepidoptera; family Nymphalidae; genus Brenthis; species Brenthis hecate. The sequence continues at coordinate 3,375,216 of OX638277.1, read as the reverse complement.
GACCCTGGGAAGGACATAGGATACTTTTTATCCTGGAAATCATCCCTTGAGGGGGTGAAAATGGGGATTAAATTTTGTATGGGGAATCAAGGGCCGTTTTACATGGGGAACCCGAGCGAAGCGAGGGTGAGTCGCTAGTAATAAAAATATAGTATTCATTCATTTCGATCGAGTAGATCTAAGGGTATATGTAGTTAGAACTTAACAAACGTTAGAACGAACAAATTTTTTTGTTACATTCCGTCTAGATATTGTCTTTAGTCTTTAGGAACTCTTACGTTTTTTTATTGTAATATCGTGAATCATACAAATGTTCATAAAAATAAAAAAGTTTTAGATGTCGGGTCCAGACGGCAAGGCTTTGTGCCAAATTGTATTAAGATCACTTTAGCCATCTAAATACGTAAGAATAGTCTGAGATATGGACAGACTTACATATATTAATTTAAAGAACATATCAAAATTTCTAATATGAATTTGAATGGAGAGTCTTCTAAGTACATAATTATATATCATACTAGCAGATCCCGCGGATTCGGTCGCGCTAAAACTACAAAAATATCTCTAAAAAGGTAGATTTCATACAAACTTTTATCCTCTATTTTACCCCCTTATAGTATGAATTTCGAAAAATGCTAAAACCTGTAATTAATTAATTGTACTGAAGAATATTAATACCAAGTTTCAAGTAATTATGATCACAAATATTTTTTTGGTATGTATTATAACGTGTTTTCCCGTGGGAATAAAATAATCTTCCGCGGTAAAAAGTAGCCTATGTCACTCTCCAGCCCTCCAACAATCTTCACGCAAAAATCACGCCAATCCGTCACTCCGTTTTGACGTGAAAGAAGGATAAACAAACAAACAAACAAACAAACAAACAAACAAACAAACAAACAAACAAACAAACAAACAAACAAACAAACAAACACTTTCACATTTGTAATATTAGTATGGATGTATTATTATCCACTTTGCAAAATGCTTACTAAGTAACTGCAGTGAGCAGAGTTCATTTCTAGCTTAAAGCTTATAATTTACATATAGAATAAATTAATTGTGATAATATTACTTTGCGTCCTTGTGGTATTTTCTTTCCAGTTTTATACAGAACTTTTTTTGCAAAGCACAACAATTAGTATAAATAGTTCAATTATAAAGTTAAACTTCATTTGGAAGGCATGTGAGCTTTTGATTAATTTATAAACCGATTTACTCGACAACATGGAAAAGTCTAATTGTTTGATTCCAATTCGAAAAAGTTCCAACTTTAACGATATATTAGTGTAATTGTGAACTTTTACAGACGAGTTTTAAATTTATTTTAACTTTTCACTACAAGTGTACGACTAAAAACCACTTGTTAAAGCGATAAAACGGCCTGATTTATAGTGAGGTGTAAAGAAAGCAATTCTCGTAATAGCTGTTTGAATCAACATAAAAGAAAATCCATATATTAGTAGTATAGGTTAAAAAAAAGATTTTTTTAACATAAACCGTTTTCTAAACTTCTTCCTTTCATTAAGTACTTAGTTATTTATAATTGAGTAGATGGCGGCGATTCACTATTTATACGGCATGACATGCCTACGACACGTACATACACACATAAATTGGTGCAAAATGGCGCTAATTGTGTTATGCTATTAACTACTAATATCATAAATAAAGTTAATTTACTATTGATTTATTGATGATTTTTTTAAATAACAGGTAAAAAACAGTAGGTACATTTTTTAGTTTCGCATATTTCGTAAAAGTTTGTTAACACTAATTGTTAAATGACTAAAAGTACTAAACCAGTGACCTAACAACACTAGATACCTCCACTCGCATTAAAAACCACTCGCATTTAAAATACTACTAAACCTCTCAGAATAAAACTGACTTAATTCAAAAAAAAAATGTCATACCGATTGTTTATATTCGCAAAAGGTTCGGAAATTCTAGCTTATAACTAACTTTCTTAGATAATCTCCTTCCTATTGACAAAAAACCGTATAAAAATCCTTATTGAGATCAGCGAAAAACATTCGCAAACTCAGAACTTTATAATGTGTAGTGATAAATATCATTATGGATGACTTTAAACGGTTTCGATTTACATACTGAATGCTAGTGTCTTGCCGTGTACTTGCAGCCGTCGCAGCCTGCTTTGAGACGCGGAAATGTAATCTTCTGTTGAAAAGCAAACGGTGACAGGTGTTCTCAAATCGCTATGAAAAATGCGCCGCCTCGAGAATTACCTAATGGAAGAATGTGTCAACGGATAGAGCTACGAATAGAGTTTTCGGATTCTTTGTGCCCGTAATAAGCACCGAATGTGCCAGATGCTCTCCGTATTTCGTATTCACGCTACATTTATCATCTCACTTCTTTATAAATGTAAAAAAAATCTCCTTTAGCCTTATAAAGTCATAATATAGTACCGGACAAGAACCCTCTCCCTGCAGCATGGACGTTGGGCTCGGAAAAATTAATGTAGTATATATGAGAGAAGGGTTCATTAGAACGCAAACATTTGTTGAAATATAAAGTAGGAAATTTATGAGTGGTCGGCTCTTTGTTCCCTCATATTCTGAAGATAACGTATTGTCTTCTTACATAATATTTATGAGAGACACCGTACTTTTGGTTAATTAACAAAGTAGTCAGGTAACTTGTACTTTTGTGTTTTAATTCGTAGTTTTAAAATTAGAAATGCTCGAGGAAAAAAATCGAATTACATTGTATTGCTTTACATACTCTCAACGTTTAACTACCCATTGAAAACTAATAAGTAATCTTATTAGTTCTCATTTATTATATTACCGAACCCCTCAGAATAAAACCACTTTATACCGATACCGAAAGCTAGCCGGTAAATAGTAGCGGTACTTATGTACATATACATACATACACATTACATATATATTAGGGTGGCCCAAAAAAAACCTAATATTTTTTTGGATTTGGATTTTCTCTTAAAATATGATAAGCTAACATATTTTCGTATGAGGCTCGAAAAAATATCGTTTTTTGGGCAACCCTAATATAAATATATAGGTAATATTATTAGCAATGTATTTTAAGCAACATGGATGGCGACAATTTAAAATAGATAAGTAGGTATAATAAAGTTACGTAACAAGTAAACAAAGTAAAGGTTAGCGATGGCAAGGCACCTTGGATACTTCCAACACGATGTCGTTAAAGGTAGAACAATGAGTAATTTTTAATTACAAAGTTCGTGGATAAAACATGTTGGGACTTGCGCGGCTAACTTTTTCTATTGTTTGGGCAATTTACGTTACAGATTTTGTTATTTTTAAATTACAAAGGTACTTACTTATTCACTCTAAAGAGAAACCTGTAAATTGTACTTTTCACACCATCATAAAAGCTTTTTCTTTTAGATAATGTTAATTCAATTTTTTTTAATTTAATTTTTTAGTGGTTCTTTTACCTTTTTGTTACAACATTATAAAAATAATTGTATGAGCACAGAATTTATATTATAAAGCTGAAAATTTGTTTGTTTTTTTGTTTGCTTGTAGCCGCCGAGACTGCCAGTCAGATTTAATAAAATCATGAGGAAAAGTACTTATCTAACGCCGCCTAGTGAGGAATTATTATTTTGAAATTATTTTTACATTAACTTTCTTTTCTCACTATTGCTTATTAATTAAAATTTATTTTCAATTATTATCAACTTATTATTATATTATTTATAATCAACTAGCGGCTCACTCTCGCTTCGCTCGGATTTGCGTCTGCAAACCGTTTGCGTCTAGAAAAACAAAAACAGATCATTCCCACGGGAACCATAGATTTTTCTGAGATAAAAAGTAGCCAATGTGCTATTCTGATATATGATCTATATTAATGTAAAGTTTCATTAAAATCCATTCAGCAGTTTTTGTGTGAAAGAGTAACAAACATCCATACATCGAAACATCCAGACATTCATACATCCTGACAAACTTTCACATTAATAATTCATTAATGTGAAAGTTTTAAAATTAAAATTATTCATTAAACAGTATAGAGAAAAGTCGATACTAATTACATAAAGAAGGGCCAAGTACAAAATCTGATTAGATGGAGCGAGACAAAGGTTTTACAAAGCAGTTATTATGTTCGGGCGTCGAATTAATCGGATTAACGATGTCCGCAAAATGGCCGAAGCATGTTCGCTTACATTAGTCTCTCAGAACTGAGAGCATACTAGAAGTGGCACTGATGTCAACATCTTATAATTATAATTGTACAAACGAAAGTTTGTGATATATGTGAAACAATTCGTAAATTGTTAAACAGATTTGTCTAACTTAATATACCGGAATTAATATACTTACATATATTCTTTCAATGTTATTTTTGTTATTTTGACGACAGATCTGGCCCAGTTTGCGGTGATCCTACTTGCTGTGCCAGCGGTCACGGGTTCGAGTCCCGCTGGAGCCATTCATTTGTGTGATGAGCACGAATATGTGTACTCCAGTCATGGGTGTTTATATTTATAATATGTATGTATTTCAATTTACATATGTGTAGTGTATCAATTGTCTGGTATCCATAACACAAGCATATTTAATTTATTTATCTTAGTTCTAAGCTAAACAATAGATGCCACTACCGTTCTTTCATGACGTTCCCAACATTGAAACAAAAAAAAAGCATCAACATGATTTCTTGTATAAAGATAGTTTAAGGACGAGAAAGTTCTTTAGAAGGGAGTTCCATTACTTTTTAGATATGACATATAAAAGTATTTTGAACGTTTTAGAATGTAATTAAAAAAAATTACTTCAGACATGTATCACTTTTATATTTCAACTATAAGGGGTCTATGAATGCCAATGGTCGTGCGTGATTGGCGACTGAAATACGGGTAAATGAATTAAATGCTTAGGCTATTGTTTTCCATTAGAATGTCTACGCAATTTTGCGACTTTATCAGCTAGATGGCGACACCAGGCAAATTACTCAATAATGTATTTGTTCATTATATAGGTTTTCCAGTGAGTTTTCATGCTGTAATAGATCTTAGTGAATTAAAATATTAGATTACTAGCGACTCACCCTCGCTTCGCTCGGGTTCGTCTCTGGCTTGCTTCCCAGTACAAGCTTTCATCCCCATTTTCACCCCTTTAAGGGATGATTCCGGGATAAAAAGTATCCTATGTCCTTCCCAGGGTCTCAAACTATATAACTATTTCACGCAAATCGGTTCTGTAGATCCAGAGATTACCCCCTACAACCTCACAAACTCACAAACTCTACCTCTTTATTATATATCTATATATTAGTATGCATTAAGAAAAGCTCCTTTTTATCGAGGTAGTTACTAAAACGGGCGAAGCCGCATTCAAAACCTAATATATAAATTTACATCGTAATCAAGTTATTTATATGTTTTTAATTTCGACTTTAACACTACACATATATACCTTTTAAATATATACATATTATAAGTATATACACCCATGACTGGAGTACAAACGTTCGTGTTCAACGCACAAATGAATGCCCCCAGCGGGATTCGAACCCGCGACCGCTGGCACAGCAAGTAGAGTGACTACAAACTGAACCAAACGTGTCGTCAAATTATTATTCATTTAATACGAAGTTATTATTTTAAATATAATTTATTTTCGTAAAAACATGCATAAAATACATACCAACCTCTCACGTCATTTGACGCGTATTACATTCAGAAGAGGTAAATTATGAGTATTTAAAGGCAAATAATATGTAATAACTAGCATTGAAAAAAACCAAATTCTTAGGTTTTACATATTAGTATACTCTTAAATTGCAGTTTTTGTATTTTTGTAAAAAGTATCCTATATTTTGACCCAGATAACCAGCTATCACCATACCAAGTTTCATCAAAATCCCTCCAATGGTTTTTCTGTGCTGCGGTTACAGACAGACAGACAAAAATTCTAAAAACTATAGATTCGGCCTCTGTATCGATAATAATGTCTATTTCAATAAGATTTCCCAAAAAATATTTAATGTACAGATTCAGGCTTAGTTACAATTTTATTATATGTACCTATAGATATATTGAATGTAAAGTAATTCTTAATACTCTTAGTAGCAATGGTTGAGCTCATTAATAATTAATTGTAGATTAATAGACTTAATTAGTTAATTCTATACACTAATAATTCGTATGTGTCTATATATTATCGGAGTTTACTTAGGCTTAAATGGCGAGCATACTTCAAATAGACCACTATACGTTCCTCTTCACGTCACTTGATGCTTATTACATTTAAAAGAGGTACGATATGTTAATTAAATACAATTATAATTTGTATAAATATGTACAAATATATGCTTAAACTCTTCTTATGTATATATATATGGAAAGTCTTGATAGAAATTATTTTACTTAATTTGCAATACACGAGAGAATCTTCAACGTCAGAATTCAGTTATAACATGCGCTAGAATAAATAATAAAGCAAGCCTAAGTCGAACGACGAATTGCGGCCCAAACTATCTTCAGATATAGTTTGGTTTGATTTAAAGTTTGTTGAAATGAAATCGAAATTCGTTGGTGTGAAATAGGCATTATGACAAATTGATTTTGAGGATTCTGTGGATTTAGCGAAGATTGAATCCTAAATTTACTGAACCAACTATGAAAAATATGTTAAAAGTGTTTTAATTTCATATCCAATGTTTATTAAAAATGGATAATAAATGAAATTAAAGAAGCCATTTTAATGAAATTATTTTGCAAGCTGTTAAAAACATTACTCACCCAGTATATACTCGTACGTACTACGTAAATCTGCTAAAACGTAAAATATATTTTTCGTTGAAAACATTATTTATAACGTCCCTAAATATTATGAAATATGATCGCATTCATCGGAAATAAACGTTTCAGAAAAAAAAAGAAAATTTCGGTAACAAATTTATTATTCACGAATACCGCTAACGGTTTAATTCTCTCTATTATTCGTATAGGTTACCAATGGGAGCGTTTTATTATTTATTCAAAGCGATATGGGATAATCGTGAGAGCAAACAGATGACTCGAGCGCATTGAAACATTTGATAACAACCACATACAAGTATACATATTATGTATATTATGTTATAATGAAATATCTATCTTAATTCTTTTACATATATATATATATATATATATATATATGTATATATGTATGTATATATATATATATATATATATATATATATATATATGTATGTATGTATATATTGTATTCTGCATGTTTAAATAGTAGGTCACACTATTCAGATGCTAGTTTGTGTGCTTGCGTGCGTGCGCGCGTAAGCGTGTGTGTGATTTCACTCGTTTACGGCTAAAAAGGCTGGGCGGATTTGGATAAAATTTAGTACATCGATAGACCATGACCTGGAATAACACATCGGCTATGATTAGGCACCTAGACCTAATACTATAATACGTAAGCTTATGAATGCCTGAGGGCGTATGTTTGTCACGTCATTAGTGCGATGACCTTTTAATCGATGTAGATATATAATACGAGTGGAGCCGCGGGCAATACTAGTTTATTATTTTCTTACTTCAATTCATTTTAATTAAAAAGTTATTCAAATCATATAGCTTGTATCAACAAGATACTTCATTCTAGAAGACATACCTCATACCTGTAAAATTGCAATTTATATATTTTTTAAAACTAATTAAATGAAATACGACATTTTCACGAACAAATAGTACCAAAGTAAGAATCGTAGTATCATTACAGATACGTTAACTGTGAAATCCTTTATTTACCTGGCATAAACCATATAGATGTCACCATTAACTGGACCAAGGCGCAATTCACACTTAATCCACAGCTGATCCATTTAAGTTAATTAGTTTGTAGCTGTATCCACCGTATTCTTGTTGTTGTGCAAGTACAGTGTAAATTCAAATTAATCCATATACCGTGATAATCAATTATATTAGAGCTATTAGTAAACGTCCATCTAGTACCTACAATAGCATTATATCGCGTATGGTAATTTGCCAATAATATTAGCGACTATTTTGTTTTAATTGTATGTATTCAGGAACACCGGGACTCGAACCCAGGACCTTCACATCTGCAGCCGTATATACCAGCCATTAGACCACCGAGCTGGCAATACATAGAATTCAAAGCAAATTAAAAACCCCATAGCAAAAGCAATTACAGATCATCAGCTTACAATGAAGTATCTCCATTTTATTACCGTTCATAATAACTCATTCGATATATTCATAAGGTAATTAAAACAATAAACAGTTCATACGTAGTTTTTCCATGTGTAAATGAGCGGATATGGCGTGCGAACCGGTAATTTCCCGTGACAAACTTAATCACCCCTCGGAGTTTTAATCGTACTCGTATCGAAAATTATCAGCAAGTTTTAATTATTCTACAGATAACGAACTTTATCGCGCAACACTATCTCGTTCATTTATTCACACGATTAAAACATCGATATAATTGGCCCTGTTAATCAACTGATAATTTACTTAATGTTTAATATCATTTTCATTTATTACTAGTGACTGGGTTTTATCTTGCTCAGACTATTTTATATCTGCATCCTGTCTTTAGTAACTTTTAGCACAGATAATAATATATACAGCGTAAATACAGATTAAATATACTTCTAACGAAATATATCAACTATTATTCCATGGGAACTATCTATACATATAATAAAATTGTAACTAAGCCGAATCTGTACATGAAATATTTTTTTTGGAAAATCTTATTGAAATAGACATTATTATCGATGCAGAGGCAGAATCAATAGTTTTTAGAATTTTTGTCTGTCTGTCTGTCTGTTACCGCATCACGGAAAAACCACTGGAGGGATTTTGATGAAATTTGGTATGATGACAGCTGGGTATCCGGTTCAACATATAGGATAATTTTTACTTAGGGAAAATATCTTATCTCTGAGAAATTTATACTTAACGTTAAACGTAACTTGGGACGAACTCGAGCAGAGTGAGGGTGACTCGACTTAAATATTATAACAAACAGTAAAGTTACTATGGCCACTAAATAAATCTTCTTTTAAACGCTCTAAGAAACACTATAAAGATAAATAGAGCAAAATAATATCGAATATCAATTCCTCGAAGGATATCAAGTACGGCTGATGGTATGCCAAGTGTTTGGATAACTGGATACTCGTGTAAGCGACAGGTATCAGTATGCGAGCTTACACGTAATAAGTTAGGTTGGAAATGCTTGCATAATTTCTGTGAAGTTTTATATAGAAGCTCATTGTTTATGGATTTCGAGATTTACCGTCTTAGAAATTATTATAGATAGCAGATGCATTGAACAAAAAAAAGTAATGTAATTTTTTTAATTATACAAAGAAAGTTATTTTTGTAATGAAAATTTAAAAGTTACTTGAGTAACCGAAATGTTAATGCTGTAAATAATATAATTTCATATTGTACGTTTAGATTTAAACAAATTTTTTAAGAAAAATTTACACTTTAAAGAAAGTTTTAAACCTATATATGGGCGTTGTGTGACATTCTTTACAAAGAGAACACACAATACTAAAGGAAACATTAGAAATGTGATCCACGGGAGCTGGAGTTTGTGCAAACAGGAAGCCTTTTCTTTCTTTGACATCGCTGAATTCTTGTCAAACTCGACCATGATTACTTCATGGTCTTATGAAAAATATTTTCTAACGAAGTTCTATAAAAAAGTAATGTACGTATGTATATTACTATTTTAATACAGTTCCATTATATTTTAAATTTCATAAAACATTACATAAAGGACCTAAATAAAAATATAATGAAAATAAAAGCTTATAATTTAAAAATGTATAGGGATACATTTTTTTAAGTTTTCGTTTAAGAACACCTAAACTAGTAACCTACTTATGTAATAAAACACACAATCAAATCTAGTACGACCTCCTTTTTAAAGTCGGTCAATAAATGTATACAAAATAAATATCATTCATTTGATGTTAGGAATCAGTTCAACAATTCTGTTCAGTCATATAAAAACTTGATTTACAAAAAAGCGACTCTAATAAAAACACTAAAACAAAAATATATAGACCATCTATAGAAAAATTGCTTATATAAAACAGCCATTTTAACATTCGGCATAAAATAATAAAATCGTAGAAGCGAATGTATTTATTCAATAAATATTTGTTTGAAATAATTTAAAAATAGTTTTTGTTATATCATAAATAAGCTATTTTTGTAGAAAAAAATTAAAACTCTACAGATCGACGGTCGTGTGTAAGCCAGATACGTAACAAGATATGTATATCATTTTAAAATAAATATTTAATAAATTTAAAAAAAAAGAATTAATATATAACAAAAGAATATTTTTATTGCCATATATAAAAAATGCCACGCAGTTTGAACGGATATCCCGTAGAATAACAAATTTAATTTTATGTATTGTTTTTCTTAAAATATTCCAATGTTCCAAACAAGCAATCTTCTAGCTGAGGTAATTCTAGTTGTAGCACAGAGTTAGGTATTGCAGTCATTAATCACCGAGAGAACTTAATTGGACGGCCGTCGACAGACAGACGGTCGAGCCAAGAAATCAACTTGAGCTTTGCACTAATTTTCCTGTAGATATTTTCTACTTGTTTCATGTTTTTACATTCACCTTGTCTTTTTCATACAATTTAAAAAAATCTTAGAACACGAATCTTTTTACATACAAATCAATAAAATAAAAAAATAAAAATTTTATTCGTCGTCAGCTTGAAGAAAATAAATATCTTTATCAAATAACACGATTGCTTATAAAACATTGTTTATATATCACAAAATATGTATCTGACATGTCCGAACGTGTAGTAAGTAAATTGACATACCTGTCCATGATTGACGAAGCCGTGTCGCTTGGCAATGTCATCCACTTGCTTCTCGCCGGAAGGTACGTGAACAGCGAAATGATTGTGGTAGAGCGTGTCCGGTACACACGCACACACGTGCAGCGCAGCTAGCAGGGCTACCGCGCGCCATGACAACACCATGACAGATAACTTGGAGACACTTGATTACATTAGCACGCACACCACCCAAAACACTGCCACACTCGGTTGTACTTAACGCGTCATGTAAGTCACGATAGTTCCAACTTTTCTCATCCCTTGATCACCTGAAACAATGTGGAAACGTGGCTTAGGAACGTACATATTAAAATTGTTGTAATTCTATCATACTCGAGCTCAGAGGCCGTATTTGATATTAAATTTTAATAAAGAGCTTCTCCTACGGGGCTTTTATGCTGTATTTTTAACGTTCGAGCTCCATAAATTTAAAAGGAATTTAGGCCACGGTATACATATTTTCAGACGGGCGATGCGGCAAATCACGCGCCAGATAAAACGCAATAAACGGACGCACAAATGCGAACAAGTTAAAAAAATCCGGTGGAAATCCCGAGATAATCCAGATAAGCCACGCGGGCAAAGTATGAAAAGCCTGACCGTGAATATATCAAAAATATTTATGAAATTTTATTTGGATTTTTTTTCGACGTTCGCGACCATTTACACAGTAGCCTTCTGAGGGATCCCTTTGTGGTAGTTTCTTTACAGAAAAACATTTCTGTTATTCCGATCAATACACGAAGCAATATTGATATAATTGGAGATTTCTTATGAATGAATCAAACATTATTGAGACCAATAAACCTTTCAAACTATACGAGATTGTCATCAAGAGTGCTTTTTACGTTCTATTCCGAAAAGCTTTCTTATATTCTTTAGATGTTAAAAATATACGTTTTTTAATTTAAAAAAAAGTTTTATAAAATAAATTTTAAAACATTCTAGTTTCTTTAATTTTATGTCAACATATCTTTGACATAAACCATAAAAATCTGAAGTCAGCAGTTGCATTCTGAGTATATGCATACTCGTATCTATTTCTGAGATCCCTACATGTATCTAAGAATTTAATATCAAGCTGACATTCCCAGATATTAAGTAGAAGACGAGACTAAGAAAGTGACGTAGATTGTCTTCGTCTGTAAATGTGGGGACTTTCTCAATGTCAACATTAACATCTGTTAAGAGTCTTTAGTACACGAATTCCCAGTATAAACGCTGTCTGCCTCGATGGTGTAGTGGCTAGCATGTACGGCTGCTCATCCGGAGGTCCTGAGTTCGAGTCCCGGGTCGGGCCAAGTTTAGTTAGTGAGTCTTTCTGTATATTAAGTCTCAGTAACAGCCCGGAGTTGGGAAGTTGGCGGTGTTTCACCCCCGTGCCTCGGAGAGCACGTAAAGCCGTCGGTCCTGCGCCTTAACTCTCACTGGTCGTTTCGAGTAGTCGTCCCACCAGAGTATGAGAGTGACAGGAATAGAGAGTGCACTTGTGTCTGCGCGTACACTTGTACACTATAATATCTCCTGCGCAGTTGGCTAGTCTCAATGAGACTGGCCGCCGTAACCGGAATCGGTCAGGAGAACATCATCATCATAAACGCTGTATTTAAAAGCATGAAGAGGGCTAAAATTATTTTGATATAAGTTTCTTAATACAAAGGTAAATACTCGATTTATAAGTTTTTCTAATTTACTGATTACAGCATAAGGTTATAAGCAAAAGCATACCACAGGATTTAGTTAGGAATTTAAAAAATAATTTGCATTTTGAGCTTCCATATACACGAGGGTCCCGATAAACTACTAAAGTATGCGCTGTTTCTAACATAGAACGTTGGAAATATCGCTATGAGCGGCGCGCTGCAGATTCCGCGCTTTGCGTTAAATGTTTATGTCAGAACTCGAAGCCGCGATGTCTCCGCCAGAGGTTCACGGAATTCTAATATCCGCTTCATCAGGATTATCTACATAGAGTATCCGGTGCGGTAAACCTTGTGTTTTAATATTTTCAAAGGAATTAAGAGGATTACGATGAAGCTTCTAACTATGCGTGTAACAATTTACTAAGAAAATCTAATTATATAATAGAAAAGCTAAAGGAAATGGTAAATTAAAAACGAAAACAATAGAATATATTTTAAAGGTCAATCGCTGCCTCTGTTTGGGAAAAAAAATTAAAATGTACAGCAATCCAAATTAATTTCAAATGATTGAAGGGATAATTGTATTATAACCGGGGGTCTAAAGAGACGAAATATTTACGACTTAATAACAGCGTGTTACATATTTATAATGGAAATTTTAAAATTCCTCCCGTGATCCGAAATTTCAATTAGAAAATCCAACCCCTTTTTGGTTGTAATTTTGCTTTGATCGTTTTGCCGTATAAAAATTAAGTCAGCTTAGGATATTGAGTTGTAAAAAGTATGTTTCCACGAATTAAATTACATACAGATAACAGAAAGTATTAGCATTTGATTTTAGCAAATGGAATTAGGGTTAGGCAAGTGGTGTAACGATACACCAAACACAGTTTCCAGTTGCAAACAGAAGTTTTACAAATATAAAACGCTAAACCGTTAGAACGTTCCAATCTCGAGTTAAATCTAACCATAGCTTACGACAAGCATATTGTACTGACCAGAATGGAGGATTATCATGGAACACCCGAGACAATTTGTTGTTTAATCTAAAAACAGGATTTAGAATTTAACCATGATGTATGTTTTGTTCCAAACAGTATCCTTGTACGTAACGTTAAGCTGACATAAGGCGAGCTCTGGTTGTAATTGCAGCATAAAACAAAAGTGTAAATTAGGACTAGACAAAATGTGCATTTAAGATTAAAATATTTAAGATTAGATGCAAAATTTTATATATTAAATAATCAATATGATTTATTCATTAACATACTGTAAATTGTATATTATAATACCATTGTAGTTGTTGGTATATGACTAACGCTGTAAAGGAGCATTAAATCTCTGTAATATTTGTATAGAGGTAGTTTATCAGGTGGATAGGCGATTTTTTACGGTTGTGAATTAAATTTGCAAAAAGTGTAAGCAAGGCCTGTAAAGTAAAGTAAGGCCTGAATGGAAGGAAGGAATGGCGGTGTAAAATTTAGTTTATTTAAACAAAATTATCTATAAACCTCTAATATAAATAGGCAAAAACAAAACATTCAACACAAAATATCCATTTTTTTGTTCAGCTATTGATGAGCTTTAATGTTATCAGTCTATCTAAAATGTTTTTTTTTTACATAGAAAAAATAAATTCTATTCATACACATAGGTACATATGTATGTTTTCCTCTAATTTTCAATAATAATTATAGTCGAATTTCGGCCTCTGGGCGAACACTAGTATACATATATTAACATTGTAATGTATCAGCCCTTTTTAACGTCCCACTGCTGGATACGAGCCTCCGTTCAATACGAGGGGAGTATAATTATTTTATTAATATCCATAATAGTACATATGTCTGGCTTAATAGCAAACATTTTGTAAAATTCAAGTATTTGTAAGCATTATTTGCTAAAACCGTATTAATTTGGTTTACGCTGAAAGTACCTCGACAATATCTCGAGCACAATACATAGAAAAAAGCTTTTACATACTGCAAAAAAGTTTATTGAGTTTATGCAAAAACTCGCCGAACAATTTATTTATCGGACCCGAAATAAAGTAAAAAGAATTTTATTACACAAAAATCACGACACGCGATTCATTCATAGTTTGTTATTTTATCAGTCATTGAATATTGGATATATTATATTACAATACGATTTAGATTGATATTGGAATACAATAAGGAAAAATAGATAGCATGTTATGGACACTTATAATTTCAAAATTGTTACCATATCGCACGATTCGATTGTCAATTACATTTCTCATTACTGGATACAATCATTTCGTAATATCCCATACCTGAAGGTATTCTACGGCCGCAATCGGTCGAGCTCCGCATGCTTCCTACTAAATGTTTGTAAAATCAAAGCTATCGTGCGTAATGCAGTGAATATTCTAAAACTTACAAAGTAGCAATGGTAGTCTATCCACTCTTTCATCTTTACCTAAAATAATCGAAATGTCTAACATTTCCATTACCATGGCAAGATTTATGGTCAATTATTTTGAGTCCGCTTATTTCCAAATACGTACGCAATGAGTTTACGAATTTTAAGAGATTTTTTCAGGCGGATAGAAAATGCGCTTGAGAATGACATATTCCTGAAAAGACAGTACGCAAGTAATGCATAAACTAATATATATTCTGTTCTTTATCAAATCTAAAAATAATCACTTTAATTATATTATTAAAGAAAGATATATTTAAAATAAATTTACAGGAATACTTTTCAAATATTGATAAAGATCACATCAGTTAAGTTTAAATAACATAAAACGAGAGGTTAAGGTGATTATGATAATTAATTCGGGAAAACCAGAAGGCGGGTCGCTTAATAGAAAGACAGAAAACAGAAGGCTTAGTTAAGCACTTGGGCTTTATTAACTTGACACGTAAAGTGCCGTTTACATGACACGCTTAATTTGAAGGGTGATACTTTTGTTAGTAATTTGTTGGTATAAAATATCAGTCATGATATATTTTTTAATTTATATTAATTTACATTAAAAAATAAACCCATAACTAGAATAAACATTAGAGGTCTAGAATTGTATATTTTATAGGGGGCTTTAGCGTATTTTAGTTGAAATTCAATTTTAGCTACCAATAACATTTTTTGGAATCTTCTTTTGTAGATGGGTATGTAGATGTACTCGTATGTCACCTTAAAACCTCTAAGCGCCACACATTGTTCGTCGATCGTTATTAAAAATATCGCACACCGAATTGAATCACACCAAAAAACCATAGAAATTAGAAATAGTATATATGTACTTACATACATAAAAATCATTACCATAATTAGGGCACTACCACATAGATATTACAATACAATCTAGATTCAATATATCGCTAATAAATAATATACCTAACTCGTATGTAGGAATATTAAAAAAGTTTGATGTAAGCAATTGTTTGAAATCCCAATCATGAGATAGTACAATATAAGCTCTTAGGATCGACAAGACCGAAAGCGTCACCATCAATAGGTCGGAACTGATGGCTGACTGATAGCAAAGCACCAAATCCAGTTTAAGACATACCTAATCCTGTTGTGAGATGTCTGGAGTCAGGCCTTCGATCTCTATTCATAAGCATTAGCATTTAGAGCAGGAACATGTTAGTTAGTTAATCGTGGATTTTACTTGTAATTTAATATGAAATGTATTTAAGTTAAAGCGTATTTAAAGTGTAAATTCATTTCTCTAGAACTAACATTGTCTCTGATTATAAATATTTGTTTTAAATTATTACTTTGAACTTAGTTTTGGTGTTACACTTAAAATATTTTTCTTAAAGGATCTCCGTATTAAATATATAAAGTAATAAGTAAATACTTTCTTAGATTTACGCGAATATTTGACATTTTAAATAAAACTATCTTTTCGAATTATTTCGCGGATTTATTTTGATTTTTGCTTTCCGACGTTTCGAATGCTTTACAGCATCCATAGTCACGGGAGAGACTGAGGTGTTACATGTCTTGAAGATATAGTTGTTACAGACAGCCTACCCATAATTAACAAAATGAAAATTGCAAAAATTACCTTACAATATTTTAACTTTAAACATTTTTATAATTTTAATTAGTTTTATAATTGAATATGGAATATTATTTATTTAATTTTTGCTGTTATTATTATAATTATTACAATTTTAAAAATATTAATTAGTAATCTACATTTAGTGTTGCCATTATTATATTTATAACCATAAAAAAAAATATAAAATATAGTATTAATTATTTAAGCCATATAATTGTTCTATGTGTAATTTAAAAAGTTAAAATTAATTACGGATAATAATTTTAATTTAGTTCGCTATTATTTAAAAAGACAACTTACTAAGCAACACTATTACTATATACTTTACAAATGAAAAATGAAAAATATTAATCTGATATGCTGTCATTTTGATCTACACAGTAAGAAGTTACATCTACTTGTCTGTTATGTTTAGATTTATTATTTGATTTTATTATATTAATAACAGGATCCCATGACGATGGTAGTACCCAGCCATCTTCCCTATTGAAATTTGGATGTTTTTTTAATTTCTATGGCTTCTCGAATCATTCTAGGGCGATATCGGTATTCTTTCGCCAGGATTTGAGGTCTATCGAAGCGAATATAATGGCTTGGGCGGTCCTGGCTATGCTTGCAGACAGCAGATGTTCTATTGCGACGGTTCTTCACATCAGCTATGTGTTCTTTGATCCGGATTCTAATGGATCGCTTTGTTTGTCCGATGTAAGAGAGCCCACAATCACAATCAAGCTTGTAAACTCCTGCATCTTGTAGAGGGATGTGGCACTTGACAGGTGGTCACTCGGGTTCGTCCCTACTTACGTTTTAACGTTTAGTATAGATTTCTCAGAGATGAGATATTGTCCCGCAGTAAAAAGTATCCATATGTTGAGCCGGATAACCAGCTATCATCATACCAAATTTTATCAAAATCCTTCCAGTGGTTTTTCCGTGATGCGGTCACAGACAGACAGACAGATAAAAATTCTAAAAACTATAGATTCGGCCTCCGTATCGATCAATAATAATTTCTATTTCAATAAGATTTTCCAAAAAATATTTAATGCACAGATTCGACTTTAAGTTACAATTTTATTATATGTATAGATACATACGTAATTTCTTTATATCAAAAAATCCTAGAAGAACATAAAATTAAAAGGTATAAGTATGTTTGATTAAGAAATACAAAAAATATGATTCGTCGTAGTTAAACAAACTCTGCCTGTCGTGAATGCTCAAAAGGAATTGAGTACTCATACATTTTATAAATGATATTTCACTTTGAACTGAAACGACAGAAAAAATATTTGAACAATTTTTGCATTTATCTAATACGATTTGGGAGTGTAATGATAAATCGAGTATTTGTTTAAACAACATTAATTTTCCACGAACGCTTAAATATTCAATAATATTTTCAATATGAAAATCGCCTTAGATTTTCAGTGTTTGTAAGAAGTTCCTAACAAGTTCGCAACTTATCTAAATGTCATTGTACCAAAATCAAAGTTGTATACTGGTAATAATAATATTTTTGAGAAATTGGACAGACGTTCGGATTGTTCAAAAGTTTTTAGAATTTAGTCAGTTTAATCGCGCTTTGCTTGAGAAGGGTGAATTCCATATATGGATATGTAAAACAAAGCAGATCCTTTTCTAAGTTATTATATGGACTAAACACATCTCAAGATTAATACAAATAACTTCGGATAAAAAACGAACCTACCACCTCTCCCATTAATATCTGAGCTAACACATTTTAACACTACTTCAAATAATCTATATATTATAGCAATTAGCAAGTGTAAATAGATTCCGTGGAAACCATCTAGAAACACCTCATAATTAGAGTTATTCGAGGCAGTCGTCCATCGTGCCTTGAATAAAACATAATAGTGGGTGAACCTACGACCAATATAACTTGATACCAATAGCCATTTCTATATAGTACTCCGCACAGCTCAATAGAATTTTGTACGGAATGAAACATTGGCTATAGACAAAAATAAACAAGGTCTAGACAAACAAACTGACGTACAAACATCGCTTGCTTAATAGGATTAATGACTACATACTTATTATGTACTTCTGGATTACTTGAATAAAAATAAAAAAAAGTCTCTAATTGTACCTATTTAAAAACATCAAACTTATCTATACATATAATAAAATTCTAACTAAGTAAAATCTGTACATATAATATTTTTTGGAAAATCTTATTGAAATAGTCATTATTATCGATACAGAGGCTAAATCTATAGTTTTTAGAAGTTTGGTCTGTCTGTCTGTCTATCCGTCTGTGACCGCATCACGAGACATCCGCTGAACAGATTTTGATGAAATTTGGTATTATGATAGCGGGTTATCCGGGTCAACATATAGGATAGGTAGTTTTTACTGCGGGAAAATATATCATCTCTGAGAAATGTATACAAAACGTTAAAACGTCATTACGAACGGACCCGAGCGGAGAGAGGGTGCGTCACTAGTTAACATATAAGGTAAGAAAAAAACATCTCTCTTTCATACCCAAACGACAATGTGGCAATAATCACCTACATAAAGTAATTTATTTAACCTTCCCATCAAAAGTAAGACGTTATATTTCTTAGAATAAGATATAATAATATGTGTTTCGTATTCAACTTTGCTTCGTGCTCTTTGCACCCTCATTTGTCCTAAACGGAGCTCACGGAACCCAAAACTCTTAATATAAAATGATTTTTTCTTTCTAATATTATTTGATTTTATTTACAAAACAAGAATAAAAGACGTCAACCTTTAACACGAAATAAAACGTTTAAGTAAAAACGCATTGAAGAATGTAACGGAAAAGTTGAAAATAAAGGAAAAATCTTGAAAAGAAAGCCATTACTATGTGTTCATTTGAGCAGAACTTAGAGGCGACAACATTGGCACGATCTCGCACTAACAGAAAAATAATGTATTTTCAATGAGTCTAGAAATTTCAAAGAACTCTTTCTTGTTTTACGAGGATGTGGTAAGAAAAATAAGCAAATACGTTATTCTATTACTATGTAGGACTTTGTAAGTAGGTACATGTTTGTAAAAGAAAAGACCTATTATTTTGAGAGAATTTCACGATTCAAGAAGTGGGCGCTTAGACAGATGTTGTAGACGAATAAAATCTAAAAAAAAATACATGGGAGCCTATAACATAGCTATTAAATAATCGCAATCGAATATGGAAAGAGTCTTTTGAAATAGCCAAATGACGCAAGAAAATGTAAACTAATTACCAATTGAAAACTCGATAAGCAAAACACGACTCATTGCATTTAAATAAAAAATCGAGTATACAGGTAAAGTGAATTCTCTTCAGAGACCCTTTCAAATAGCAAATAAGTGAAAAACATCACGTAATTTGGAACCATTGAAAAGTTGAAAGCGCGGATGCGACATTTGGCGTTAAAATTATGTTTATCTGACATCGCACTTACAAAGTTGAGAGAAGAAAATTCGATTGAACGACAGCCTCGATTCGATCAGATTTGTTTATTCTAAATGTAATTTGTGGTACATAAAATGTTATTTAGTTCTTACAAAAGTAAGTACTTTGTTGAGAAAAATCTCAAAGTATTAAAGGCTTAATTCATAATGTAGATTTTTTAATAAATCAAGGCAATATTATCGATTTTGTTAATATTAAACGTACTATAAAACTAATAACAACAATTAATAATACATTCAAATCACCACATACGAGAACAAACATCAATACAAAGATAAAAACTTCACTATACTCGTAAAGTAAAAAAGTGATACAATTTTAACGCACAATCCGCGTTAAATATTTAAGATCTACAACAATGAATTCGAATGGGGAGACAGTTGCTATGAAGATTTTCGTAAATGGAGATAAAGGCTCGAATTTTAAAATCAAAAACAGACTAAAGGCCATGAGCCATTTTCCTTGTTGCATTGGTTTTATTTTGGACGTTTAAAGCGGTGGAGCGCGAACAGAGGTATTGTAGTATCTCGCAACGGGAAGGTACTGTGCTAAATACTCATTTAATGAAAAAACGAAATACTTAAAAGTTTACTAATTATTTCACAAAACTTTCAGTCATCTTGTGTTATCAAAATAATTGCTATAAAGCTTTTATAAAAATAATGTTTTTTTTAACTCGTTTTTGTAAGAGATACATTATTTCTATTATGTGAGATGACTTCGTCATCGTTAGTCTATTCACAATCACATGCACTTTTTTATTCACACGATTATTATGAAATACCGAGACCGAGTCTGTTTTATTTGAATCTTTACAAAGAAAACAAGAAATATCGAATGGAGAACATTGAAATAGCACATAATATTGTATACAATTCGACAATACATTGAATAGCGCATCGTATAGCTAGTTATCTACTGGATGGTTGGATTCAAGAACAAAAGGAATTACTAAGATGGCTTATTATGCTGCGGCACGGCAAGGCGTGCGGTCGACGTCGCATTGCTACTGCACTCTGTTTTGTTCAGCGGCCGTGACAAACTATGCAATAAATGTTTTAAATTGTGTTCCGATTTATATTTCGTTATCTGCTTATAGGTAAACACAAGACACTGAATAATATATTTTTGGAATATTATTTTTTTTACATGTATACATATAATAAAATTCTAACTGAATCGAATCTGTACATTAAATATTTTTTGTAAAATCTTATTCGAATAGTCATTGTTATCGATACAGAGGCCGAATCTATAGTTTTTAGATTTTTTTTCTGTCTGTTGTGACCACAATACGAGAAAACTACTGGACAGATTTTGATAAAATTCGTTATAATTATAGCTGGTTATCTGGATCAACATATAGGGTACTTTTTACGGCGGGAAAATATATCTTCTCTGAGAAATCTAAACTAAATGTTAAAACGTAGGAGCGGAGCGCGGGTGAGTAGCTAGTAATCAATAAAACAGATAATATAGAATGGAATTAAGAAAATTATATCAATCTTCTTCAAAATATGAACGATGTATGCATGTCTTTAACGAATGAGCTGAACGGAGGATCACAAAATAACCCTAAGCCAAAGCTACTACGAACAGTCAGGTTACTGTATGCAGATAGATAACGAAACAAAGAGACCTTTAGAAAGAACGCGAAATATGAAATAGAACTTACAATCTTATTCGACTATTCACGCATTGAATAGTGCCAAGAACACACACACACACATGGCGATATAAAAAATATTTTAAAAAACATACCTGTAAATAAATATAAAAAAAAAAACATTTTAAATGTGACCCAAAAACATTCCCGAAAAGATTTCAGTGCTAAAAGCTGGCACATTTATTTCTGGTCAACCGAACTACAATCCTTAGATTTACATTCCAAACTTGACGAGTTCTTTTATGTCACCGCGAGTTGACAAGATTGTGGCTGACGTCGTATGTTGCAAAGCGCTTCTTTCAGAATACGCGCACTACCGAATAAAGCACTGAATATAAGATCTTATGCCTTATTCAATAGAAGCTAAATTCGCAGAGCCTTTTGTTAGGTATTTCCATTCGCTATAACAAAATCTCCTTTAATAAATGTTGCTGCATTTAGACGGTACAAAATGTAACAATGTTGCCATTGTACGAAATACGCAAACAAGTGATTTTATTAAAACATCGTGAACGTTGAGGACAAAAAAATAACAGGTAGAAGCTCAAAGTACCCTCAGTCTTAAGTACAATATGTTCTTGTATGTAACTACAATATATTTATTTTGTGTCAAAATAAGTCTTTTAGGAGTTTTTACCTGGTCCTGGCGTTGTTTGACTGAAAACTGTTAATTTTCATCATCTATTACTCCTCTCTCTCATCATCAACCAAATTATAAACTACAATTTTAAAATTAGTAGGTAAAACGTGAGTCAATGCATATCGTCCGGAGGAGAATATTGCGCGCTCTGGTGGCTTGACCTTTGATGTGAATACTCTGATAGCGCAACCTTATAACGTGATTGTTGCAAGTCTAAATATTTTTTTTAAATAAAGTTAAATTAAAAGTAAATTAAAGTATTATATGACAGCTGATAATAATGCTGAGTAACAACTTTTTAAAAACAATGCGGAAATAGCTCAAAACAAAATTTATTTAAGTATCAAAAAAAGGAAATGCGAATCAAAGTACCTACATTTTTTGTTCATATTTTAAAATTTTAGCTAAGGACGAAATTATTTATGCAATAATGACTACAAATATCCTACTATTATATTTTATCCTACTATTACTATTTTAATGGTTAGTACGTATAGATTTCTCAGAGATTATATATTTTCCCGCAATAAAAAGTATCATAATTACTTTGACACGAACAATCAGCTATCGTATTACTAAATTTCATCAAAATCTGTCCAGCGGTTTTCTCGTGATGCTTTCCCAGACCGACAGATAAATATTCTAAAAACTATAGATTCAACCTCAGTATCGATAATAATGACTATTTTAATAAGATTTATAAAAATTATTTAATATACAGATTAGATTCACAATCAGTTAGAATCTTATTATATGTATAGATAAATATTTAGATATATTTTGCATATAAAGATATATTTTGAACATCAACCACATATATCAACTAAGTATGACATGTATATTGGACAGAATGGAACATACTTCAAAAAACATCATCATAACTAAATCAATATATAAATACCAAACGGAGTTGTTGAAAATGCGCTTTCAATTTAAATTCAGCCATCTCGCACGATCGTTCCGTGTACTGTAGGTATCACTTTGATCAGTTATGTACGGTATTTCAGAGCAAACATCACTTTATTTACAAGTGCGTCATAAGTTCCATTGTACTTCCTTTGCTGCATCCTGTGAAGACACCGGTCTCAGGTACGACGTGAAAGGTAGCTATTTGAGTATTCATGTGAAAATACTGCTGAAAATGTCAAAGTTGTATTGCCAACAACTGTCTGTCTATACACTAATAATTCTATAAGATTTACCTACTTTTTTAGTTTAAACTACTTCTTTCTACTCCTTTTTTATTACAGTGTCTACTCCATTTTACCCGAAATTGGCAAAGTAAATTGTGCCCGATTGGCATACATATTTGCCACAAAACAAAGAACATTGAGCATACTTTTTTATTTAAAACTAAACTTAATTTTTCAATTAAAACTATTAAAATCACAAAATTTTCTTTAGAAAAACGGTTTTTCTCAATAGTTTTTGCCGTAACAGTTCTGTCATGACCACTGTAAATAGAAACGAATATCGCTTCTGTCATATTCATATCGTGTTTACATTATAACAGGCGAGGCCCTCCATTGCATCTTTACCTTTTCATATCCATTCCAAATATAAATAAAAACCCATTTTCGAAGTACTGAATAAAAATGGAATGAGAATTGTTTACGAACCAAAAAAATTCTCGAACGCACTCCTGGCAAAATTAAAAAAGTCCGACCGCAGTGTATATATTTTTCCAATGCTTTCTTTTGAAAAATATTTAAAATTTGGGAAATGTATGGGACTCATCAAAACGCCACACCCCAAACTTGAGAAGTTTACTAGTAGCCACTGAAGAGATCCACTATACACTTCCTCAATCATCATATCATCTCTAAGATAAATTATAGTATTGTCATCCGAACTACATACACATACAGACAGCCTACTCACAAATAACAAAATGAAAATTGCACCAATTACCTTACAATATTTTTTAACTTTAAACATTTTTATAATTTTAATTAGTTTTCTAATTAAATTTTCTTCTTCTTCTCCCTGCCCATTTCCTAATCTTAATCAAGTCTGTAACAACTATACCTTCGAGACATCTAACACTTTCAGTCTCTCCCGTGACCATGATTTCTGTAAAGCATTCGAAACGTCGGAAACCAAAAATCCAAATAAATCCGCGAAAAAGTCCGAAAAGGTAGTTTTATTTAAAATACATTCGAATAACTAATTTAGCAATTGCAACACTTTTGTGGTAAATTTTTATTTAGTTTCAGTGTTAATACGACTATCTTCTCTCTGATGTTAAAAGATAGTGTAAATAAAGAAAATAATTATAATAGGTAATATTTCAATTCTAAGGCAAATATGAGGATCGTACTTTACCTACTAAAACTAATGTTTGCTCTAATTAATCCTACTACTATATTAAAGACGAGAAAGTTTGTGAGGATGGATGTATGATTTTTACTCTTTCACATAAAACTATTGGACAGATTTCGATGAAACTTTACAGTAATATACCTTATAAATCAGAGTAACGCAAATTAGCAACGCAAAACGCGGCTAAATATTTTAATATATAATTGAAATATATGTATGGGTGGAGCCGCGAGAAAACACTAGTGAAGATATAATACCTATATTAACGTCCTTCAAAATTCATTTGGCGTGTGAAGCCGGAGTCGACCTTTAAAGTTATAAAAAAGTTAAGAAATTATAGAGTTAAAATAATTAAAACCTCCAACGTATAATTTACTTAATTTCTCTTCAAAAATAATGCGGTTTCTTCTAAACTAACTTTAAAATAGACAAAGAATAATTAAGTTTAAACTTTTCTTGTTGAACTTTCAGGTACTTTGTTAAAATACAGAGAAAACAGTAATATCCAAATGTTAACTATTATGAAACAAACTTCTGTATACATATGTTTTTAAGAAATTAATATTTTTATTATTATTATTAATTTTGAAAAGCTGCTACAATTTAATACTAAAAAGTACAAGCACACTGATCGCACATCTCACGCATAAAATAAGATAAAAGATAAATTACGTATATTATCCTACTAATATTTACAAATATTATAAATGCGAAAGTTCGTGGGGATGTACGGATGTCTGGATGTATAGATGTACATATGTATGTTTGTTACTCTTTTACGGAATTATTACTGAATGGATTTTAATGAAACTTTATAATAATATAGCTCATACATCAGAATATCACACAGGCTCTTATATCCCGGAAATATCTACGGTTCCCGTGGGATAAATTTGTTTTTTTTTTTCTAGGGGAAACCCCCAGCGGAGCGAGGGTGAGCCACTAGTATTAAATCCACAATTAGTTCAAAATACTAAATAATATGCAACTCACATAATTTTAGAAAAAGGTACGCGACATGTACCAGTAGTCGAGAAACCACCACTACTTTGGTTCTCTTATTTGAATACCATATCAAATAAATTTCCTAGTAGGTACGTTGCTTAAATTTCAATATCATACACGCTCTATCACAAGTTTAACCTTTGTCGGTTATGATCAAAGCTGTTTAACCCACTAACCTATTGAATTACAAGCTATTACAGCAATATAGACGAAGTTTTGCCACATCGCGTGTTCCTCGCCGCGTATCAAATGAGTTAGAAATTGTTCCACCGTTTAAATCTAACTATAGGCAAGTATTTTATTATAAACACTTCTTGATTACCATTTCGCACGCAGTTGAGACAATTACTCTGAGAAAATTATCGATTATTACTTTACAACCTCCCGGTATATCTCGTATCGTTTAAATAGAAAATGTTAAGATAGAGCAATCTGCACTGTTACATACCGTCGTCTCAGTGCTTATTTGTCCAAACGACCAATTTATCGTGTATTTTTAAAACAGTTAAATTATTGACCTTTAAATGTCAATTCTATTGTTATTAAATATACATTTTACTTAAATAAACCTGAAAAAATGTATTCTAGATGAATCTAAATCTTTGTTTTTAAAATAGAATACGAAATCTGTCTACTGTAAAGTACAACAAGTATCGATCTTTTCAACAAATAAACATTAAGATCAGTATAAATGTAGTACATCATCGTCCACAAGATTTTATTCTATAATTATATTTCTGTATCACTCTAATTATTTCTTTGAAAATAAATGTTTCGATGAATTTTTCATCTCCAATTTTACGGAATCATGGTTGGAATATATGAAAACTGAAACTGAAAGGAATATTTGTCATTCCGTAGCGTAGAATAAATAGCTCGGTGTAACAGACGCGGCGCTTGCCAACTAAAGTGAAAATGGCAAGTAAGAAAATTCAATAATTTGAAAGAGCTACTTTGAATCACTAATACACTGCGACGTGTATTCATGATAAGAATAATTTCGTACCGACTCCATTGTATTAGGTACGAATAAGTTAGTATATATTTATTTATGTGTTAAGCAGGGTTGCGCATCTGCCCCCCCCCCCCCCCCCCCCCCCACGTGCGTTCACCTTGTCGTGGTGGGGGAGCTCAGTAGTGCCCGGCAATACAGCCGGGCGCGAAGCCAATAAACGCACAGGGAGGTGGCCCACTTCGGTGGGCGGTGGGAGGTGGCCCTCTTCGGAGGGCGGTGTACCATGCGGGTTGCTCCTGGTACTTCTCTGATAGCAGAGTGGACCTTGGAGCAACCCCGTGGTTATTGTGGTCTGCTTCGGCAGACATGCCGTCGGAGCGTCGTAGTTGAATGCGTAAGCGATCCTGCGACGCCCTATTAAGACGGGGGAAGGTTTTGTTGGGTTTTAGTGGGTAGTACTGGCTTTGCCGGTGAGTCCCACACCTCGTGCGTAAATGCATTTCCCAACGTTAAAAAAAGAAAAGGTTGCGCATCTAACGCTAATTTTACAAGTTTTTACGTAATTTCGTTCGTATACATATACATATGTCTTTCTAGTTATTTCTAATGCAAATTTCAAAGCATTTACTGACATTCCATAATAGAAAAGAAAAGCTTCTCTTATAATAGAGATGCTAATCAGAGAAAGTCATCAAATATACATCCTAAAAATTGTTTTATCTTTAAATACGCTTATTTGTTGAAGAAAATTTCTTAAAAAATATATAGTTTGATGTTATGAATATGAATTAAAGCTTCAATTTAAGCTTGGCATCTCCATTATAAAGTACCATTTTTTTACAATATAATATAAAGAAAAATTAGAAATACTGCTACAAAAATTCGTATTCATATTAAATCGCGTTCCTTTCTAAGCTCAGTGACTATGCATAACATACACTTCATGTTTAATACAAAATTGCATCAAATAAGGTAATTTATTTACGATGTTTTCATCCCTGACAATATATGCACGTCTAGCTAATAAAGGTGAGTGGCAGCGATAATAAATTCGTGGGCGGCGACGTTTATCCGAAGCTAGATCCTTTACAATAACAAACGCAATTACGATATCCGAGCGTCTCTCATTTGTTCTACTTCCGTGGCCAGTGCGCGTAAGGTGTTCTGTGCACTGAAATCTATACTAATATTATAAATAGGTAAAGTTTGTGAGTTTTATGAGTTTGTGACGTTGTAGGGGGTAAGCTCTGGATCTACTGATCCGATTTAGATGAAATTTGGTAAGAAGATAGTTTAAGACTCTGAGAAGGACATAGGATACTTTTCATCCCGGGAATCATCCTTTAAGAGGGTGAAAATGGGGATGAAAGTTTGTATTGAGAAGCAAGCTAGGGACGAACCCGAGCGAAGCGAGAGTGAGTCGCTAGTCTTAAATATTTTACGCGAATGGGGAATAGATGTGACGAACAACAATTATGAACTTCCAAAAAAATAACACGCGTCTGAGCTACTGTTGTATGGGGTGTAATGATAAAAAGATATGTAATAAGAACAAAATTTGCCCAGTTCTGCTAGTGATGATTAAAGAGTTCCACTATTCACTTCCTTTGTATTCGACGACACGTTTGACTCAGTTGGTAATAACCCTACTTGCTGTGCCAGCGGTCGCGGGTTCTAGTCCCGCTGGGGGCATTCATTTGTGTGATGAGAACGAATGTTTGTACTCCAGTCATGGGTGTTAATATATAAAATATGTATGTATTTAAAGTTATATATGTGTAGTGTACCAACTATCTGGTATCCATAACACAAGCCTCGTAGCTTACCATGGTACTAGAAGGCGCTGTGTGTTAATGTTTCAACATTTATTATTATTATTTATTTTTGTATTATTATAGATAGGTTCATTAATGACTGATGATGAATTTATAATATCATATCTTCATTAATAATTAATTATCATATAAGGTCAACGGTACATTTGATTATTATATTGTCACTCCAATTTCACATACAAACATATAAATCTGTACGATAATTAGAACCAGATTGAAATCAACTTCCAAGATTTAATAAGACTAGTATCCGCCTATTGGTAGAAATTCGACTATAATCATTATTGAAAATTTGAGGAAAACATATGTATATGAATTGATGATTTTTACCTATCTATATAAAAAAAAATGTTTCTAATTTTTTTTATTGATAACACTTAAGCTCGTCCATAGCTACTAAACAAAATAATCGGTTGACAAACAGAGGAGGAAAAGGTAATGAACGGTTTTGTCTTTAGATTCATAGGCAGTTAAGTGTTAAACTAATCAAAATATGTCAAAAAATGTCAAAAAATGAAAATTATACAGTATCTAAATAAAGGAACACTAACAATAAATTAAGTCGCGTTTAACAGTAATTTTATTCATTAATATTTTTTTCTCCAAAATTTACCAGACACCAAAATGTATAGGTAGGTCCACACTACATATTTAATCGTATTATATACTATATCTGTATGTGCAGTTTATTTCTTTATACGAACGGAATCGAACCGTCGACCTCTAGCTCAGTAAGTAGAGCCAGTTAGACAAAAGAAACCACACCCCATGTAGATTGTCGGTCGAATAAAACTTTATTGCGTACAATAGCGATATTCGAATTGGCCGTAGTTAAAGAAATACATTTACGTTTGCGTGGTCCACAAGATAAATAAAATTAGTATAATTTTATTAAAGTCATAATACCTTTACCGGGAATATAAAGCTTAAACGATCCGAAAGCAATGGGTACTTATAAAATTCGAATAATGATTGTGTAATGTCGCTGTAAGGTAGTAAAAGTAAATCAGTTCTCAACTCAATGTTTATAGAATTTTTCTTATAATTTAAATAAAATAATACTACATATATATAACGTATACTAAATATTATAACTTAAAGTACTTCGCCGCACTTAGTTTATGTTTTTAGGACTTATCTCAGAAACTACTGTATGGATTTTCATACAGCTTTCGCTAATAGGAACAGGGATTCTCTAGGATGGTTATAGGCTATAATATCTCCAAATTTCGAAAACAAGCTACCGGTATAATGGTATTTGTAAATTAAGTCGGAAAAAGTATCTTTAAAGGCGCACTAAATGGAGCGAAGGTCTAAATAATATAAGTAATATAAGTCCGTACCTACTAATTTTATTTATTTATTCTTTTTGTAGCTTTATTTTTTTTTATGTTGTGACGAAATAACGGAATGTGACATAGGACTATATAAGATACTAGTGGCTCACTCTCGCTTCGCTCAGCTTCGCCTCTAGAAAAACAAAAACAAATCTATTTCTTGGGAACCGTATATCTTTCCGGGATAAATAGCAGCCTATGTGTTATTCTAGACCATAATTTATCTCTGTGCCAAATTTCATCCTATCTGGATGAAGTTCAGCCGTTCTGGCGTGAAAGAGTAATAAACATCCATACTTACAAACTTTCACATTTATAATATTAGTAAGATTATGTCTCGATCAAAATTAGTTTGAGCAAAGTTAGAAAGAGTGACTAGTTAGTAATAAAAGCTCATCATATATGTACTAAAAGCTCAACATAGACACAACGTATATTATATATGTGGTTATATTTATATGAAAAATAAAAATTTGTAAAATATATGAATATTAAACTATGTTTTAGTATAACCACAGACTGTATAAATGCAACAAACAAGGCAAGCTTCTTAGATTACAGGTTTAAGGCGCACTGCGCTTATCTTCATTAAAATTCACGACGCTCACTCCCGGCCTTCGCTGGAAAATATACTACCCTCTATTTTGAATTCGTATGAATTGTTCCACTTTTCTTGTACAAACGCTTGATGTTTCTTTCGACTTTACCTATCACACGTAGACTCTTCACGATCAGAAATATATCGTATGTGTGTACATATATTACGCAACGTCATATGATATTTTCGTAACAAACATTTTTAGACATTTAATAAAAAACAACATCTTAGGTCTAAGAATATTCCTTAGGTCTTATGGTGGTCTTAGTCTGAAGCTACACTTAGGAGCACAGGCTAAAATAATGTAAAACTACACAAACCGAAGCAAGCTTCTTGGATTAGAGGTACGGGTCGTGCTACGCTTAAAATACATTAAAATTCACAACATCGCCCGCGGAAGCGCACCACAACTATTTACTACCCTCCCTCCTTAATTCATATACACGGTTTGATATTGATAATGAACAAATGGCTTGTTTTTGAATATTT
This sequence comes from Brenthis hecate, assembly GCA_951806755.1. Classification (NCBI taxonomy): domain Eukaryota; kingdom Metazoa; phylum Arthropoda; class Insecta; order Lepidoptera; family Nymphalidae; genus Brenthis; species Brenthis hecate. The sequence goes on along the minus strand of OX638277.1, from coordinate 3,344,352 downwards.
TTTTTGTGTATTAAATGTAATTCAGTAAAATTAATGGATGTTTAGTTTCGTGTGAACATTTTTTTGTAAGTTCGTTGTTGGGGCAAAGTGTTTTAATGGAACATTCATTTCAGTTAAATATGAATATTAGGTATAAATATTACTTAAGTTGTAATTTTAGGTGGGATATTTTCAAAGATTTACATAAAGTTCATACAGAGATCCTTGTACTTCCCATAAAGCACAATTTTTAGGGTTTAATTCAAAAAGCTTCTATTACCAAATTCAAACAAAATTTCTTAAAGAACATTTGTGTACAGTAGCGCATGTTAAATATGTTAAAATTAAATAATAACCTACAAGTTATTATACAGAATAGATATTAAATTTTATAGAAGATGGCACGAATTGGGAATGAAATGATTTGCCCCCAAGCTATATATTTTATGTAGAATTATTGTAATTTATAATTTAACTACAAACAATATAAAAAAATATATTTTGGTCTCGCTGGGTTTCTTTCGACAATTCTTCTGAGGTCTGAGACTTCTTGTTTCCGAACTGGTCATAAAATCATACCGTTCATCAAAAAAGTGAAATATTTTAATACTGAATAAAATAATTTGAATTTGAATACTCATAGACTTAACAGTAATGTATAGAGATGATATAAAATAAAATGATAACTTATAATTCATCAATGAAAAGTTACAAAGACAGTGTAAAACTTATATCTAACAAAAGCTTCATGTAAAAGTTTTATTCTAGAAACTGCATTTCAAAGTGTTTCAAGTTCGTCGACGGAAATTCAAAAGGTCAACGTAACATGCGTCTAAGCGGTGCTGCTCTAAATATAATTTCACGGTGAGACAACCTCACGTAGCAATAAATCAAAACGTGTAATACGAGCATTACTGTTAGTGATTTTGGATGTTGAAAATTAATTTTAAGTCTGTATAATAAAAATTGTTTGCGTGTAGGAGATAATCTCTGGAAATAAAATGAACTTAAAGATCCTTTTAAATCGCGTGATGTGAAAGGAGACACGGTCAAAAACTAGTAATTTTAAAACTAACACAACAAAGAGTATGTATATCTCGTTAGACTTCTTTGAATCGTAAAACTTTTTTAACCGACTTCCAATTCCAAAAAGGAGAAGGTTCTTAATTCGTCTCAATCTTTTTTTTATGTATGTTCACTGATTACTCGAAGACGCCTGAACCGAGCCTACAATATTTTAAGATATGAATAATTAATAGATAAATATGTATTTTACGTATCGAAATATATTAGATTTGCTTTGCATCGGCTGGCACCGACTTCGAAAATATCTGATTAGGTATCTATTCCAAATGAAAACCTCCGTTTAGTTATTTTTTACATTTTAGTGCCTGGAAGTCGGTTTTTGTTTTGTGTTAAAATACGATATCAAACTCGTTTTAGTTTAAATTTCAATGGCGGGTTTTAGGCAATTATCTTTAAGACAGAAAAATATTATGCATATTATTATTAGAGAATATCAGAATACTATATTTTAAATCTTATAGTAAGGTATAATTTGTAATTATTAATCAACCTTCTTCTAATACATACTTTGATCCGCAATCACCATTATAGTACGTACCTGCAAGAAAAATAAAATTTTTTATTATTAAATAAAAACATTTTATAAATTAACTTCTTTCCCTAACATATGCAGCGATCATGAAACACCGACCTTAATGTTTAATTTTCATAATAATAATAAATTCAGTCGTTCCACCTCTTCATTATTTAAACGTTTTATTGTTATTCGAGTGCTGTATTTATCGTTTTAATATAATTTTACGATTAACGAGTGTATTCTAATCTATACATATAATAAAATTGTAACTAAGGCGAATCTGTACATTAAATATTTTTTGGAAAATCTTATTGAAATAAACATTATTATCGATACAAAGACCGAATCTATAGTTGTTACAATTTTTGTCTGTCTGTTATACCGCACTACAGAAAAACTACTGAAGGGATTTTGATGAAATTTGGTATGATGATAGCTGGTTGTCCGCGTCAACGTATAGGATACTTTTTACCGCGGGAAAATATCTCATTTTTGAGAAAAAAATGCAAAAACTGCAAAAAAAGAGTATACTAATCTGTAACACCTAAGAATTTGGTTTTTGGTCATCTGAACGCGGGCGGAGCCGCGGGCAATGCTAGTCACATATAATAGCCTTACATTATACTCTACACGTTTTGTTCAGCGAAAATATTTGCCAAATATTTTCTACAACATTTTTTGTAACCCAAAGTCAACATATCAGTTCCAAGCTATCGCTTTAAATCAGATAGTCAGTCTATTTACGAAAGTTTACGACGCAATAAACACTTTAACGGTGTCAGGTGAAAGATCGATAGAGCCTTTACAAACATACCTTCAAACAGCCCTTTGTCGCTTGGGAGCCAGTTTTACGCGAACGTAACATGTGACGTCACCCCAAGGAAATGAGAAAGCCAGCTTCTAAATCTTAGCCCAGGGGAGCGTGCGTTTCCCTAATAGATATAAAATCCAAGTTGGCATAATTTAATTTTGTCTAAAATGGGGGTCGGTGGAAAAATTTATGACTTCCCTATGGGGTTGTGATGTACGGTGTAAGATAGGACCCTAGCTGGGTGATATTTACAGTCATTCGTAATTTGCACTTTATTTCAAAAAGTATTCGCGGTATATTCTTCAATTTAGTTGATATTTATTAAATAAATATATATAAAAATTATTTAACAAAAAACAAACATATTTAAAAACTTGTTAACCGCTGCTAAAAAAACCACAACGAATATATAAAACGTATAAGCTGAAACACAAAAACATCGACGAGCAATCATAAAAAGTTCTCAAATAACGTAATACAACCATCGCGTGTTACTGACATAGAGTCGACGTCCGTACGTCGTTTTGCGTTGGACGTAACGTTAGCGTGAACGCGACGGCGACGCGACGCTTCCGTGACGCCTGCGGTCCGTGTGGGAGGCGCATTCACCAAATATTTACCTACCCGTTAAGTGCCGTAAATCACCATACACGTCCGGACCACGTTTCGCTTGATTGCAAATTTAATATACCGCCACAAAGGCTTTACGGGGTTGGTAGGAGTTGGCATCGATTTAATCGCAGCCAACCCCTCGTAAGACAATTATGAAGGGAAAACTTCTCTTCATAATTGTCAAAATATATATAACTAGTTGCTTATCCTCACTTGACTTGGGTACGTACCCAGATGTAAATTTACTCCAGGTCATATGTGTATATTTCATCCAAAACTGTTCCGACTGTTTCAGAAGAAAAATTATCAAACATACAAACACATACAAACTTTCACGTTTATAATAGTAAAGACAATCGAAATTCACAGAATCAAATGTAAACACTATCCCATTCTCAAACAAAAAAAAATCTAACAAAAGTCATTTAATTATGTTTTAGAGGCAAAAGTCTACTTACTATTCATTTAATACAGCTCTAAAATAAAGTAATAACAATAAAAAATCTTTAAATGAACATCAACACAATTCGTATAAATGTAAGAGATTGGTTAAGTTCAGCTCCATTCAATTCGAATTTTATGGTCATACTAGTTTGGCTGCGTCGTTCGTAGCTTATTCAACGACCAATACTGAATTTAAAATAAACCTACATAAACGTCTTTTAAATAATGCAAATACCAATTTTCGAGCCGAGTCAAATAAAATTTTAGAGTACAAAAAATATTACAAATTCATTTAAACATTACACATGCATAGCGTGTGTCACACGTATATTTTACTATGATACTAAGAGAGAGAATCGCTTTACTTACATATTTATTGTAAACTAGATTTAGGCAGCCATTTTACGCACACGTGTTTCAATTTAACTTTAATAGATAAAGAAAAATACGAGTTCGTTATTTAAATTCAGTAAACAGCTACGAGTATGTACATACGGAAAATAAACGTTTTGCTATATATATATATATATAAATCTGACAAGTTTAATTAAAATAATCTATATGAATCTATACTAATATTATAAAGAGGGCGAGTTTGTTTGTTTTTTTTTGTTTGTCTGTTTGAACGCGCTAATATCAGGAACTACTAATCCGATTTGAAAAATTCTTTTTGCATTAGATAACTCGTTTATTGAGGAAGGCTACAGACTATTTATCATCATGTTACTACCCAAGTGAGTGGAGCAGTAATATAATATATAGTCTATCTATTACATACTAATTCTATAATATTGAATAATTTATAAAAAAAATAAATTTATATTGAATAAAATAAACTAGACATAGTAACTTCATAATAATAAACGCTAACGTATGAATGTTGCGTGTTGTGTGCGTGCAACAAAGATCAAAATCTAGGTATAATTTAAAGATCAGAACAGATAATGTTAGCCGGAGAGTCACATAAGCAACATTTTTTCCTAACTCATCAAGTAGTAACCGAGTTCATCATCACATATCATGTGGCCTATGGTTTGGCCTATAGTTTGGCCTATGGTTTGGCCTAAATAGGTAGTAAAAAATATTTTTTTAACACATAAAATTAAAAATAACGTATTACCTTTTTAGTAGGTATACCAAACAAACACATCACGGTATGTTAGACATGTAGCATTCTCGTACGATAAATATACGAATTTATAGATCCCCAATTCGACACACACAATTCGAGTCAATAAAGGCTAGTTCACATCGCATTACCGATCGGCCTAGGCGGGGTCATTGCCCAGCGAAACACTATCACTTACATCGCTCTGGGCTTATCAATTCATATGATATTCGGAATTTGGATTGTAGGACGAAATAATATTAGCAAGTTTATGCTTTAAGTTTGACAATAAAGTACTTGGGTATGTTCACATTTCTATATAGATAGGTCTCAATGGCAATTTGAGAGATCGTCTTATAAAATCTTATAAAATGTAACAGTGTTACGTGCTAATAACCATATTTTTTATAATAGTGTTTGTAAATTAAAAGTAGGTACGTACTATGTACTATTTCTACCCTAATAACCATGGAAACCGCTAAGCCGTTTTAAGTGCAACTTCTCAGGCGTTGTATGAAAGTGACTTAGGAGTTAGGCTATATAAAACATATTTCTTATATTTAAAATTAAAAAAAAAAACTTGCTAAGCAAATAATTATACTAGTATCTTACAGTTACCAGATTAACAGACACAGCGAAAATTAAATTTAACAATGCCAAAAATCAACAAGTGCAAAAAATCACGTCAGTGTTACAAATCAGCAATAAACCAGTGATACGCGGCGCAAAACCGCAATCCGCATGTCAAATAAAACCTGAACTGCGAGCTCAACTGTTGAACATGAACATAGTGTGGCGTCTAGTAACGACATTGAAGTCGTAGTGACGACTTCATTTCAATACGAGTTTAGTCATTCCGAGTTTTGAGAAGTGTTCAATATTGAATTAGTCCATCTGTAAGCGCAAACTGCAAGTCTGGGAACATTATTTTCACGAAATGCTAAAACTTCCCTCGTATTGTACATACTAGCATTGGCCGCGGCTCCGCCCGCGTTTAGATGACCAAAAACCAAATTCTTAGGTTTTACATAGTAGTATACTCTTACAATGCAGTTTTTGTATTTTTCCTCAGAAATGAGATATTTTCCGGCGGTAAAAATATCCTATATGTTGACCCGGATAACTAGCTATCATCATACCAAGTTTCATCAAAATCTGTCCAGTGGTTTTCTCGTGATGCGGTAACAGACAGACAGACAAAAATTCTAAAAACTATATAGATTCGGACTCTGTATCGATAATAATGTCTATTTCAATTAGATTTTCCAAAAAATATTTAATGTACAGATTAACAGATTCGACTTAGTTACAATTTTATTATATGTATAGATGGTATATACATCTAGCGGGTTATACAGTCGCGAGTTTACCAGTGGTTGTTTAACCAACTCCATTCACAGACGTTAAGTTGAGTACGGATTATAGCATGCAATTAACATGTTAGAATTTAGAATATGATATCGGTTCAGCTCACTTACTATATGATGTAAATGTTTCTACGAACTTTGCTTATTTAAGAATAGAACACGGCGTACATATTTCTAAATGTACTAATTGAGCCATAAAAGTAAACACTTTCTCGTAATATGTTGTCAGTATAATATAAGGTATTTTTTTCTCAATCAAAGATAAAGCGTGTTAAACCCCAATACTCCCCCAGATTAGCCTGAATAAATAAATAAATGTAAGTAATATTAAAACCTTAAATTTAAATTATCCTCATAGCTTGGGTATACAGTCTGTGCAAACAGGTCATTACTAAAGAGGCTGATTAGAACTTCCTACTCGTTTAGTAGCACAGATAACAGCTTAGAACTTTCAACAAACTATTTAGCAAGGGAACGCTTTTCATATTTAACCACTTGGAAGTATTCCACTCATTTAGAAATTTAAATACATACCCATATACTGTTGAGATGATAAGATGTTATTAGATCCTGTTTTTCTTAAAACCTTCAAACTTAAGCAAGTTAGGCTTTAGAGCATCGAAACTTATTTTTTTATTTTAACGGTTAATATGGAATAGATAGACCATATATTATATGATATATAGCCTATAGCGTTCCTCAATAAACGGGCTATCTCTAATGCAAGAACAAAGAAACAGACAATCTGCCTCTATATAATATTTGTATTGATAAGAAAATTATCGCTTATTTCAATAAAACGAGAATGCACACATAATAAAATAAAATATGTTTAAATTTTACTATTTACGTATAATGCGTTTAAGCAAATTATTGAATCGATTTCGAATTAGTAATTAAAATACTGATTTTAAAGCCACATCTCATCACATAACAACACATTTAGATTTTTTATAATCATATATTTTTTTAAATAGCCTTAAAATTCGCTACATTCGAAAATGCGAGCAGAAAACTAAGTAAGCTAAAACATTTATATAATTTCGCAGCCAAAAGTGGGTACACAGAGCTAATGAGAGCTCGTAACTTCCAGCCGGTATTAATTAAAAATAACCGCAACTTCCCGCTCCATAATAGGGAGCTGTCCGGTAGGATATCAGGACTATGGAAACATTATAGAAATGATATAAAGCTGTTAATTTACTTACACAATTTAATTGAATTCAATTTTTTCGATAATGGCTTCAAAATCTGTCTGACCATAAATTACTTCGCCAATGTCCCGCAGAATGGTAAAAATTATATTATAGCATATTCTTAGACAATTAAATGTCATAACAAAATATATCATTGAGTAAAGTTACCTTGTTTTAAATAGTTTTTTGTTAATAAGACTTATAATTTTAATAAATTACAATAGTTTGTTAAATATTGAAAGTTAAAAATATCTATAGAAACAAATTGTATTGAAATGTTGTATTTTTTAATTTCCATTCTATACAATGTTGCCGAAATAAACTGTGCACAACTAGCACGTCTAAATGCCCACAGAACAAAGAATTGTATTAAATTTTTTAAATTGACTATTTAATAATTATTTATATCTATTGATCTATTGGTGGCGATAAGCCAATAAATAGGTGTACAAACATACTCTCATTTAGGAACGAAAATAATATAAAGTTCAGTTCACGCCATTTTCATATTGCACGCTCTTAGGTCAGGAGTCAGGACGATAACAGTACGACTGTATCGCTAACGTAAAATGCAAACTACATTTAAAGATGTTCACAATTATTACTTTAGAAGCTTTTCACGATTTCATTAATACTTTACTTAGGGTTGCTTTACTAAGCTTTGCTCTAGCTAAAGTACCTACTACTCTAAAGCAGTACCTAAATAATATATACTTTGTTTATTTCTACAAATTAAAAGAAAATATTGTGTTTACATTACAATATAGATTGAGAATAGAAACAATGCAAGAGTAGAGAATATTTTTGTTATGTTCATTTAAATAAAACAAGCTCGGGTTCCGTATTTAATACTAATACAATGAATTATATATAAATACATAGCAGAATAGCTCGCCATTAAACTAAAAGAACGCTGCAATAGACATTTTTCGCTTTCATCAAAACAATTGATGTAAACGAAACTAAAGCAGCGTCAAGAGATTTTTTATGGATTCATCTATTCAAACCAACGTCGGTTTAATTAGTTGGATGGCTTCTCACAAAAGTGATTTCTTTATGCATAGCAATAAGTATAATTACCATTCTTTTTGTGACCCAACAGAAAGGTTGTAATTCAATGTTATTTGCCAAACCGTCTTCCCGGAACGTTCGCGTATTAAGAATAATTCTAAAAAGCATTGACTTCAAATTTTGAAATGACGGGAGCCTATTATACTAATTACTTAAAAAACTGCCCAAAATTAAGACAACAATAGAGTAACTAGCTAAGCATTTCGAAATAACCACGATGTATGAGGATTTCTTGACAGTGCGCATTGAGAGCAATATGTAGTTGTTACGTGAGTCTTGTTACGGTGATACGGTTTGCTGTGTTCAACACTAAAATTGTGCTTTTGGAGTAAAAAGAGAAATGGAAGGGTGTCAGACGAAACCGCAAACTTTAAATCAAAATGTTGGCGTATATTCTCCGCGCAAACTTTTAATTGCGGTTCCAGTTATATAGTTCACGCTATGTGAAATCATGTTGGAGTTTAATGAATTCAGTACTGAAAATTTTGTATTGTATGTATCAGTAGATCTGAAGTTATATCTAATATTAGCCGAAAGCTGAGCAAATAAACAGTAAAATAGAAGTCAAACAACGTCCAGCGTTTAAGTGGCGATGGGAGTAGTATAATTCACGCCACGTTAGTGCACTCCGATAAAATGACTGAAACGTAGTTTGTAACGAGCTTTTATAATTAAAACAAACACACAGATTCCTGTTTTTATTTATTTTCAGCTAAAATAAATGAAAGCATTTATATTTTGTATATGTGACTTTTTCGCTATAAATAATTGCCAATATTTATAAACTTTTTTATAAAATAATTTCACAGTTATACCAATTCAATTTTCTGATTCTTGGCTTTTATTAAGAAGTTCTCGGAAAGGAAATTTTGGGTGATTATGCTATACCATATAAGAAGTTCTGGCAGAGGACCAACTCATTGGATTATATTAATTATAAATAACCATCAAGTGGCTATCAGTTTCATTGGAACAACAATATATGTTTTCCCATACATTAGTCATGTAGATGCATAACAGTGCGATAAGATTTGATCATTACACGGACATGTATGACGACGTTATGCATAACGGAGGAAGCTGAATACGTTAGCATCATCTACTCGTATGTGTGGACTATGACCGTACGTACCTTGTGAGATATCACGGGATTTTACAAGTAAAATTTCTATACAATCTAATAAATTACTGAGTGATTGATGAAAATTTTAATATTTGAAATAAATTATGTAATTTTAATTAGTACTGACAGTAATCTAAAACTGGTAACATGAATTTTCATGTGCGAACCATTGTCAACATGATTGCAACTTGCTAATATAGTAAAGAAAAACATCGTGAGAAAATATCTGTCAACCAGCACGACCAGCCAGCCAGCTTTATTTTTTTTTTTTTTATTAAACACAGCACCATGACCATCTAGAATGATATCTATGAACTATGATCTGATAGACCCCTTTTACATTGAAAGCAGGCCAATATCCGAATGTTTTTTTTTTATCTTTATTTAAATCCAGATGTTACTGCACAAAATTCCAATAAAGCTGTTGACGAAAATAATATTAACTTTTAGCTTCAACCACAATAATTAAAAAAAGTACCTTTAACTACTTTAAACTTGACATTTCAAGTATATAAAAAGAATGGTGGTGCTAACTAGTGGTCAGGGATATCTAATTTCCGAAATCATATACAGCATCCATTTGTACGCAGTGTCGAGAGAATCGTATAGGATCTAGTTAGATCGGTCATACAGACTGCATTCCGCATCAATACGGATGCTATGCCTCGCTCTGTGACATACGAGTATTGCAATTTCCGAACAACGTCGTTAGCAGGGACGATGTATCAGTTCTATCAACGTTTATAATGATTTGTGACGTTCGGTAGTGGACGAGCAAAAACAATGCGCCAATACATTTTTGAGACACGTCGAATCCAATTTATCTTGTATTTTACGATACAATGTAACTGAACGATTCTTCTAATAGGATAAAATTCGTATGTTTTATTTGGAATAAATGTTTAACTTACAATTTTGATCCAATCATATAAATAACATTTACAGTTGAAAAGACAATTCAGTTTTCTTAATTTTCTGCAAGTTAATGACTGTAATGAAAGTTCAAATAAGCAATAGTTAATATAGAAAATTATACTTTCTTAGATTTACGCGAATATTTGATATTTTAAATAGTCACGGTAGAGTCTCCCGTGACCATGATTTACTATAAAGCATTCGAAACGTCGGGAATCAAAAATCAAAATAAATTCGCGAAAAAATCCGAAAAGATAGTTTTATTTAAAATAGAAATTATTTTAATAATTGGAAAACCTAATTTAGCATGCGTTTAAGAACGAAAATGACAAAAACTATTCTTATAATAACTGCAGTTATACTATACTGCAAGCATGAACGAATAAACCACTATTCGTTCATGACTGCAAGTTACATGACAAGTATCAGTGAAAAACGTGCAGGATGTAACTGTTTGATCGTATCGGTCTAATGCCGGTTCTATGTGAGGATAAAATTAAAATAGTTTTATAGCTGATAAGTTTCTTCATAGTCTATACATGTAAAAAATTGTAACTAAGCCGAATCTGTACATTAGATATTTTTTGGAAAATCTTATTGAAATATAAACATTATTATCGATACAGAGACCGAATCTATAGTTTTTACAATTTTTACCTGTCTGTTACCGCATCACAGAAAAACCACTGAAGGGATTTTGATGAAATTTGGTATGGTGATAGCTGTTTATCCGGGTCAACATATATGATACTTTTTACCGCGGGAAAATATCTCATTTCCGAGAAAAAAATGCAAAAACTGCAAAAAAAGAGTATACAAATATGTAAAACCTAAGAATATAGTTTTTGGTCATATGAACGCGGGCGGAGCCGCGAGCAGTGCTAGGTCTATTTATAAAACTATTCATATATATAATAAAATGAATATAGTATTCTCGTTTTAATTTTAAAGAAAAGAGATTTTAAATTCTTTATATAAAACTTCAAAGTTCATAAAACAAATTAAAGAATTATAGTTGCAACATCCTTTGAATAAAACAACTGTCGTACTAAATAACAAACTTACGAATTCTGCAATAGTAGAAAGTTACAGTAACAAGATAATTACGAAAGAACACTTAAAACTCGCCGCTTTAAATAAAGATGGCGTTAAAAATACTTGCGCCAGTGGACATATTTCGGTGAGCATTGTACGGGTACAATAAACAGAAAGTTTACGGTCTTGAATACTTTTGGTTTGGCCATTATACGTGGCGCTAATCGTGACATATACGTTAAAGAATGTAGCTTTTCCACATTTAAGTGCGACTATCTAGTTAATGTTACAATATCATAGTCTCCTAGTAGCCCTAAAATGGTAGCGGAATAAAAGAAATAGTCCACATTAATTACGAGACAAAAGGCGAAGTTGGGCCTGACAACTTTCGCTTGTCAGAGGCAAGGGACCGCAGGGTTTTTTCCTTACTCACGTAATACCTTATACATAATTCTAACTATTCACAAGTTCCATAAGTCCTGAGTTAATTCAGTGTTAATGTTTTTGCTGTTTTGGCTCCCTAGTTGGAAATGTAATGAGTTTAGTTCTGAGCTATTTTTTGCCATTTTTGTAGAAATTCTTAGTGGTGATATGTTTTATGTTCAAAGTTATTAGATTTTTTAGAGTTTAAAATAATTAATTTCTTGATGAATGAAAACAATATAATATGATTATTTTCTTCATAAATTTCTTTCTTCAAAATAATAGGGTTTAGTTTTAAATTTTAGTAATCATAGCAGAAGGACAAAATCAATGGAAACGAAGGATACAATAAACTACAATCGATGTTAAAATAAAATCAGTAAATAAGAATGTTATGTAACACCACTGTTTTGTTCTGCTAAGTTTGCGAAGATCTTATTTATATAGCTGGGTCAAGAATCCAGTGAAGGCTCAGTCAGACCTAAATTAAACTTATAGAAAGAAGTAAAATTTTGGGACGCATACAAGAGCCGGGTCGATGACTGCAGACATATAATATAATTAGGAAGACCAGAGAAAACCTATCCCAAGGTAACCGTTCACTTTTCCCGGATAAATAGCCTATGTGTTATTCCAGATCTATCTCTGTGAAAAATTTCATCCAGATCCGTTCAGCCGTTCTAGCGTGAAAGAGTAACAAACATACACACATACATCCAGACTCACAAACTTTCATACTTATAATATTAGTATAGATATGCCGATTATAATAAAATAGCAATTAAAAAATGTATATCTCTAAAATGTATATTTTTTGAGCTTCCACTTACTGATAAGTACACTTCGTTGGCATTACAAATAATAAAGATACTTACTATCTTTCTTGGACTCCCCACTACTTATCTCTGGGGAAATTTCCCAAATCAAGTCTTATCGTCTTCTACAAACTGTCACAAAATAGTCTAGGAGGTGCATCGGCAAAATCAACAATTTCATAATTATTACTTTATTTTACGTGAGCTAAACATTACTATATAAATATATAATTTCAATTTAAAATTCTACATAATTCGAGACACATTATAAAATTTTAATCGATTTCAATAAATACATTTTATGTTAAAAACCACCGACTTTGAAATTTTCTCAAATGAAATATTAGACTCTCAAAGGTGAAGTAGAAAAAACTTACGTTTACTTAAGTTGTGCAATTTAATGCCACATATACAAAACAAAAATATACGAAAATTTACTCCTGCCCCTGTCCTACAGACATGATGTTGATCTGATGCCAGATTAATTTATTAGACGGCGGCAAAGTCACTGAGAGTGGAAATTGATTTAGTTATTAGTGTCATACTTAACTCTTGACGGCTGTCGCAAGTCAGGCTTTCCTCTTTTTCATTATATTGCGACCCTATTATAATCAATAACCCTGTCTCAGCGCCTTTTATAGATCTAGTAGTATAAAAAGTGACAAAAAAATTGTAACAAAAATTACCATATTGATTGATGTACATAAGATATACATATTGCCATGTTTTTATTCTCATCTATACATATAATAAAATTGTAACTGAGCCGAATCTATACATTAAATATTTTTCGGAAAATCTTATTGAAATAGACATTATTATCGATATAGAGACCGAATCTATAGTTTTTAGAATTTTTGTCTGTCTGTCTGTCTGTTACCGCATCACGGAAAAACCACTGGAGGGATTTTGATGACATTTGGTATGATGATAGCTGGTTATCGCTTATTATAGTAACGTGGGCGGAGCCGCGGGCAATGCTAGTTTATTATATAAGAATTAGTTTTTAAATGAAGAGATGAGGGCATATAATGATGATTACAGTTCAATGTCAGTACGACTTTGAACTGAAATTAGCCTATAAAAACATTACACAATGAAAAGCCGTATAAAAGATTATTGTATAAAGAAAAATCTTCTAAGCAGTTTATAGCGAAACGTGATGGCATATAATCAAGGCAGCACTTCCGCTTATTTACGTGACTTAGCTGAAGTAGAATTATTTCTGGAATTTCTGAATCCACCGCATTCTTGATTTTGATTCTAGATGAACTGTAAGATATAATATTATTATTTGGCCATAAAACATAATAGTATCATTGTAATGTTAGAAAATAAAGTATTTACTTATTGCGTATGTATTTAACTTAAACTTAAAACTTAGGTCATTGCTAAGTTCAAAGTGTATCTCCAAAATTTATTCCATTCGATTTCTGTTTTAGATGGTTCAGGAAATAAAAATAGTAATAGCTATTTAAATTCTAAATTTGAGAGAAAAAAATACACCTCAAATATAGCTTCAGGCTTTTCAACTAGCATTTTTATATACACGGCGCTCTTATTCAGATTTTTGTATAAATATATTTTCTCTAACATTGGACTTTGGTTAAGTCATTAACCTCGCCAACACTCTATTATCCGGCTTATATACTATATTTTTGTACGCGTTGGAGACAATTAGCAGTAATTACATCCCCATTGTGGCAACATTGACTTCACTCGCCACGATTGCGTGAACATAACCCACTCTAGATAAATTTTTAGTTTAAAGATTTAATATGTAGCAATTCTACTGAACTGTTTCAAATTTTAAAATAATCTTTTAAAGAAATAATTAAATATATTTTGAAATAAAAATAATATACTCACTTAATACAAGATTCAGAAGATAAGATTGAATTGTTAATACATTTTAAAAGATTTATCTTGCAAGAGTCAGGTCGATAACTTCTTAACTACACCTAAAACTAGAGCGTGAGAACTAAAGCGTTCAACACACTATATGTGCTCTCAGAGATATCATCAATAAGTATCATGTCTTAAGTAAACAAATGCTCTGCCTCATAAAAACAAATTTCACGCCTTTATTATAATATAGAACAGAACAGATCGTATCTTAATTACGACGGAGACAAAAGCGGCGTAATTTCGAAAGCGGCACACATTCTCTTTCGCTTGGACGCGAAACAGCTTAATATTTATCTTTGTAGTATAAATGGGTTGCGGAATGTAATTAAAAAGGACCCACGATCCTTTGAAGAGGCATTCTGCAAAGTTATAAGGTGCAAGTTAATGTGCCTTCGCCAACCGCGCGATAAGGGACGTACACTCGTAAATTGTTGCAAAAGCAGAAAACACCTCATTTATCATTAACTAACCACCACTCGAGTACGTGATTATAGTTTAATGTTTTTAAGAATGTGATTTTGAAATATTGGAGATGCCATTTGCAGCACTTACATTTTATGTAATACTAAGAATTTAAGAGTCATAATACTTCTCGACACTTTATTAAAATCTCTTATTAGCATCACTTGCAACTATGTAAGCAAATATTGCAAGTCAATTTTAACTATGACAACGTAATATTTTGATATCATCGAGCTGATCTAAATAGAGTCAGAAAGTTGTCGATAGTGGAACTCTTTAATGACTACTAATAAAGTTAATTTAGGCCCATATGATTTGTTTTGTGAAGATCACATTAATGGTAAAAAACGTTTTTTTTAGTTTCTAAAACTTTTATTCTTGAAGTCATAAAAAAAATGAAATTATTGAATAACTATTCCGTATATATCATAGAAATATCTAATCAAAACCAAGAAACCAAGAACAAACTAAACATTCAAAGAGAAAACAGTTGAAATCATTACCATTCAAAGAGAAGATTTGTTAAAAATTTGCCAGATAGCGCCTTTTGCAAGCATCCTAAACTGCTTTGCACAGTAACGTGTGCTCGGCACAAACGATCGCGCTCTGTTTGCCCTCGCGACCCTCCCCGACATTCTGTTTTTGAAATTGAACCAACTTTTCAATTTTACGTTTCATTCCATGTCACAGGAGTGTTATTTAAAAGAAACAATTCGGCGGCAACGCGGCTTCATATATCGTTGGTCGTTATTTCCATACGTTTGTCAATTCCAATACAGGATGCAAATTGAATTTTATTTTATGTGACATCGAGCGTTATTTCTATATTATTGTTATTTTAATTTGGCTACCGTATAGAACGGGTATTTAAATGTAGATAGTTAATAGGATTATTGTGTTTGGAATGTCATTAATTTAGTAATATTTAGTAAAGATTTCGATTGTGTTGCAGCATAAGTATAAACGTAAATAAAGATTGCTCATAAATTCGAAAATCGCATATACTTTTTTGGTAAAACCGGGTAAACTCATGCTGATGACACTCGTCGAATAACACGTAATGCTCTTTATCAATAATTATAATTGATTGGGTTACAAATTAAGCCACACCTATTAATACCATTTATTTTCGGCAAATTATAGGTTATTCTTGTTTTATTATAACTCTATAAAATCAATGACTATTATATGATTGTATAATTAATTTAAGGCAGTGGTAGACCAGTAGTAAATTTTGAAAAATGAAGTGAAGTATGTTCCGGATTTTGCAAGTTTGATATTTTGATATCCGAATTTTTTTTAACGTGATTACCACTTACCTAACGATGGTATGCCTTGACGTCGTGAGGAAAGATATACGTATATCTGAAAAAACCTACGTAACTTTCAGAAGACATTAGAAGTCCACCAAACCATACTTGTCCTCAACTGACTCAACCACCACGCTGGTGGACTACACCGCAGTGAAACGTTACAAAGGATTGCGTCATTGTAAATTTTAATTATTCGTACTAAATAATACAGGCACAATTTATTAAATAATGAATATTTAATGATTTATTTAATAATATGAACAAAAGCTTTGCCTACAATAGACTGTATATTTATATAACAAAGTAAATGTATATATGTATAATACGAAATAAAGGATGCTAAAAGTGAATTATTTAAAAACTGCATTACTTTAGTGTCGCTCCGGCTTTACATTGCACATGCCAACATAAAGCACGGTAAGTAGAAAAGAACAGAGTCATCACAGCTGTCATTTTGTAAAAACAAGTGATAGCAGGAAACTTTGTTAAAAATTATATATAGTCGTGAAATTAATGAAGTCGTCATAAAAATTGAAAATAAACTTACCTATTTGATCGCTTATTTCAAAAGTGTATGTAGGTAGAAATTTTCGTTACGGTCCCTCATACACTCGTACGTCAGATATGATAGGGGATGAATACAACGGGGAATATGTGTGATTTTTTTAATACAATACCTAACATGTTATGTAATTGTAAAAAAATATCAGCTCCAAAAAACTATAATTTAGTAGAAAGATAATTTTACAAATATCATGCCGATACGGATACTTTAAACTCTCGCCACTTCGCGCGCTTGGCGTCATGTCAAAGTATCATACATAGAAAAATGACGACTTTCGTTTTAGTTTGTAGCGATAAAATACTCTGTTATAATAATACTTTGACGTCATATTCGGTCTGACACATCGCGTTCGTTTCAACTACTTTGGATTTACCACCTATATTTGCACTTTTTAATAATTATTTTTAATGAAAAATAAATTACATTAAAAATATTGATATAGGCTCAATTCAAAAGCAACAAAGATTATAAAAAAATATATATTTCACCTTTATTTAAATCCCTATTTTCCCAAGGTAAAGCAGCAGGTATTGCCTAGTATAACGGAACATTACAAGTTC
Organism: Brenthis hecate; assembly: GCA_951806755.1. Taxonomy (NCBI): domain Eukaryota; kingdom Metazoa; phylum Arthropoda; class Insecta; order Lepidoptera; family Nymphalidae; genus Brenthis; species Brenthis hecate. The sequence continues at coordinate 3,327,042 of OX638277.1, read as the reverse complement.
ACTATTGCACTACGGATAGGTATATCAACGAAGCTATGAAAGCTGATTCACAGCTAAAGTTATACGACAGCTCAAGTGTGTACAAGCGATATTTTTCCTAAACTGGACACTAAAATGTCATGATCACGAGCAACATCGTGGAAAGTTTATGAGAGTCGGTGATGTGGCCGCAGCATCTCTTCGAATAGTTATGGAGTACGAATAAGGCGGGGTAAACGTAAACACACAGCTATTACCGACTATAATATATCGATCGTATTCTATAACGAACAATATAGATCACCTAAGTTTAACTCTCGTAGAACAATTATTAGCATATACTTTGTTCGATTCTAGCACGTGGCAAAGACTTGACTGTATAGAAATATAATCTATATATATATAATAAAATTCTAACTGAGTCGAATCTGTACATTAAATTTTTTTTGGAAAATCTTATTGAAATAGTCATTATTATCGATACGGAGGCCGCATTTATAGTTTTTAAAATTTTTGTCTGTGTCTATCTGGGAACGCATTACGAGAAAACCACTGGCCAGATTTTGATGAAATTTGGCATTATGATAGCTCCGGGGATGCATATAGGATACTTTATACTGCGAGAAAATATCCCATCTCTGAGAAATCTATACTAAACGTAAAATTAATAGGAACGCACCCGAGCGGAGCTTTATACATGTAACATAAGGTTTTAATGAATGCTCCTTAAATAATTTATATTTAAAGTTTTTAATTTTATATTCGTGTACGAATACCACTCGTATAACGTTACCGGTAGGATACACCGCGAATGTCGACAAAAGAGGGAAGTAAAATAAAAGCTTTTAATAAAAAAAAATACACGTTGAATTAAAACACCGGTTTAAAAGCAACCACCTGTAAGATCACAAGCTTTATACCGCATAAAGGGCATTTTACACTGAGTCTTTCCAACTATTAGGTTAAAGGATTTTTTTTATACTTCAAAAGAATAATTTCATTTTTTTTATTACACTACAGAATTTACTTGCATTAGTTACATGGAAAAAGCAACCTATATATAACAAAATTAATATATATATTATTATATAATTTATTTCTCTATAAATAAAAAAAAATCCAATTAATAAAGGCAAAGAAGCAAATAAAGTATAAAATAAAAGATATATTCCTGCTTGAATACGTTAATTAATTAATGATGTTGCTATTTTTACCATATACCTATGTTTATATATATATATATATATATATATATATATATATATATATATATATATATATATATAAACATAGGTATATGGTAAAAATAGCAACATCATTAATTATGAGCATAAGCCGTTAATTGTGAAGTTAAATTCAGAAGGTATTGTGTTCCACTACAAGATTGTCTGCGTTTAGGTGAGAACTTTTAATGAGAGAACTCGAACTAACCGGTAACTTTTAATTATTGCCTTAGCGTTCGTCACGGTTGAAACTCATAGAATTCCTACACTATTAATATAATAAATGTTTATTTTTATTTGTTAGTCAATTAAAGTTCAATAAAACTTAGGCTGCAGTTTAGTATATGGGACGCTGCCTCTGGAGGAGTGGGTGGTATTTTTTGGATAGGAGACGATAGGGAGTCCAAATATATAAATTTTGTTTTAAGGAAACGAAAGAGTCAAAAGTTATTGAGAGTTAAAGTTACAACATTTCCACTCATTATTATGACATTACTGCCATTTTGACACTTAAAAATGGGCCAAAATAATCTTCAAATAATGAGTCAGATCTATCTACGAATTTTAAATTAACATAAAGCACTAATGATAGCAGGAGTTCTGGGTTTGAAATAAAAAAAAGACCTAACGAGAAGGCTAAGGCGTGAGCGCAGCGTTAGCGTAGTAGTAGTAGCTCAACCTAAATTATCCTAGTCGTACTGTCACTTAATCGAAAATAAATAATAATACACTTAGATTAAAAAATAGTCTACTTACGTTTATAAACTGCATGAGTACACTTAAAACACTAAGAACATTTAAAACTATATTAATACTATTAAAACAAAAGACTAGAAACGAACGTATACGAAAATTAACAAAAACTAATAACTACTGGAAAACAATATGAGAAAAATAACTATGAAAAAGAGCAAAAAATATGAAAACTAAACACGTTTAATGAGTACAGATTGTATTCACATACACTATCAAACTTCGCGGTATTTTGTGACTACCCGCCAAAAATACTGAAAAGTATTCACAGATAATAAAATCAAGTAATGGTTTAAAAATTTCTCAAAATGTAAATTAATTATATTACCCAATATTTTACATACGTCAAATAAAAATGCATAAATCTATGTATGAATTGAAAATAACATATTTCTATTTTAAAATCTTAGTAATCTGACGAAAATGTTCACTTTTAATATGCATAACTCGTAACTAATTATTAAGCGTTAATCAATTATGTCCTGAAAGCGGTAGATAAAACAGAAATGGACAGGTTTGTCAAAATTTAAGCTTATTTTGTTTAGGTTATTGGTTTTAATGAAATTATCAAAATATTTATACAATAAAGAATTATTTGTTATGAAAATATGGATTTTACACGAAAAAGGATATTTATTATTCGTTAAAGGTATGTTTATCTTTTGTAATGACTTACTTATGTATAGAAATGTATGGAAATGTTCTAAATTTAAGTCTGAACAACTTTTGACTCCTTCGTTTCCTCAAAATATTTTTTATATATTTGAACTCCCTATCACCTCCTCTATCCAAAAATGCCACTCACTTCTCCAAAGGCCGCGTCCCATATACTAAACTTGTGCCAAAACTCGTCAAACATGATTTTAGATACGGTATTTATTATGTAAACGAAGAGACATGCATTATCTATTATTTCATACTTTTTAATATAATAAATATTATGATTCATATTTTTTGACAATACTTTAAATAGGTACTGGCTCCCACTTTGATTTAAAAAAGAAATGAATATTAAAAAACAAAATTATAAATCAAAATATCTGTAAAACCCGACAAACGAATCTATTAAAAGGAAAACCAAGGCACGCAAGTTTGATTAATTGAAGTTATTGAAGACTAAATCGTTTATCAAAATGAGATTGCGCGTAGAAATTAAAGAAATTTTTAGTAACAAAGAACATCATTTACCTTTGTATTAACAACATCAATCATTTTCCTTTCCATCAATGGGAAAAAGTAAATTAAAATTTTCATTTCAATTCTATTACGTAATAGCGACCGCCACGCTTGCGGACCCTGTTTTTGGGATAAAAAGTATCTAATTTTCTTCTATTCTTCTAAGATAGTTTAAGACCCTGGGTAGGACTTAGGATAATTTTTATCCCGGAAATCATCCCTTAAGGAGTTGAAAAAGGGGATCAAAGTTTGTATGGGAAATCAATCATTTTTCAAGTAAGATATATAAAACTCATTATAACTATATATTATTTGTATACACTAATATACGTATAGTCTATCTATTCCATACTAACCGTTAAAAACGTACCTAGGAACCAACGCGAGCGAAGAAAGGGTGATTCGATAGTATAAATTAAATACGGGATAACTTTTTGAAATCACAGATATGTATCTACATATAAATAAAATTGAACTATAATTAAGACATATAACCACATATTACAAATATTTATCCATCGCCTTCTTACGCTTGGATTATAAACATAAATAACAATTCTGTGTGCAGCCGAGTTTCAAGGAGATATACGCAGCATAAAATACGATTTTCCATAAAACCTTTTAAATCACTTTTAACTCCCTTAGAGGTTGACTTTCGATAAATCTTTTCTTAGTACATCTGTGCTCCCTCTTTTATAAATATTATATATCTTTATTTAAAAGAATATTTTGAGTTATATATAAGCTTATAATCTATATTTTAGATAGATAAGCTTAATATCTATATTTTATTTTAAATTTAAATTCTATTATATAGATAATGTAAAATATAGAAAACATACCCATTTGAAATGACTAAGTATATAACGACTTTAAGCGAAAAATGTTAATTTCCATCGACTAACTTTATTTTTCACGACATAGAATTTCCTTTATACTGACTAGAGCATTAGTAATAATAAGGTAATTTTCAATCCGTCGAGCACTTTTACGTACACACTGTGACATCTTATAATCTCTAATTTTAAATCTCTTACTCTATGCAAATCGTTTGTTTTCATTGCCCAGGAAAACGAAATGAAAATATTTTTTTTACAATTATAATTTTAACAAGGAAATCTAAACCTTATTTCAATCCAAGATAACTAAGGACCTAATGGTAAAATTTGGTTTGTTTGTATATTATTACTACTTGTATACTTGTTTGTGTATTTGTACTGGATAAAAAAAACTGAATCGATTTTGGGATAGCAGCGCAGGGTTAGCTGCTATATACTAAAGAAAGATTACATTCATATAATTAACTTACCACATAATAAGTAAAGAAAGTACACACAAAATTTCTCCTAACAAAATTACCTTATACATAAACAATCAAAAAGATATTTAACCAAATATATTTATTTAAAACAATATTGAACTACCAATTCATCTATGTCTGACATACGCCACGCTAACGATACGTAAATAGAAAATTGAAATTAAATTTAACTAAGCACCAAAATTTATATCGACGCAAATAAACAGTCGATCGAGTTCGTCCTAGACAAGATTAATGACAGGCGAAATGAAATATATGGTGGCGGAGTTTATCACACGAACTTTGGGGTGCGGTCGACACTCGATAATCGATCGTCTTGTGTGGTTATGTGGTTTATATATAATACTACTAGTTCACTAACATATCTACTTTCCTTGAACCGAATCCTTCATAGATACATTATGCAACGTCGTCCGTATACTTCATACTACGAGTACTGTAACTTTTAATAATAATATTTTTTTTTAACTAAAAAGCTACAACTTAGGGACTTTTGTGACTTGGGAAATTTCTTGAGGTAAAACCCATTCATTATGATAAAATCATTGAAATAGTTTGAACAGCAGGAGAATATATACTGTGAACAGGCACACAAAATAATCTGAACACATCATATCAACTTTCTAGTTTAAAAATTTAATAATTGATTAGTTTTCTCCTAAAGTACTCGTACATGAAAGGATATATAGACTAAGTACATATTTAGCAGAGTGAAAGAACAAAAATAAAAATTACTGTAGTATAATGGAAAACGTACTTAGTAGAAGACGTCTGACGTCTGACTCCATTCCCAATTTAGCTATGTACAGATATCTAGTCCTAGTTTACTTTATTATCGATACCTACAGAAGCCGAATCTATAATTTTTAGAATGTTTGTCGGTCTGTCTGTCTCTCGGTCTGTTACCGCAAAAACCACTGGATAGATTTTGATGAAATTGGGTATGATGATAGCTGGTTATCCGGGTCAACAGATAGGAATCTTTTTACTGTGGAAAAATGTTAAAACGTAAATAGGGACGAACTCGAGCGGAGCCAGAGTGGGTCGCTAGTAAGGAAACAAGATTTTTACAATGTCCAAACATAGTGCCCTTCAATTTACTCATACTTTATATTTTAAAATGTTCAAGACTATATCATGATGAGCATATGACATATAAATCATGTTCTTCTCCCGCATAGTACCAAAAGTGTAATTTATTTTCAATTTTGCGTGACGTAGATCCCGCTGCGCGTGACGAATGGCGTCCGCGTAGAGCGTAAATTAAATATTAATAATGCAAATAATCAATGTTCTGTGTCTTATGATTTTTTAATTACGAAATAGCTTTCGGCTTTGACGTCGCAAGCGTTGTATTCGTTCCAGTAGTTTAATAAATGAATATTCATAATAAATAAAGCCTTACACAAGGTTTATATAAAAGATTCATTGAACTATGGAAAATAGGAAAAATAGTACAACACAAATAAGGTACATTATCCACATAAATCTTGTACTTCAAAATCGTCTCATAAACCATATCTCAGTATAAATGAAAATAATAATGTAAAACGATTGACGACATGTTTGACTCAGTTTGTAGTGACCCTACTTGCTGTGCCAGCGGTCGCGGGTTCGAGTCCCGCTGGGGGGCATTCATTTGTGTGATGAGCACGAATGGTTGTACTCCAACTCTCTGATATCCACAACACAACGCTATGGAACTAGATGGTGCCGTGTGTTAATGTCCCAACATAAAAAAAATATATTTTTGAATTTTAATAAATTTTAAGTAAATTAATTATATGCAAACTTAGAAAATCAGAATTAAATATAACTTTCTATTGAGCTTTATGGCTAAACAGTAAAATTATTTATTAAACCTTATTGACGCGTATCAATACAATCGAGGAAACCTCAGCTTATGGAATATTTGCTATAACAATACCGGCAGGTACTTAATACCACATTCATAATAGTTATTTGACACACAAATTATAAACCACAAAATATTGGACAAAACATGTTCAAAGTGTATTTCAGAGAAACGATAGTGAGTGAAATCCGATGCACAAATGAATAAGCAATTTTATTGGTTTTTTTTTAATTTAAAAATTAAAAAAAGGAAAAAAGTTAAATATTCTTTAATATATACTGGTGTCACTTGTAATATTGTGTCTGTTTATGACATAGTATCTCTTAAATTATATGCTTCAGCCTGTTTATATAATATATAATTATTTAATTTTCATCCCCTTAAGGGATGATTTCCGGGATAAAATGTATATGTCCTTCCCAGAGTCTCAAACTATCTTCTTACCAAATTTCATCTAAATCGCTTCAGTAGATCCAGAGATGTGATCCCTACAAAACGTCACAAACTCACAATTCGCAAACTTTCCGTTTTATAATATTAGTATAGATGTAGGTTATAAATAATATGTAACGTAAAATTTAGGTTTAACAGTATTTAAACCAGAATTATTATAATTTTAAGTATAGATAAAAAAGATAATAAAATTGAAAATAATTCGGCATTTTTCTTACAATTATACATTGACCTCGTAAAATATAATTTAAATAAATATAATTAAAACTGTAAATAATGCAAACTTAATAAACATTATTAAATTATAATATAGATTCGCGTTATTTTTTTACATACCTATGACGTAAATAAATATAAAACGTGGTATAGGTAATTACCTGGTAGAATATGATGACATAGTTAGCCAAGACAGTTAAAAAATAACAATCTTGATCAACTGTAATGAGTGAGACTTGTTATAAAAAAAAAATAGGCCCGAGCTTGAAGGTTTTACTGTTAGCCATAGAATACATTTAATACCATTCCGGTTCTACTATCAAATCAGCTCGGTGATGCAACCTTATTTATAAAGTTTTAAATTCATTTGTTTACGCACTGGTAGTTACTAAAGATAAGCTTATAGATAAATAAAAAACTTTCCTAACGATATAAAAACTGCTTTGAATTGATGTGATAAAATATTTCTTACCTAATTATATACAATTATTTTCACCAACAAACACTGGATCAAAACCATCAATAACTGTAGAATTCCCAGCATATGTATAATTTAACTAGAAAATATTTATACATACATACATTTAATTTTAATAATTTAATTATTGTTTAGTTTATATTTACTTTATATGTATATAAATCTATAATTCTAAACTAATATTATAAATGCGAAAGTTTGTGAGCAAGAGTGAGCCATTAGTACATAATGATATTTCTACATAATATTATAGTTTCGTGCTAACAATATTAGCGATCTTAACATTTAGTATTATTAACTTAGTATTAAAAGATATCGAGTCTAACGAGGACAGATATGTATGTGACGCCGCGCCGGGTGCTTTCCTGATATGCCGTTGAAAAAGCATTAAACAATATCGAAATTCTTCGTATCCTATCGTTTCATTTCGAATAGCTAAAGTGCATGTATCGAAGCACTTTAGTGATAAAACAGGACATTGTCGGCGCCGACCTGACCGCCTCTCAGCAGTAGGCCTGAATAAGTTGGTTTTTGGGTTCCTTATGTTCTATTTCTCACTCGATATTGGGCATCTTTAAATATACACTATGCAATTCACTTTAAACTGCCACGCTGGCACATAACGCTTTAATTATAGCATACGAATAAACGAGCTCAAAATAAAACCAGTAAATATAATCCCATTCGAGCTTTTTTATTGAGTTAGGCTGTTTTCATACAGATTCAGATTTCATATGGACTTAGAAGCAACATGTAATTATTTGGCAACAAGGATGAACCGTTGTTCGCACGCGATGTTTCGTGCCAGTGACACTAATGAACGTGTAATTGCTTCTCAGACAGCCATGAAAATACGGTGTATCATGTCGATAATAACTATGGGCAACTAGCAGACCCCTTTCCCGCGATCCCATTGAACGTTATTGAAATTGAGTGTATATCGACTTATCTCAATTATTGACAAGTGGTTATTTGGAATTATTATGTTTAGTGTTATAATTGATTTTCATATTATGGGAGGATTTTGGCTTTAGACGCATGCAGATCGGAACGATTTCTGCTCTTTGTTGAGAGGGTTAGATATAATGTAAAGATTATATTATGTACATTAATAGTTCATTTAAACTTTCTGACACCATGATGGTATTCGCGTGGACATTATTTACTACTCAATAAACTAACGTTTTTAGCACAACGTCTCTGTCAGGTTAAAATAAAGACTCCTTAATCTTAAAAAGCACTGCAATCGCAAAGCACAGCAATTGACGCTTATGGACATTCTATAAAATTACAAAAATCTGTGAAACATGAGCTATTACCTCTGCCTATCACACATTGAGTATATAGAAACGAGATATAAGTGTAATTTTTCATGTTCCATGTTAGAATGTTATCTTGTAATATGAATCATATGAAAACAATAATGCCCTCAGACAAATACATATTTCTATTATAATAAAAACATTATTACTATTCCACAATTTCGTAATAAGAAATAAATTCACTTGATGATATAATAAATAAATATTGTCTATACATATAATAAAATTGTAACTAATCCGAAGCTGTACATAAAATTTTTTTTGGAAAATCTTATTGAAATAAACATTATTATCGATACAGAGGCCGAATCTATAGTTTTTAGAATTTTTGTCTGCCTTTCTGTCTGTTTGTTACCGCATCACATGAAAACCACAGGAGGGATTTTGATAAAATTTGGTATGGTGTTAGCTGGTTATCCGGCTCAACATATAGGATACTTTTTACCGCGAGAAAATGTCTCATTTCTGAGAAAAAATACAAAAACTGCAATGTAAGAGCATACTAATATGTAAAACCTAAGAATTTGGTTTTTGGTCATGTGAAAGCGGGCGGAGCCGCGGGCAACGCTAGTATTGAATATTTTTCTTTACCAAAATGTGGTATTCAAACACTAATATTCAAAGACAATTAATATGAAACAAGTGGGACGTAATTGGTTTAGAGACATGGAAAATACGGGCAAGTGTGAAGAGTGGTAGGAATAGACGTGTCACGTACGCTCTGTAAAACACGACGTAACGTACGTGAGTTCAACTTATTCTTCTCTAATACCGTTGAATGTTGTTTGATTTCAGTTATTAACGCGATTCACTATTTATTACACCATTCATCACGTACATGGAAATTGTATACATAATTTATTGGAATACAAGCACAAATAACTAGACATTTAATTAACATAAATTAATTGTATTATTGCTATCACATCTATAGTGAGTAGTTATTTTGAATTGAGAAAATTATAATATTTTCTTAGATTTACGCGAATGTTTGACATTATTAAATAAAACTATCTTTTCGGATTATTTCGATATTTACAAGCTTGATTGTGATTGTGGGCTCTCTTACATTGGACAAACAAAGCGATCCATTAGAACCCGGGTCAAAGAACACATAGCTGATGTGAAGCACCGTCGCAATACAACATCTGCTGTCTGCAAGCATAGCCAGGACCGCCCAAGCCATTATATTCGTTTCGATAGACCTCAAATCCTGGCGAAAGAAAACCGATATCGCCCTAGAATGATTCGAGAAGCCATAGAAATTAAAAAACATCCAAATTTCAATAGGAAAGATGGCTGGGTACTACCATCGTCATGGGATCCTGTTATTAATATAATAAAATCAAATAATAAATATAAACATAACAGACAGGCAGATGTAGTAAGTTCATACTGTGTAGATCAAAATGACAGCTTATCTGATTAATATTTTTCATTTTTCATTTGTAAAAGTATATATTAATAGTGTTGCTTAGTAATTTGTTTTTTAAATAATAGCAAACTAAATTAAAATTATTATCCTTAATTAATTTTAACTTTTTAAATTATATGGCTTAAATAATTAATACTATATTTTATATTTTTCTTTATGGTTATGAATATAATAATGGCAACACTAAATATAGATTACTAATTAATATTTTTAAAATTGTAATAATTATAAAAATAATAGCAAAAATTAAATAAATAATTTTCCATATTCAATTAAAATAAAATTATAAAAATGTTTAAAGTTAAAAAATATTGTAATGTAATTGGTGCAACTTTCATTTTGTTAATTGTGGGTAGGCTGTCTGTAACAACTATACATTCAAGACATGTAACACCTCAGTCTCTCCCGTGACCATGGATGCTGTAAAGCATTCGAAACGTCGGGAACCAAAAATCAAAATAAATCCGCGAAATAATCCGAAAAGATAGTTTTATTTAATAATGAGAAAATTATAAGTTATGTTTTAAAGTTTAGTAAAGACTTCTCACAGATGACACATTTTCCCGCAGTAAAAAGTATCCTATATGTTGACCCGGATAACCAGCTTTCATTATACCAAATTCCATCAAAATCTTTCCAGTGGGATTCTCGTGATGCGGTAACAGACAGACAGACAGAAAAAAATTCTAAAAACTATAGATTCAGCCTCTGTATCGATAATAATGATTATTTTAATAAATTAATTTTTATATGTTATGATTTAATGAATATACCTAATTCAAATATAAACAATGTAAACTTAAGAACCTTAAACACATATAGTTTAAAGCATGCAACATAATAGGATCATTCTGTAACTTATACATTCAACTGTAAAACGTTACTAATTAGGTAAGCTCGCAAATGCCTGGAGTCTTCTTCATGGGCATATTATAATATACCTGCCACTTTTGAAAAATCGCTGACCCCGCCAGACCACATAAGCCACTATGGTATGGTATGGTATGTTCGGGCTATTTTCCGCAACTCGACGACTATGCGCCTATTTTGCGTGTGTATAAACCACTAACAATATAGAACTCGTTAAAATCTCTTTGCCTGAAAATAAAATTATAATGCTGATTGATAATACATCTCAGTATTTTTCTTTCATTTTGATGCTTAAATGAGTAAAGTTTTGAAACTATTAAATGAAATTCTAATAAAATCAGGAATGGAAAGGTTTCAAGTATCTGATTTTTGCTCAAGTTAAAGCAATGTTTGACAGGTTGACCAAGTGATACGTACCTTAAATAATTTAAGCAAACCTTCTCGGCATAGTCTATATGAATACAAAAAAAAACATAATTTACAGATTGACAAAAAACGAGGTCTATTAGCGATGTATAGGTATGAAAAGTCCAACTTATTATTTTCGATATATGTAGCTTTTATCGCGTGAGTTACATCGAAAAATTGTCATAAAAACTATTTAAATTGTAAACAATATCTTCATTCCTAAGGTATAAACATGACAGGACATGAAATTAATATTTTGTATAATTATATATTAGTTATCTATACATACAGATAAATAAAATTGAAGTGTCTGTTTGTAATGTCAAAATAACAGCTTGTTACTAAATTCATATGAAATTATACCTACGGTACTTATAAGAAGAACACAATTTTTAAATCTTTTATCTATATCTCTGTTTGCTCTTGCTAATCTCCGAAACGGCTGGACTAATTTTGACGGGACTTTCACTGGCAAATAGCTGATGTTATAACGAGTATCTTAGACTACAAGCTAATTAGATACCCGCGTCAAAAAATTTAAACATACCTAGGGACGTACCCGAGTGAAGTCTCTAGTATGAAATAAATATTTTAATTTTGGCATAAATACCATAATATAATACTTACTTGAATTTACGCATATATCTTTTTAAATAAAACTTATCTTTTCGGAATTTTTCGCAGATTTATTTCAAAATTTAGGAAAAATACCTAAAAAATTAGTTTTATTCAAAAAATACCATATTTGAAAATGGACTTAGTTCCCGCTGTCTTTCCTGTTAATAAGATTTTCATACAACTCCATATATATACTACGTGTTATTTATAACTATTTTTCAAAATCACATTTAAAAGCTCTTCAACACTTGTAATATATAACATAAATCTTTAAAAATTTAAAATGTTTATTTTACTGTGGCGACACCCAAAACGTGTGTTTTTAACAGTGAACTCATAATTTAATTGACGAATGATTGTAACAGGATAGACAGACAACAGTAAGTTAATTCATATTACACATCTACAATTTTTCAGTCGAGTTCTTCTTAATTTACTGAAATTAAATAAACACGACTAATTATATGGTAGAGATGTAAGGTGATGACGAAGCCGAGATAAAGCAAATAAGCTCTAGCAAACCACAATCACCGCAAGAAGACACAAATGCGACTGCCATTTTATAGCGGTTTCCTACACGGTAGGGTATGTTTTTAATATAAGTAAATTAATTTACACATTTAAAAGATAGAGCCTTTAGGGCATTGCCAACGGCCCCCTTTTTTTTCAAACTTACTGGTATGTATGCATAGAATACACAAAATAATCTACATTCACTCAAATTATCGATACAGAGGCCGAATCTATAGTTTTTAGAATTTTTGTGTCTGTTACAGCATCACGGAAAAACCACTGGAGGGATTTTGATGAAATTTGGTATGATGGTAGCTGGTTATCCGGGTCAACATATAGGATACTTTTTACCGCGGGAAAATATCTCATTTTTGAGAAAAAATACAAAAATGCAATGTAAGAGTATACTAATATGTAAAACCTAACAATTTGAATTTTGGTCATTTGCGGAGCCGCGGGCGATGCTAGTACATTATAAATTTGTATAATTTTAAGTTTTACCAATATCGATATTAAGTCTTACAATATAGATGAAGGCTTAGATCAATAGATAGAGTCCGTCATCACATAGTATTATAACCACCGCCGAGCAACTTGTTTGAATATGTATGGACATGCATACGTAGCCCAGATTTCGCCTGTGAGACGTGTTGATTTATTCAAAGCAATTTTAACGACATCTGTCAAACGCAATAACATGCAGAGTGTATGCAATTGTATACACTATGCAGCATGAAAATGTTTATTTGATCACTGAATGTGGTTAGACGTTTTATAGGATGAACTCTTGTACTTGTACTTTAACACATAATTAAACGATTTAATATAAAAAAACAAGAAATACTTACATATTTAAATTATAACAAACAGCAACCTTCACCTTATTAGTTATTAGTTTATAGTTTATACTGCCTTAAATTAATTAATTCTCTTTAATCAGAAGGTTATCTGGAGAAAATATCTTAACTAGATAAGCTATCATTGTCCACATGTTATACGTTTACGTGTCAAATATATAATTATTTACTAGCGGTTCACCCTCGCTTCGCTCAAGTTCGCCTCAAGAAAACAAAAACGAAAACGAACCTATACCACGGGAACTGTATATTTTTCCGGGATAAAAAGTAAGCCGACGTGTTATTCCAGACTATAATCTATCTGCGATCCAAATTTCATATAAATCCGTTCTGGCGTGAAAGAGTAACAAACTTCCATACTCACAAACTTTCACATATATGTATAATATTAGTATAGAAGTATAGATGGTACACAAAAAAAAAACAAATTAATTAAAAACCCCTTACTCAAATCATACAAATAAATTAAAAATATACGGAGCTCTTTTATTTACAAGCGTAGACAGCGTTTTATCAACGGCTCTAGGATAATCTCATTGTAGCTTACAAGGTCAAATTCCCGCACTCTACATGTTGTAGAGGCTTTTGATTAATTAACCGCAATAATTATCCAAGTTGTTAGTAAGACAGCAACAAGTTTAATGTTTATATATAATATAATACTATATTATCGTTATCAAGTACATATATGTGGATGTTATTAGGATATTAACTGCAATTCAAACATACATTATTGAACAAAATTCGCTAAGTTCACATTGGAGAAAACCGATAACAATAATCCTATCATATCTAAAACATTGAAATTCATTAGTGAGAGAACTTCTATCTGCAAATTTATGAGAACTTGTTTTTTCGTGATATGAAATATTATAAACGATGGCTTGTTTATGCAAAGTACTCATGCCGAGTAACAAATATATATGTAATATAGTATACAAACACTGCGATCGATTAACCAATTAAGCTTGAAAATAGGTATACAGAGAGAATTTCACATCTATAAATATAATATTGAAGTAAAGATAATAAATAACATGTAAAGCCAATCTGTCTTTATTTTGTAATTTAAAAGACTTAGAACTTATCTACTTCCTTATCTCCATTGAACGAGAAAGCATAGACTAGACAAAGATGCATATCTACATTATTATGTACATAAATCGTTAAAACAACCATTCACATAGTACTGAAATCAAACACTCGAATTCTGACAAAGGAGTGAGTGCGATACAAACACTGTGTACATTGCGCTATTACAGTATTCACCGACATTATATTTGATAAAAAATAAAAAAATTAAAGCCATTTATCAATTTAATAAATTCTCAACAACTTTGTTAGTAAGTTTTAACATGTGAAAACAGTAACCTATAGCTGTTCCATGAACTTTAAAAGCAGTCACGATCAATGTCGCAAGAACTTACTTTGTGGATAATTGTCCTTCATTTCTAGTATTCATCGTTATATATCGTTTTAGAGCCAGGAGTTCATTACACATTGACATGATATATTATAGAAAATAATAATTAACATGTAATACTTGATTAGAGCTAAAAAAATCTTAAAAAAGAATAACAAAAAGAGTCCAAGGTAAGCTTGGATGCATAATTTTCATCCTTGTTAAAATCAATTAAAAATCGGTAAAATGCAATCCTATATCCTTTCTCTATTTGTTAAAATGAGGTCAGCTCCCTGACACACAGAATGACATATTTTTAGCCTTTGTTTGGTTATTTACAATAAAAAAAAATTAAAGTCCACCAACTCATATTTGTCATAACCTAATAATCATTGAGAAGCTCGTACTCAACCTTGCATGGAACTTTACAAGAACTTATTATTATATCGTTATTTTTAATACAATAATTAATTAACTTCGTTTTTTAAATAATTCAAAAATTTTATATTATTTACTCATAAACACCGATAGTTTAAGAACACGTGAAACATCACAGTGTAACACAAAGTAGTCAGTTCACGTTTCATGCAACCTACTCGTATAAATATTCCACTAAATTCTATCATGGGGTGAGCCATCCCCGCGTGCCATAACTTAAGTAAGAAACAAAGGTTAAGTAACAACACTTAAGTACGCCCTTGGATTGATTGGATCGCGAATAATGACAATATACATACAGCACACAATACACAATGGCTGTCGACCTCGATTGCGTGTTAACGAACGTACATCAATAGTTACTGAAAACAAAAACCGTAGGAGTAGCGTGTATATACAACTTCGTGTCGTTAATTTGAACAATAATTTACATTTAGATTCTCATTCATCTTTTGTATACAATGAAAGGTTTTCTTTTAATAAGACGTATATTCATAAGTAAGTTATTTACAAATGAAAATTTCATAGATAAAAATTAAAGAAACAATCGCCAACAATCAAAAATGTTAGCTTACTTGTCGTGTTACGTTAGAATCAATAGCTATATGAACCAAAATGGTGCTTTTGTTTTTATCCGAATACTAGGACTAAATAACGATGTTACATAATGAGTATTGAGTATACAGTTGAATTAGAATTATTTTGTTGGGTATTAAAAATAAACTCGTTACGTTAACAGAAGTTAAGGGTTTATTTAAAACCATACGATGTTTTAAATAAACCCTTAACCTCTGCTAACGACACTATTTATTATTTATTATTATACTCATTTTTATGACATTGATTATAATAAATTTGAAGGTAGCAAAGATTATAAATTATAAATTTTGACATTAATAAAATATGAGGGTATAATAAAAAAATAAGGGTGGGTTGGTGATAGAAAGTGAGAGAAGACGCAGGTTGTGTGTAAGGAAGTATAAAAATGTATATTGTAACTAGGTATAGACACATCAACAAATCATATCATAAATGATTGTAAGGAACATTCAGTATCTGTTTATTATTAGAGAACCATAATTTAACACTTCTTTATAAAAGTGGGTATATCGATATAATATGTCAGGACATTAACATACAGCACCATCTAGTTCCATGGTAAGCTACGAGGCTTGTGTTATGGATACCAGATAGTTGATACACTACACACTTATATAACTTTAAATACATACATATTATAAATATAAACATCCATGACTGGAGTACAAACATTCATGTTCATCACACAAATGAATGCCCCTGGCGGGATTCGAAACCGCGACAGCTGGCGCAGCAAGTAGTGTCACTACAAACTGAGCTAACCGTGTCGTCCTTATATTACAAACATATTGCATATTTATATTACAAACAAAACGAATTAGTGATTTACCCTCGCTTCGCTCGAAGTGCGTCCCTAATGTGCGTGAAGTGCCTAATAATAGCTGATAATATAGCTCAACGGCCATTTTTTTCCAACTTCACTTAAAATTATTATGATTTCTGACAGTAAGCACATTTTATCGGAATTAAAAATATCTCATAGCACTCGGCGGTAATATAGCTTGATTTAATAAAATAATTTTCAGAATCGAATCAGTAGTTTCAGAGATTACACACTACATACACACTTTACCCCTTTATAATATTATTAACGACTAGTGACTCACCCTCGCTTCGCTCGGCTTCGTCCCTACTTACGTTTTAACGTTTAGTATAGATTTCTCAGAGATGAGATATTTTCCCGCAGTAAAAAGTATCCTATATGTTGACCCGAATAACCAGCTATCATGTTATCAAATTTCATCAAAATCCCTCAAGTGGTTTTTCCGTTTTGCGGTAACAGACAGACAGGCAAAAATTTTAAAAACTATAGATTCGGCCTCTGTATCGATAATAATGTCTATTTCAATAAGATTTTCCAAAAAAATATTTAATGTACAGAGTCGGCTTAGTTACAATTTTATTATATGTATAGATGTACACAATATGCACATATATATGAAAATATACATAATGTTTTTGGCAATATATTATGATCCATTATGAAAATTATACAAATTGTAAAAACCACTTCTACACGATTTGATTGAATGTAGGTACATTAATATATATTTAATCGGGTAATGCAAACGGTGGTTTTGTGTTTCATCTCTGAATATAATAGAGAAATACTGAGGCAATTTTCAATGATAATAATCTATTCATCATAATATTACATAGATAGGAATTGAAAGAAAAAAATATATAATGTAAAATATAGTACAATAGTATTAAATTAGTTCTAGAAAGGTAACTATGACGACAATTAAATTTAAGTCAATGTCCGTATCCTTTAAGAACTTCTATCTAAAGGATCTCTATTTCTATGTTATCATTACGACAGAAAAAGAAAAAAATCAAATGGATAAATAAATAACGTTAAGGATTTTATATAAAAAAGCGGACATTAGAAAAACTATAAAAGATATGAAGTACCAATTTCATAACATCAAAGTCCTTTGAAAGGAATCCCGAAAAAACATCGAAAGCTGAAAATTTCCCGCTTAATCACGGCGACTTCGATTACTAAGAAAATCCTCTAACACCTCTAATATACCACTGTGACGTGAGAAAAATTCACCCCCCGGGAATGTAATCAGTCAAGTTTAGCTGAGCATTACCGTAATGGGGGAAGAACGCTTTGTCCTTTAGAATAGATCCCTAGGCAGTATTAGCGAGTATTACAAACTATCAGATAATTTCGAGACCAAAATCCGATAAGTTCGTGTAATGAATTCCTTTAGATAAATAATCCTACCGCTGATAACATGTTACAGTAAATTAATGTGTAAATTAATTATAATTAGTACTAAAAGGGCGTTTTTATTTTCTTATGGGGCAACAATACTTGCAGGTTGTGAGAACGCGAGATGAGTAAGCTTGATGTTATAAGAAGTATATAATGTAAGTGATCTGTAAAGAAAGTCTTGTCATATGGTTCACTAATATATATTTAATATAATTAAATAAAATTAATTACATAATTCAGAGTTTAATAATTACATAATAAATGATAATAATAAAGTTAATTAATCTTCTTGTAAAAGGAAAAAAATATATTCATGATTTTACATTTGAAAGAATAAGTAAAATCTATACATACGAGTAGGTATAATAAAATTGTAACTAAGCCGAATCTGTACATTTAATATTTTTTGGAAAATCGTTTTGAAATAAACATGATTATCGATACAGAGGCCGAATCTATAGTTTTTAGAATTTTTGTGTGTCTGTCTGTCTGTTACCGCATCACAGAAAAACCACTGGAGGGATTTTGATGAAATTTGGTATGGTGATAACTGGTTATGCGGGTCAACATATAGGATACTTTTTACCGCGGAAAAATGTCTCATTTCTGAGAAAAAATATAAAAACTGCAATGTAAGAGTATACTAATATGTAAAAACTAAAAATTTGGTTTTTGGTCATCTGAACGCGGGCGGAGCCGCAGGCAATGCTAGTGTGAAATATTTTGTAAGTGTCGTGACGTAGTTTTCTTCACAAATTATGTAAACAGAATGTAGGTAGCAAACTCTTTTCATTAAAAACCTCAGTGGTTAACCAAACATCCGCAAAGGTTTATCGGGCGTCTGTTCCTGAACTTACGGATAATGATGAGACTCTTAAACAATACTAACGACGTCTTACCTGCAAAAAAAGAAAGATAGTGCTTAGTGTTTTATAAATGAACATTTTTACCATAGCCCTGCCCTGTTTTGTTGAAAATTATAAAAAAGTATGATCCGAAATTAATACCGAAGTGATGAATCCTATAAGATTTCCCATCGACAATATAAACAGAAGCTTCTATATCGAACTGTATATATAATCTGACTTTCATAAAATGTTTTTTACCAATTACGAACTTCCACACAAACTCATATAAATATATCTATTTAAAAATCCTTTCTTAGTGCTCATTCATGCTTGTATACTGAACGGTCTAGGTTTTGCATTGTCTTATAGTTTAACAGTTTTAAATTAATTTTAGAATATCTTGATTTGAATTACCATATTATTATGATGTAAAACGCGATATTTACCATGTTTATCACTAACTTTTGAAAATGTAATAAAACCTGGTAAATATAATATTGTCAGTGACCATGAAAGTTAAGATTGAATTAAAATGTTTGAGGACACCATTTCTTTGATAGAAAAATATATTTTTTAATTTTTTTTTTTTTAATATTTTTAGGGAAGGAAATACTTAAGTACTATAAGCGTTTATGCATGTAAAAACCAAGTCAAAAGTATAAAAACGTTGATGTAATGTAATTTAAAAACAGCATGTCAAACAGTTAAATAAAAAACTTTTTAACAAAAAAATAAAAACTGACTTCAAACAAAAGCACTAAAAAGTAAAAAATAACTGATTGGTAGTTTTCATTTACTATACATACCTAATCAAATATTTTCGAAGTCGGTGTGCTTTGGCTAAGTAATTAAAGCATACCTATTAAATACATACCTAATAAAATATTTTCGAAATCGGTGGCAGCCCATACAAAGCAAAGCACACCGACTTCGACAATATTTGATTAGGTATGTATAGTAAATAAAAACTACCAATCAGTTATTTTTTACTTTTTAGTGCTTTTGTTTGAATTCGGTTTTTATTTTTTTGTTAAAAAGTTTTTATTTTTCCCTTTTTAGTGTAGACAGTAGTAGCAAAGGAAGAATTCTAAAGTGTTAGGCTTGTCAAACAAAATAAGCCCAAACTCAAAGTATCTACTATTAGTCGTGGAAGAGTTACACCTATCCATCTTCTGGCCTTACCATCAGATCAGGTCAACAATACCGAACCACTGTACTATCAACGGAAATAGAAACATTTACAAAGTTTCAAGTCAATATGACAATTAGAAGTAGGTTAAATTCATTATTAGCTATTTTTCCACCCTTAGGGGTGGTATTTTTTTTTTAAATTTAAATGGGACCAATCTGGAAGTATACCCTTTCAAACAAAATAAAAATTGTACAAATCGGTTAATAAATGACGAAGTTCTGAGGTAACAAACATAAAAAAAATGCAGTCGAATTGAGAACCTCCTCCTTTTTGACGTCGGTTGAAAATAACAACATCTATACATACCTACGAGTATAATAAAATTGTAACCAAGCCGAATCTGCACATTAAATATTTTTTGGAAAATCTTATTGAAATAAACATTATTATCGATACAGAGCCAAATCTATAGTTTTTAGAATTTTTGTCTGTCTGTCTGTTACCGCATCACAGAAAAACTACAGGAGGGATTTTGATGAAATTTGGTATGGTGACAGCTGGTTATCCGGGTCAACATATAGGATACTTTTTATCGCGGGAAATTTTTTCATTTGTGAGAAAAAAATACAAAAACTGCAATGTAAGAGTATAATATGTAAAACCTAAAAATTTGTTTTTTGGTCAGCTGAAGGCGGGCGGAGCCGCGGGCAATGCGTTAGTCTTTTATAAAAAAGCGAAAAATTATAAAAATATATTATTAAGCTATGCTTTTTGAACTGCGCTAAAATTAAATCTGAATATTATCATTCATTGATATCCCAACAATTTCTTATCCTCTCTGAGCGTTAATAAAAGTGATCATAAGTGATAGAGATGGCATCGAGCTCGCTACAACTAATTTCGGAGTCAACACGTGTCAACCCCTGTCTGCTGTGACAGGACCCTCTTTGACCACGTATCTTTTCGTACGTCAGTGATTTCGGGTATTTTTGTTATGAATAGAAAATATGAGTTCAACGTTTACGAAATTGTTCATCACAAAAGTTATGCTATTTTGAGTTTTTGATAATTTCTTTCTACTGTCGAAAGTATGCATGTTTGATATAAATAATTTTAATTTAAAATTTAACATGCTATATATTTACACAAAAAAATAAATGAAATGGTTTGCTGTCATGTACATTTACTGTACATTAACATGTAAAATGCCGTTTCGCTTTATAATATAATTTTTATTTATATTTCGTTTAATATTTTTGCTTTTTGTTCTCTGTTTCTAGTAGGTACGTATACTAATAATTATGTGTACCCAACACGTACTGCACATCAGTACTACAAGCCATGTCTTGCCTTAACTCATTAGGTCAATAGAAAATATTCTCCTTACGCTCCTTAATAGTCCATGAAAATGTTAACAGATTTGCGGAACCTAAACAAATAAAAGCTTAGATATGAATATATTAAATTCTAAAACTTTGTTCTTTTATAAAACAATATTGACACAGATATTATAAGAGACAGTCAATAAAAAGCTCATGTCAGGAGATGTCGTAAAATTCAGTGGAGATCTAAAAATACGTTATTTAAAGTGACTGCTTTGCTCCACGCCTCTATGCACTAATGCATTTTGAATACAGATAATTTTGAGCTCTATTCCGAGGTGGTATGAAACAATATGGACAGAGCATCTCCGTATATAATACAATGAAACATTTCAACATGTCTACGGATGTCGAGCTGTATTGGCACTCAGTATCACAAAGGTAACGCGCGTTTATTTCCACTTCGTTTTATAACATTTCCCAATGTATGACTATTGATGTTGGACCCTTATTTTATTATTTATTTATTTATGCACCATAAAATATATGTTATACAAAATAAAGTAACAGAAAGTCGACAAAGGATAAACTTATCTCTTTAAGAGATTTCTTCCAGAAACCCTTCAGTTATGAGAAAATAAGTTAATTTAGTGCGGTAGTACTTACTATTTCATATTAATACTAGCGACTCACCCTCGCTTCGCTCGGGTACGTCCTTAGCTTGCTTCCCAATACAAACTATCATCCCTATTTTCATCCCCTTAAGGGATAATTTCCGGGATAAAAAGTATCCTCTGCCCTTCACATGGTCTCAAACTATTTTCTTACCAAATTTCATCTAAATCGGTTCAGTAGATCCAGGGATTACCCCCTACAACGTCACAAACTTTACCTCTTTATAATATTAGTATAGATAATAAACTTTCATATATTACTAGCATTGCCCGCGGCTCCGCCCGCGTTCAGATGACCAAAAACCAAATTCTTAGGTTTTACATATTAGTATATTCTTCCATTGCAGTTTTTGTATTTTTTCTCAGAAATGAGACATTTTCCCGCGGTAAAAAGTATCCTATATGTTTACCCAAATAACCAGCTATCACTATACCAAATTTGATCAAAATTCCTTCAGTGGTTTTTCTGTGATGCGGTAACAGACAGACAGACAGACAGACAGACAAAAATTCTAAAAACTATAGATTCGGCCTCTGTATCGATAATAATGTCTATTTCAATAAGATTTTCCAAAAAATATTTAATGTACAGATTCGGCTTAGTTATAATTTTATTATATGTATACCTAGATTTTGCCAATACATTCTTAAATTATTATTTTAGGGCTAGACGTAGGTGGATGGTAGATTAATATATAATCAATAAAAACATTAAAACCATGCAGGATTAAGCCCTAAACTCGCCTTACTAAAAGGATCATTAAATGTATATTAGTATTAATACTTGAAGAGGAAACTTTGTGCCTCTTCTTAAGCATATTGCGCGTACGGAGAAGTGTGAGCATTCGTATAGTTAAAGTTTATATGAACAAGGACTGCAGAAAGCTAAAATTTATTGACTCTCTTTTACCCGCGGCTCCGCTCACGTAGTTTATTTATGTATGTACTCCTTTTCTAAAAGCTGCAGCAAGATGTTACGTAGCCTATAATAATATCTACGTCAATTTTACTAATATATAAAGGTAAAAACTGTAATTTGGACAAAATAACATCAATATCGTTCAAACTTAATGAATTATGTTTCATTTTTGACCATTAAACAATTACCAGTTAATTACAATAAATATAACAAAATGATCTGAATGTAATGTAAAATTAAAAGCTTTATAAGGTAGCATCAATAGGGCAATTTGAAAGCCACTAACTATTATGTACTCAACATTAATTACAAAATCTGAGCTTAAAACAATAGCTTTTACCCTTGCAAAATTAAAGGCTACATTGAGAGGAGGCGTGTGAATTATAAAACAACCGTGGAACTACATGCAAAGAACCCTAATAAGTAAGTAAAACAGTAAGCTTAAAGCAAATACTTGCTCCTGTTTGACTTTGAATCGCGAAACAACAATAAACAAACAACGTTAAGAATTAACGCGAAGGATGGCACATACGAATGTGAGTTAAAATTTAATTACATAACTCCGGATAGTTGCTAAATAATACAAAATGAAGTCAAGATGGCTGCCTTATATAGTAGATAGATAAAGGAAATTCACACACTATTGTTAAGAAAAAGTTTAAAATTGTAATAGCAATCATTTTGATTGCTGGTAAACTACTTATACTAAAAATGATGGAGTGTGGTCAAGATATTTCGAAAATTGGACACAAAATATTATCTTATATCTCCTCATTTCCACACAAGCAATTCCACAAAATTACTCATTTTGTTAATAATAAAAAAAAAACGTTTTTAATGATTGCTACATGATTCATTGTCCCACATCTTATTCTAAGTTATATTACTGTAAAGTTTCATCAAAATACGTTTAGTTGCTTTTTTATGAAATTTTTACTAACAAAATTTAGTAACAAGCTACCAAATATTAATAGTCTTCATAAACTTTTGGGTTTATAATATTAAGATAATTCAAATACTAAGTTTAGTTAGGAGACAATATTTCCAGATTATCCGTATTAATTTAAGTATCGAGTCCTTCTCAAGGCAGTGGTAACGCGTTTACTTGGGAAACAGTGCAGCGGTTCAAATCCCGGGTTTCGCACCTCTGATATTTTTTGTGAGAATCATTTCTAACATAATTACCACTTGGCTTACGATGAAGGAAAACATTATGAGAAAATCTGAATGTCTGAGAGAACCTAGCGAGTTTTCGAAAGACATTTGAAGTCCGCCAACCCGCACTTGGCTAGCGTAGTGGACTACGGCCTGATCCCCCTCGTATTGAAGAGAGGCCCGGGCCCAGCAGTAGGGCGTTAAAAAGGGCTGAATACACTATATCGATTACTAAACATTAGCCACTTTTACAAAAAAAAACTAATAAAGAGGTTTTTGTTTTTCTTCAAACTTACAAGTTTTATTATTGAACGAAAATTAAGTCAATCAATATATAAATAACTAGTGCTGGGTTTAGAGGTTTAAAAATAATTTAAATAATATTTGGCGTAATGAATTCCATGCAATCGATTCACGCTCGTACCTACATGCATACCTATCGCTTGCGGTCGGATTACGAAAAATTGTGTCTGTAAAGTAACGAAATTGCTTTCAATTCAGTTGGTTTAAAGCTTTTTATGTGGAGAAAATCACAAACGTAATTGTAATTTTTCCATATAAAACATACTACACTTAAAAGTATTAATGTTCTATTTTAACCTTGACGATAATTATAATCCACATAATTTTGCACAACTCTTCCATATATAAAATATTTACATATCCGTTCTTTAATATTAAATATCTACTAAAAACATGTTCCATGTTCCACGATATTACAGATTTTTTACTTGTGTATAATAAATAGTAATAGATACTTTGAAATAAATGTAAATTTAGCAATAAATATAATTTTGAATGACTACATTTCCTTAAGTAATTGATAAACTAGTTTTATTACAGACATATTTTTAATAAAATTATAGTTTGTAATTTCAATTTAAATAAATACATATATAATACATTAAATTCTATAAATGAATTCAATATATACTTATAAATATATTCAGTACAATAAAATCCGTCTGTTTGAAGTGGAATCATATTCGCGTAGGTACTTACTTCCTAGGATACCTAAACAGAGGCGTACGAGGCATCTCTGTATACACTAAGTGAAAACACGACAAAGCACATTATACTCTTTCTATAAAGATTTCAGAGTCGGTTTTACATTATTATTATACTATCTATATACATATGTATATATGCACTAATTTATTTATAATACTTTTTACTAATAAAGGTACATTTAATTCAAAATCATTTAAAAGCAGGTAATTTTCCACCCTTAAGATAAAGAACACTAAACCCAAAACCAAACATGCAATCGAAGGAGCGCAAAAAATGACATAAATATAAGAAGTACTCGTAATAACACTTATCAAAATATCCAGACGAATAATATCAAGTTTCCACTTCAACCTTTAGAAAAAAAATGTCAACTAATTATTATTTGACGAAGCAAAATTGTTGAACGCGAAGAAATCTTTAGAAGTTGTTAACAATGGTGCGGCGAGTAGTCGCGATATGAGATCGAATGAATAGCTGAGATGTAACGTCGTACGATATTTCTGTGAACATCCCTGGATACTAATTGAAAACGTGACAGAGGCGGATGACGTAATAAGATATCGATCTTCCTTACAGATAAAGCTTTAGTACAGCAAGTCTTGTCTTCTCAAAATATATTGAAGATTCAACGCAACTTTTATTTATCCTGCTTTGAATTATTAAAAATATTCCAAAGAACAATATCCCGGTATACACATATTGGGCGCAAAGTCGTCACATTTTTGAAAAACTAATAATATTCTAAATAAATTTAAGGAAATAAGAATAAATGCATTCATCATCACAAATTTCTTAACAAACAATAGATAATATTTAACTGACATCGAGCTTTATCTGCTGGCTGTTGTTCATAAGGCCTAATACAAACGTGCAAAGTCCGTGAGCCAATCAAACGTACTTTACAAGCCCTCTTCTTTAAAGAACCGACAAAAAATCATACTTACATAATAATTAATAATCTGTTAGAAAATATCCATACTATTATACTAAAAATATACTACATATAATATTATATTATAAATGCGAAAATAACTCTGTCTGTCTGACTGTTACATTTTCACGCTTAATCCGCCGAAACATATATATATATGAAATTTCGTATGAAGGTAGTTTGAGACCCTGGGAAGGACATAGATAGTTTTTACCCCAGAAACCATCCCTTAAGAGGGTAGAAGAAGAAAGGGGGGTAGAAGTTTGTATGGGAAATCAATTATTTCTCAAGTAACGGATATAGAACTCATCATACCTACGTATATGTATATAAATTATAAAATATAACTATCCGTTTTTGAATAAACTAACTCTAACAGCTAGCCTATAATTAAAACAAAATTGAAGGTTATTCTTATATAGAAGCACTATGAGCGCGAATAATCCAGACAGACGGCCGGTCGGACAATGGATTGATCACTCGTATACAACGGATGATTGATGGATGCGAATAAAATCCGTCTAAATTAAATAACACACCCATTACGTTACTTATATATTTACAGGCGATTTTAACGGTATATGAGATTTTGTTAAATGATGCTAGTATATGGTTATCTATTTCCTCACCTCTTGTTATTTACAAATCAAAATCTCCTTATTCACTATAATTAATGATATGAACTGGTTTAATACTACAAACATATAATTAATTTGAATACTTTTAAGATATTTACTTTTATGATCGCGTGACACTGTGGTTGAATACATAGGTATATCAAGATAAAAAAATCAAATCTGACTTCCAGAGAAAAACAATCTTCTTAGCATTAAAGAGTTAGTATACTCTTATATGCGTAAATTTACTATCCGTTAATGCCTAGTGCATATAGTATATTTTGTATCAACTACATTAACAATGTAACGCACTAATAGACCATGCTGATTGATATTTCGTAAACAAAGCTGGAAGCTAAAGTAATTATTTCTCTCAAAATGAATGACAGGAATAATTGCAAACAAAATGGACGCATCAGTCAGTAGTTAATCAAAACAGCCCATTAGACGTCTCGATCACGAAACCTGAAGCATTAGCGTACAATGATCTTTATATCTTTTTTATAAGTCCTCCTTGAGATGTTAATAGCTTGAATTCCAACTTAACATCTTATTACGTAATCTAGTTATTAGAATTTATAAGACGAGCCAGACAAAATTTAAAAATAAGCATAGTCTCTACAGAGCTTACATTTGCATGTAAATCACAAGTTCGCGGAACACAAGTTGACTCCCATGTCTCATTTCATATTCCAACTTGATATTTTTCTTTACACTTATCCTCCTCTGTGCCGTCAATCCGTTTCCTGTCAAAATCCGACGCGGTAATTGCGTAATCACGACAGAAGCCGACTTTAATGGTTCCGTTTAAGAATTTAGATTTCCCAACTGAATAGGCAATAAAAATATGTGGATTTAAAAATTGTTTTGATATTTACGACGATAACATGTTGTGTTATTTTTATAGTACTATTACAAAATATGGCCACCATATTTGTTAAATGATAGTTTGTATTTATTGTTTTAAATCTATTGATTCAGACATAAGTTTTGGGTAGGATTTGTATTTTCTTAGTTCCATAGATAAAAAACGAACACCCCCTGTACTACGTATGCTATCTTCTAAAAAAAAACAATTATAATATAATAGACATTTGCAAACCAACATTCTTTACTTTTTTAAATTTAGCAATAGAACCTTTTCGAACATTTTCTAGGAATATCAATAAATTTCCTATGTAAATCAATAATCCTCTTTTGGGCTCGCCGTAGTCAGATAAAAACAAAAAAAACCTACTATTATTTATTAATAGAGTAGATATTATTTCAATATATGTATCTACTAGTTAATAGGGTAATCAAATCGATTTACAAATTGGTAAACCGGTTTTATTTCAGACAGTCTCCTCGTCTCTTTTATGTTTAAAATTATTTTGTAAATTGTAATAGATATCCATTTTTATTTTATATATATATATATATATATATATATATATATATATATATATATATATATATATATATATATATATATATATATATATATATATATATATATTATACATATTTCTTCTATCATTTTTCAACAACATATCACAAGAACTTAGTCTGAATCAGTTTAAGTCATGATAGAAAATTAAAACATCAGATTCAAGAGAGGCAAAAACAGAAGCAATTAGACTTGATGAACGTACGAGCAAAACAAAGACTGAACGTTGCGCTAACGATCGGGGCACCAGCCATCGCGTATATATCATTTATAGTACTTTAAAGTATCAATTTATTGTACCACTCGATATTAGTTCTATTTCCTTCATAACCGTGATATCTTTTATAACCGTAATCGATTAGTTAAAATATTATTTAACTTAAGTTTTGATAAATAAGTTACTATTACAACTTAAAGCGACGAGATGAATTTGGAATAAAAAACCTAAGTCGACAAGGATGAAAAATAAATGTTTATGATGTTAAAAACAAAGGCGAAAAACGCATAACAAAAAAAGGAACAAAAACAGAAGTGGAAACCTCACGCGTAGAATATTTTTCTTCTCGACATAAACTTCTTAATGAGGTTGGTAAAATAATTGTTGTAACACTAGGAAGGTACGGAAAGCGGGTAGCATTAATTAAAAACAGTACCGTAGCCGAGAGCCTGCGGTCAGAGGAAAATGTAACATAAATAATAACATAAGACCTACAGAGATCAGAATGTATAAAATATAAAAGAGCGAACTCAAACTTTTGGATTCCCCTTCCTGAAGTTTTCCGGGAAACCTTTTTTCCCCCTTTATTTCATTCTGGCTCATTTGACTGAAGAAAAAGAAAGTTCCCGTGAAGCTACCATATACAACAGACCTTTTGTCTAAAATATGTATGAAGTTATTACTTTCGTAGCTGTATCTACAAATAAAGTAACCCTTAACTTCTCAAATTGGATTTGCCTTAAAGTTGCGAAACTCCTCGCAAAAATGTGACATCCAATTTATATATGACACTGTTCGTTTCGGAGGCACAGCTTTAAGAGTTATTAGAAAAATGAAACCCAACACGTTACTGGGAAAGTTAGTTACAGTGTTCATACAATTTTATCGGAATTTTATGTTTACCGGATGAGAGATTTTAAGAAAATTATATAAAAACCACAAGAGCCTGTATAATATTGAAACTTTACACAGAATTTCAATACTGTACTTGTGAATGAGAATTGACACCGATTAAGCACAAGTTAATAGCGATTAAGCACAAAATATTTCCTAATATCCAGCATCCTAAACGCCTGAATAAAAAATGGGCCTTCCGATGTTTTAGTTAAGATAAACGCAACTGTAATAGTTTTACTGTCGCCCGGAGCCTATCAATCAAGTTTAGTCTCGCATTACGTTAACGAGAGTGGCTAACCCCCGGCTAACTTCGTACCATAGTAAATCTCTTCTAGTAGGCAATCTTTTACATAATACTACATACAGTTAAATATCATCATCTGTATATAAATAGGCAAAAACAAAACTGTTCAGTACCTTGGTCTTTGGTCTCTTGTTTTATTTAGTATCATCGATTTAAAAAAAATGTTTTTTTTTATATAGATAGGTAAATTCTATTAATATAGAATTTCCTCAAGCCATTAATTTTGACTACAACTTAAAGGTCTTATTAATATCAACATAAGATATCATTGTATCCTTAAGACACAAGGTGAAAATGCATAGCATCATCCATTCGTGCCTCATTCGATTTTCTTGTCTTTTTGCTTTTTGCTTATTTTAAGTAATAGTCAATTAAACGTTTTCAATCATGTTATGTACATAATTTCTTTTAACATTTACATATCTGATACTCCTGTATAGCTTCTCTTAGGTCTTAACTAAAAAGCCTGCATCCAAAAAAAATTGCATTTAGATACAAGATTTACCGATATTTATGTGTACAACTTCATATTTTAAAAATTCGTATTTATAGTCTACTAGCGACTCACCCTCGCTTCGCTCGGGTTCGTCCCTATGTACGTTTTAAATTAAAATGGATATAGTATGTTATCCTTAATAGATAGACATATGCCATAACGGACTTTTCTGTAGACCTATATAAGATACACAATTCCACCATACATTATTTTGTTATATCTCAAAGAGTAAAGGCAGCGTTTTCGTTGAAAGTTCCCAGACGTCTTATTTTTTCCGACACCTCTAACAAATATCGTTATATTTTAGCCAATGTATACAAAAACTTAACAAATTATAAACCTACTAAAACCTTCCTCTTGAATCACTCTATCTATTAAAAAAAATCCCATCAAAATCCGTTGCGTAGTTTTAAAGATTTAAGCATACATAGGGATATAGGGACAGAGAATGCGACTTTGTTTTATACTATGTAGTGATAGTGACTAGCAGAATCCGCGGCTTCGCTCGCGCTAAAACTACAAATAAAACTCTAAAAAGGTAGGTTTTATACAAGCATTCATCCGCTATTTTACCCTCTTATAAGATGAATTTTGAAAAATGCTGAAACGCGTATTTAATTGTATTCAAGAGTAATAATACCAAGTTTCAAGTAATTCTGATCATAAATATTTTTTTGCATTATATTATAACGTATTTTCCCATGGGAAAGAGATAATTTCCGGCGTTAAAAGTCCTTAAGCCCTTGTCACTCTCCAGCCCTCCAACTATCTCCACACAAAAATCACGCCAACCCGCCAAGCCGTTTCGACGTGAAAGAAAGACAAACAAACACACTTTCACATTTATGATATTAGTATAGAAGTATGGAAGTATGGATATCTTTTTGTTAATTAAATAAAAACGTTAAGTAAGCAAGCAACAATTCTAAATGAAGAATAACAATGCATTTAATAGAAAAAATAATAACCAAACAAACACACAATAATTGAGTAGCAATGTAGAGGACACATTATTAAAATTGAAAATTTACATTATGACAGCGGTGGCACCGGCTCCGTTTCAAAGCACATACTTCACAGAGTTCAGTAATTAAGTGCGACAGAAATAGTCGGACACTTTACTAATCGTTGAAACGGTTTTGCAAATAGGTAGCTAGAGCAAAATATATATCATGACGCGATGAAATGTTTGTGTGGTAAAGTGAACATTATTCTATTGTTCTATTTGTGGTTTTGTCCGTTTTACCGAACAGGGAAACAATAGATTACCGCGTACTACTGTACGAAGTATTTTTCAAAGCAAGTGAACCAAATGACGCCGCTTACCGCTAAAACTCCAGTTGCCAACAATGTATCTCCACAACGAACTTTACGGTGAAATGTCTGCTATATCAAAACCACCGATCACGGTTTTATGGCCCTTGTGTGCTATAGATTTCGCAGAATGCACAAACAACACCCGAGCTAATAGTAACAACTTTGAATACAATAAAGAAAACTTTTAAAACAAATTAAATCGTGCAAATCAAAAGTATTCGTGTGAAGTTTTTTAATTTACTAACACCGAACATAAACTCTTCATTTTCCTTAGCACCAAGCGAGTAAACCACTTTCAGTATTAAGCAATTACGCGTTTATCTTCCACAACTACATATTTACACTACAAAATAAAAAAAGCTTGTAATAATAAAATAACGATCAGCTATAATTTTCAGCCTTAAAAGGTACAGTAGATTAGGTACTTTGTTCAAAGATGTCAAGATACTTCCTTTAATGCTAAATTCATTGCCCAAAGATGAAAGCAATTCGTTTGAAACTCGTTTACGACCGAGTGGCGGATGCAAATCAACCTCACCGCTCCTTTCACTTTCAAATCCTTACAGTGCATTAAAGTCCGATCATTGAATTCCCTAGATCATAATCTGCCGAAGCTTTTCGAGATATGTCGCCATTTCGTGACTTGGCTGATATCTAAAAACTAAGACACAGTATTCTAAAGAATCGTTATACCTAAACATGACAGGACAAACTATTGAATCATAAACAATATGGTGGATATTACATGGCCAAATCACGAAATGGCACCATATCACAAAAAGCCTAGGCGGATTACTATCTTGTGAATTTAACGATCGGACTTCGACATCACACTTCTTGTTTGGCTATACTCAATCACGTTGCGAGGGTTTAATCGGAGTAAACTTTGAGAAACGTGTAAAGTAGGTACTTATGTTTGAATTGGATCAATGACTTAATATTCATATAATATAATGCGTACATTCTACAATAGGTTATTTCATGGTAGAGTATAAATTTTATCAGCGTGTAAAAATTGATTAGAATGCGAATAAATATTTTTTTAACTTTAAATATGTTTATATTCAATTTGGAAGTACAATAAATCGATTTATTTATATTGTTAACATATATTGTCAACATGCAATGGCATAAAGATGACGTAATTATTTTGGTTTGATATTACCCATGGTTTTTCTTTTACTTAAATAATAAAACTAAAAATCTATATAAAAACAATAAAAAAAACTGTAATGTGCCGCTTTTATAAAAAAAAAATAGAAAAGTTCCTTTTAAAATAAAATGATTAAAATATGTCAGTGCACACTTTCACTTCAACATTAAAAAAAAAACATTGATTAACTAAATGACGAAGGGTAGGTACAACGTTTGCAAAGGTTCTTTGAGACCAAGCTACAGGAATGTTCAATGTAAGTACTTAAATTATAATAAAAGAAATCCTTTTTAGACAGACGTACCTTAGCAATTTTTAACAATTTCGATCTACTTAAGATTTCAAAATAGCCAAATTATTTCTATAACACATGGCTAGGGTATATATCTACCTATATTATTACCATCTTGGCAAGACGCCGTTCTATAAAATAGCTAATTAAGTAGGTAACATATTTAAATAATTCAATAGAAGCAAAAAAATATTCTAACATGGTCTTTCTTGAGCAATTTTTTGTAGGCAGTTTGCATTACGAAACAAAATCGTGCATAAATATATTTTGCAAAACGATAATGATGCCATTTTATTAAAATTTATAAGCCATTAAAGCCCGTGCTGCTTTGTGATAAAGAATAAACTTGTCTAAACAAGTAAAACTCGTTGTAAGCCAATTTATTTGTAAAATAACCTTGCTAAAATTTTATTACGTCATAATCATTACGAGTTAAGGGCTGATATTAAATGAACTTAAGGAAAGTTATGTGATATATACTGCCTCTTATTAACAAATTTTAACGAACTTCCTATTGCAATGTTGTGTACAAGAATAGCTCCTTTATCCTTAGTACCTGTCACTGTTTAACCAACATGAAATAGAAAGAGAGAAGAGATTTAGAGAAAGAGATTCCATACGTATGTTTTTTTTTAATGTAGATAAAGTATCTTACAGGCGACATATCGCTAGTTTTGAAATGAATTTAATTTTTCAATTATCTGATTTTTGAATAAGCTATACATATGTAAGAAAAAGCCATTGTAAAGTATATTTTCGTATTTTTTCCCCGAATTTATCTTAGGCGTTTTTGAAGTCGGTGTAACGTTTAAGTTAGAAAAAAAAATGCGAATAATTAAGTTTTTCAATAAAGAAATGTCTGACGTGTTAATAAACATTTAAGACGTGATAGACCACTATAATATAAATAATTATTATTATATCGCACTATAATTATATTACATGCGAAAGTTTGCATGTAAGTGTATTTGTTACTCCTTCACGCTGAAACGGCTGGACGAATTTGAATGAAATTTTGTACATACATACGATACATATAGACACCTAGGATACGTCGCTAATCTATAGGTACATATAATAAAATTCTAACTGAGTCAAATCTATGCATTAAATATTTTTTTGGAAAATCGTATTGAAATTGTCATTATTATCGTTACAGAGGCCGAATCTATAGTTTTTAGAATTTTTATCTATCTGTCTGTGACCGCATCACGAGACAACCACTGGACAAATTTTGATTAATTTGTCAAGGATATAGGATACTTTTTACTGCGGGAAAATATCTCATCTCCAAGAAATCTACACCAAACGTTAAAATGTAACTAGGGACGAAGCCGAATGGAGCGAGGTTTTCACCAATTATCTTAGAATATTTTTTAACTTTAAACATTTTTATAATAATTTTTTTTTATTATAAAAATAATTTTTATAATTATAAAAATTATAAAACTGCTTAAAGTTAAAAAATATTGTAAGGTAATTAGTGAAATTTTAATTTTGTTAATTGTGGGTAGGCTGTCTGTAACAACTATACCTTCGAGACATGTAACACCTCAGTCTCTCCCGTGACCATAAATGCTGTAAAGCATTCGAAACGTCGGGAAACAAAAATGCAAATAAATCCGCGATAAAATCCGAAAAGATAGTTTTATTTAAAACGTTTGTACCTAGTTAGTCTAGTTATTGACTTTTGTATTTCGGCATTACAACTTTCACTATATAACCAGGTTACTACTTTAACATCTCGTACTAGAAAGTTTTAAAATGGCTAGACTTGTAAAACCTTAATAGCATTGTGATTAATATTTAATATGCACAAGGCACATGGTATATACAGTAATTACATAATACAAAGTTCTAAGTTAAAGGTAAAGCTTAACACAAATTGAAATTACTATGAAGACACATCGATCCCTAATAAGTTCTTTATTATGATAGTGATCGATATCGAGACACTTCTATTTATTAATATTATAAATAATTTCATATGTATGTATCTACTTATATAACGCTAAAAATTTTTTCTATACTTTACAACTTAGTGTACCAAAAAATATTGTGAAAATTTCATTCTTTACAAAAGCACTGAACACAATTAACTTTCAACCCTTTTTACACCATGATTACTACATATTACCGTCTTTGTCACACGTGAACTAAAGGCGATTACGTGATCGGCCACATCCTGCCTAATAGCATAGTTTAGTTCTAGACTCAAATGGTACAAGGACGACCTGTTCAATGCAGGTAAATTTTGTAGAAGACTATAATTAGCCGTTTTTATAGTACCTAAACGAATTACTATTTTACGTGTACTTCTTATTATATTGCTTAATTTTGGAATAGAGATATTATTACATTTATAGGTAACATTTAAGATAAAAGCTACATATATAATTGATTTCAACATTATTATTTTTTAAGATAAGAATTCTCTTATAATACTTAGAGTACCTAAAGAATGCAATGTCTGAATTGAAATGAATGAAATGAAAATGGCAAAGATGTTGCATAACATACGCTGTATATAAAATTATTTACCTATTTTTATTACTTTGAGGTAAATATGATAATTTATTCATTAAAATGGCGAAGATATCGCGTACATGCTCTAGACATACAAGATATGAATTAGTACTCTTCCTTTTTAAGGTCGGTCAAAAAGAAGGTTCAGTGTTCTGAAGTTGGCCCCTTGGCCAGCTATACCTACTCACAATCAGTAATGTAGTACTTATTGTTAGTTAATATTTTATAGTAAAACTTTAGATGACCAAAAACCAAATTCTTAGGCTTTACATATTAGTATACTCTTACATTGCAGTTTTTGTATTTTTTCTCAGAAACGAGATGTTTTCCCGCGGTAAAAAGTATCGCATATGTTGACCCAGATAACCAGCTATCACCATACCAAATTTCGTTAAAATCGCTCCAGTGGTTTTTCTGTGATGCGGTAACAGACAGACAGACGGACAGACGGACAGACGGGCAGACGGACAGACAGACAGACAGACAGACAAAAATTCTAAAAACTATAGATGCGGCCTCTATATCGATTATAATGTTTATTTCAATAAGATTTTCCAAAAAATATTTAATGTACAGATTCGGCTTAGTTAGAATTTTATTATATGTATAGATAGATGACAATAGGCTATAGTAGACGTCACATGTTTTACATGCCTGTGCCATTACTGTTGCATTCGCTTAGAGAACTAATTAGGTCAATTTTAGGTTTACGCCAACTTGACAATTATGTATCGCCATCCTAGGGTATATATTTGTCGGGTTAAATTAATTTATTTGTTCACTCGTTGGCCGTTGTATTGTATTAATAAGAGCAATTGATTATTTTATCTATTAACTAGCATTGCCCGCGGCTCCGCCCGCGTTCAGATGACCAAAAACCAAATTCTTAGGCTTTACATATTAGTATACTCTTACATTGCAGTTATTGTATTCTTTCTCAGAAATGAGACATTTTCCCGCGGTAAAAAGTGTCCTTTATGTTGACCCGGATAACCAGCTGTCACCATACTAAATTTCATCAAAATCCCTCCTGTGGTTTTTCCGTGATGCGGTAACAGACATACAGACAAACAGAAACTCTAAAAACTATAGATTCGGTCTCTGTATCGATAATAATGTGTATTTCAATAAGATTTTCCAAAAAATATTTAATGTACAGATTTGGCTTAGCTACAATTTTATTATATGTATAGAATTGAAATAATTATGATTTTCATTCATTAAACATACAGATGTTGAAAGCGAGGTAACTTTTACAAAACCTAAGGCCATTAAGGTCTAAAGATATCTTTTGTTTGCTTAATTGTAATAAACATACATATTTCTGACATATCACTTAAAGTGGTGGGATAAATGTAAATATAATATCTTAGCCCAACTACGAATAAATAATTTATTCGTAGTAGCCTAAGCATAATTCAGTGTAAAATTAAATTTAACTGTAGAGTGGGCGTTTAAAAAAAATTATATATATGGTAAAATTCAATTATCTTGTTTTATTTTCAGTTTATAAGAACACTAGCGACTTACCCTCTCTTCGCTCGGGTTCATCCCTAGGTTGATTCCCCATACAAAGTTTCATTCCCATTTTAACGCCCTTAAGGGATGATTTCCGGGATAAAAAGTATCCTATGCCCTTTTTTTTTTTTTTTTTTTTTTATTGTCGGGAAATGCATTTACGCATACCACCTGATCCCCCAGGTGGTTATGTGGGGCTCACCGGCTAGAAGAGCCGGTACTACCCACTAAAACCCGACATCCCTTCCCCCCGCCTTAGTGGGACGCCGCAGGATCGCTTGCGCATAACTACTACGGCGCCCCGGCGGCAGGTCTGCCTAAATCCCCGGGTCTCAAACTGTCTTCTTCCCAAATTTTATTTAAATCGATTCCGTAGATCCAGAGATTACCCCTACAACGTCACAAACTCACAATCCACAAACTTTACCTCTTTATAATATTAGTATAGATTGTAATACCTATATATTACATAGTATAATAGGTAATGTCATTTAGAACATGTACTAATTAACACACTATAATGCCACTGTAATAGAATTACAGTACGTTGAGTAAATTCCGGTTAAAGTAATATAGCTCAGAGTATATATAAACGGCTCTATACATATTTATATTTTTAAGAAGTATTTAGAATAAGATATTTTATATAATACCTTACAGAACTCCATCCATTCTTTTTTTTATTTAACTTCAAACATTTAATTCTTATGTCATTTTATTATAACTTACTAGTCCCTAGTTGCGTTCACAAATATCATTGTATCGGCAGCTTTTTCGCAAAATGTTTGTAATCTATTTAGCATATTACCTTCCTAAATAATACCTTTTGCTATTGATGAAAACTGAAAACCTTATGAAAATCCGTACAGTAATTTCTCAGATCTTTCCGAAGAAACACTCTATATCTCTAACTTATAATACATAGTTATTAAGTGACAAACCAACACTATCTTTCGAGCAAACATATCAAGCCAGATGATAGGACAAACCAAAAGTTATCAACTTTGACACGATCAAGTACCGAAAATAGGGTATGGACACTTAATAAAAGCATGTGGTGTCGGATTACTACACGATTAAATTACGCAGTGCCGGAATTTCCGGCGCCATTGGTGGGGATAGAGATTCACTATCATCAATCAAGTTTAGTCTCGCATTAACGTAATGACCGTCGCCGGGGACGGATGTCGCCTTATTTTCTTTTTTTTTTAAGTCACGTCTCCTTGGAGGCAATTTGGTACACGAAACCCCCAACCTTTCCGCGCTGATGGAAATCTATGAAGGATAACCACTTCGGCCCATGTTAATATTTCTATTACGATAATGCTCCGCTCGACTTCGCTCTCAATTTTATGTATTCATAAAGAGGGTTTCATAAGAATAGGTCGGAAATTTTCGCATCATTTTATTGTATTTTACAAGATACTATATAAAAGAATCTAAAAATATCAATACAATCGCCATATTTAATTGAAAATTTAAAAATATTTTGTATGCTTTGTAAAGTATCGTTAATATTTTATGTGTACTTAAATAATTACAGCGCATTTTATCAATATTTAGTACACACTTATATTTAATTACCTACTATTTACTTAATCAGTCTACTTTATTGTAATTCTAGTAGCCAAGTAATGTTTATGAATAAAATAAACACTTCGCTATATTATTATTACTATGATAATAATTTATGTTATCATATAAATTAGCGTCAAGAATGTAAAGCAGTAAAAGATCATAAATAGTAAAATAATAATAAAACTATTTGAAAATCCAAGCATATTAATTTAAATAATTCGACTTCAACTATTAATGATGCAAGTCCAAATTCGGCTCTCATTTCCAGCTCTTATCTCATATTCAAATGAAATTCGTTTCAAATAAACATAGTTCGTAAACACAATTAGGTACAGAGTGTGGCTACGAAAAGATCATATTAGGCAAACGTATACAATTCAAACAAACGTTTAGAGCCATAGCTCGCAATTAGAATAGTAGCACGCGCGACCGAGCAAATAAACAGCGGTCGCAATACATTACGTCGATAATTATGGATTAGGCGAACAATTGTAATTTATTTGGCCATATTAATAGC
Source organism: Brenthis hecate (assembly GCA_951806755.1). Classification (NCBI taxonomy): domain Eukaryota; kingdom Metazoa; phylum Arthropoda; class Insecta; order Lepidoptera; family Nymphalidae; genus Brenthis; species Brenthis hecate. The sequence goes on along the minus strand of OX638277.1, from coordinate 3,288,045 downwards.
ACTTATGTAGCATCCATTTCAAATATGCTATTGATATAAGGTTTGATTTATGTAGAGGGTTAATGTGCGCAATTCAGATGTGCATTGTTCAATTGTAAGATAAAAGTGACAATCGGAGCGTGAAGTAGTTGCACTGGTGACACGGCTATTATCACACGACCTTTACATCATAATACTATTATTTACTTCATAAATCGCTCTCTGTTATACTACTCGGCCTGTTTTTGCAACGTGAATGTATTGAATAGATATACAAATAATATATTATTAGGTTACCGATAAGAAAAGTATTTTTTTTTTAATATATGTTACTAGGGACTCACCCTGGCTTCGCTCGGGTTCGTCCCTAGGTTAATTCCCCATACAAACTTTCATCCCCGTTTTCACCCCTTTAAGGGATGATTTCCGGGATAAAAATCCAGTAGATCCAGAGATTACCCCCTACAACGTCACAAACTCACAATTTAAAAACTTTACCTCCTTATAATATTAGTATAGATTATATTAATTTATACAATTATTTTCTCACGTAAAATAAACTTAAAATATATATTTTTTTAATATTTCTAGCATGTTGTAATGTAATAGTGAAATTATAGGCGTAGTTGGACCACATAATATTATGTATGTATAAATATCTTTTTATATCGGAATTCGGTGAAGATATGTACTCATATAAGTTTGGAATTTATTTATTATATTTTGGAATTGTAATATTGTAATGTAAGTAATGCGATGTATTTATATAAATAGCCGAAGACAAAACAATTGAGTACCTTTTTCTTCTCTGTTCGTCAACGGATTTTCTGAAATTTTTGAAGCTATTAACGAGCTTTAGTGTTATCAATAAAAAAAATTATTATGGTCGAATATCGACCGCTGGGGGAACACTAGTATAAATAAATAAAACGATTACGTAAATAACATATGTTCATGTTGGATTGCTTCATGCTATACATCGCGAACATCGCCATTTTAATGCAAAAACAAAGCATAACAGTAGCCAGTAGGTCGTTCGTTCATAAGATATATCCCGTTGAGTTTACGTTACTTTGTCAAAAATTTAGAAACCAATTATTTCTAGGTACAGACATATAGCGTATTTATACGTTTTAATGGTTAGTATGGATTAGATAGACTGTATTATATGATATATAGCCTACAGCCTTCCTCAATAAACGGGCTATCAAATACAAAAATATTTTTTCAAATCGGATTAGTAGTTCCTGAGGTTAGACATTCAAACAAACAAACTCTGCCCCTCTCATATCAGTACGGATAGGTAATAGATAGGTATAAGAATTTCAATTTTAATTCATTTTAACTCAAAAAAAATTCGAATTTTGGGGCAACTTTGAATGAAAAATTTGAATTTGAGAGTACAGACAATATAACAATGTCTGTGATCTACGCGTACACTTGTACACTATAATATCTCCTGCGCAGTTGGCTAGTCCCAATGAGATTGGCCACCGTGGGCGTGGCCTTTATCGGTCATTAAGGAGGACATTAAAAATAACTATTTTATAAATATATAAGCACGTTATTTACCACTGTCATCTCTACACACATGTCATTAAATTGATATAGAGTTTTTCATCATTCGTCTTCTAACGAGTACTCGTATATCGACTTTGGAAACCAATATAGAGACTAGTTATGCAAAACAATCGTGACCTCGTTTCATCACGGCTTATACTACTTAGTACTGTAAAAACTTCACTACATACCTACTTAGTATTTATGTATGTCCATAATTTAATATTTTAAATTCACTCGAAATGTATCTCGGTCTCGTTCTCGTTGCAGCGCCGTTTAGATATTTTTTCTTGATATATGTACTTCGCGTACGAGTGCTTAAATTTAAGTTATATAAAAGTAGAATGAGTCAAGATTTAAAAAGAAATATTCTGATATATTTTTTCTCATTAAAGTACCTTATTAACCCTTAAATATCATATTGTATATTTTGTACCTATTTAGATGTATAACGTCCATAATAAAAACACAAATTTTAATTAAAGTATGGTTTAAAAAATATATTTCAACAAATAAACTATAAAAAAACACATTTGCATTGTAAATATTTACGTAATTGTTTTGATTTTGAAATGGAAACTTCATTTTTGGAGTGCGGTTATCCCTCAAACTATACATGATCATATAAAAAAGCTCTCGTCATATTATGTTAGGGAACTTTCACATTATATTAAATTTATTAGTGTTTCGGCTTTGCGGGCTGCTTTTTTTAATATATTACATACGATAAATAAAATTTTCTTTTAAAAGCTTTGCTACAATTTTTCACTTACTACTTTCAAAGACCTTCTTAGCGGTTAACATAATCCATACTAATATAATATTATAAATGTGCAATGTGTTTGTTTGTCCTTCTTTCACATCGAAATAGAGTGACGGATTGGTGTGATTTATGTGGAGATATTTGGAGGGTTAAATAGTGATATAGGCTACGTTTTACCGCGGGAGGTTATCTCATTCCCACGGGAAAACACGTTACACGTATAATACAACCCATAACATCTCATCATACCCTTGTACAAGTACATATTATATGTATACAATCTATCTATTCCATACTAACCGTTAAAACGTACCTATTAGAATTTTAGCGTGCTAGGTCCAATATTCCAGACTTGATGATGATGAATCAATCATGGCAAGAAACTTTATGTACATAGACAATAGACATATAAGTATAATTTCGCGTGTGCTCTGAAATCTTTAACTTGATATGACCTCCGCTTTGTCAAGAAACGCCATTATAAAAAATTCAAGCCATTCTTTAATGTACTTGAATGACTAAAATGGAACATTTTTATATATTTGATTCAGATTACCAATCAGAACAACAAAATACTTCTTATGCTTCTGAAAGCACTCAAGTAATGCATGATTAAACAGGCAGAAATTATTTTTAAAAAATACACTTTTCAATATCAACTTTCATTCAACTAAACAACAATATTCATATGTTTCTAATATTTACATTTTATATAACTATTAAACAAACGCGAATAATAACACAATCTATTCTTACTGTATATTGAATACAAAACTATATATTATCGATATTTTCGTTAATTGTACGTGTAAAGTTAGCTTTACAGTCAAAAATATTTCACGCTTTCATGTCGGATAGATTAAATGGCTCGACCGTTGATAAATGGATTACAATATACGAAACGGAACTGGGAAAACAAAAAAAAAACCAACTCCACTCCATCTAACCCACCTAAATTTCAATACTACAAGCAAAACAACAAAAAGCAAAATTAATTGTTTAGATATACGATACGAAATTTTTAAATAATAGAGGTTGGAATGCATAACACATACATTCAACCCAATAATCCTTTTGCATTATTCAAAAGGTTGAATGAATTCTGACTCTGAAATTAATTTTACTTGTAATTCGAGTACTAGGGTAGTCTTTCAAAAAAAAATTTAATACACGTATAAACAAACAGGAGGAATTAAAGCGATAGTGTAATCCTACTAATTATTTCATGAAATCTACGATTGGGCTTCGCCTAATTGTTACGTCCATTGTTTAATATGCTGGTATAAATGTTATTTATGCAAAATTGATGTAATAAAAGTTAATTAAACGACACTTAACATGTGATAGTTAGTAATGCCAACTGTATAGAGTTACGTTGGAATAAGATATAATGTTATAGTGAATCTAAAAATCTTTATTAAATCATAATTTTTCTACAAAATTTATCTATTTAATAACACTTTACAAAAATACAACTTTAAAAGAAACTTAATTTACTGTAAATAGTAGCAAGGAACTTACATAACAAATCTTACGGGCTACAATACAAATGACCACAATTTAAGCAATATTTCGAGAACGTTCCTCCAGAACCTAATATAATATTCGTTTGCCAATACTACAATAGTCATCCATATATTGGCACCATTTAGGTTTGCGGAAGTTGTGAATTCCACCACGATTTGCTAACCAACGTTTACTCAGTCGGCAACTTCTGATCGCTAACGAGCGAAACGATAGGATAAAGCCTTATCCAACAATTGCGTAATCTGCCAACCAGCTAGGACCAGGAATAGATGGTAATAGAAAGGCATAATGTGTACTTACTATTTGGAAACTAAAGCTCGATAACAAGACAAACTTTGAAAACTTTGATTGAAGCTGAATTGTAAATAAGCGTTCATTATTAAACTCATAATTATGACATACTAGCAAATCACTCTACTTCGCTCGGGTTCGTCTCTAGTGAAAAATAAAGAAACAAAAAGAGAGAATCGTACATTTTTCGGGAATAAAAATTTACCTATGTTCTATTCCATACTTTTTAGATTATAATCTATCTCTTTGCCAAATTTCATCCAGATCCGTTCAGCCGTACTGGCTTGATTGAGTAACAAACATCCATCCAAATTTTGGCATTGATAATATTTATGGTCTTAATATGTTTAATAATTGATATTTATTCGCGGTTTTATTACCTATATATTTTTCCCCTAGTGCTTTAAATGCTTTCTACAAAAAAGGTGTCATGTCTCTTTACTTACAAATTATTAAATTATGTAGAAAATCTTTCGCTTTCGTGACTATAAAGTATTCAAAACGTCAGAAACAAAACTCAAAAAGTCGCGAAAGTATAATTTCATTTATTACTAGCATTGCCCGCCGCTCCACCCGCGTTCAGATGAGCAAAAACCAAATTCTTAGGTTTTACAGATTAGTATACTCTTATATTGCAATTTTAGCATTCTTTCTCAGAAATGAGATATTTTCCCGCAGTAAAAAGTATCCTATATTTTGACCTGGATAATCAGCTATCACCATACCAAATTTCATCAAAATTCCCCATCCCAGACAGACAGACAGACAGACAGACAAAAATTTTAAAAACTATAGATTCGGCCTCTGTATCGATAATAATGTTTATTTGAATAAAATTTTCCAAAACATATTTATTGCACAGATTCAGCTTAGTTACAATTTTATTATATGTATAGATGAAATAATAATAAAATGTATATAATAACGGGAGAAATACTCTTACACCTCGGCCGCACAGAGCAGAAATCATAAAAATGCAATTCCTGAAAACGCGTCGAAGGAACGACGCATTAAAAGTGCAGAACACGAACAACCATTACTCTGAAGCTTTATTAATGAAATCCAAGAGGATTCTCAATTGTTGCACCACACACGACGTTAACGAGAAATGTGTCCGTTCTAATTGTATTTCTCGGAGAAAAATCGCGTTCATTTCTTTGTTGGTGCTGAGAATACAAGAGCTTCAATCGACGTTCAGCCAGTGACGGACAGCGTTGCGTAAGAACATCAGTTAAATCCATTAAGTTGAAATATTGACCATAGCTTAAAGTTATGTTATTAATGTACCAATTATGTTTGTTACAAAACTGCGATTCGTTTTAGATTATTTAATCACAGCGACTCACCCTCGCTTCGCTCGGGTTCGTCCCTCAGTACATATTTTTTGAGCGGAACCCTAATTCTTTTACTGAAATAAAAGTAGCCTAAGTTACTCCTTATAACATCAACTACCTGCCATCGAAAGTCCCATCAAAATCGGCGCAGCACTTTCGGAGATTAGACGGAAAAAACGCACAGAAAGACAGACAAAAATTTTAAAAATTGTGTTTTTCTTATAAATACCCTAATTAAATCCATATGCATTTAGTAAAAAGCTGTTATTTTAACATTACAAAGAGACACTTCAATTTTATTTATCTGTATTATAGAAGACATTATCTAGCAAGTTTATATGTTTTAAATATACATATAAACATTTCATTATAATAATCTACAGGTATATGTGAATTAAGTCGGAAAAAAACGTCTTAAATATTGTAAAAAAAAACTTATTTTTTTTTATTTAAATTTAATTAAAAAATAAAATAAAAAAAATAAATTTAATTTAACTTTTATTACATAAAATACTGATTTAATAAAAAAATATAGATCCATGAAGCTTTAAAACATTAAATTATTAATATATTTTTAAAATCTTCTGATATCAGTCCAATCTTTGCAATAATATATGTATGAATTCCGCCTAGCTCTTAAATAATCTCATTACCATTAGCTATCCGCAGCGAACACGTTGTGAAGAAACTCTAAAATAAATCAAGATTTCTACAGATAAAATAGTGAGAACTACAGAAGAATATTAATTGGCTGCCACTTTGGACATAAAGTAAAAGTAAATCTGAGAGGTTTAAGTTTAATTTAAAATTAAGTGGCGCGGCCGGTATAATTAGCGGAGTAGATTTTAGTCGGGCGCTGGGTAGAGGATATACAATTTCAATTAGAAGACTCATTTGTCTAAGAGAAGAACGTTTGTAACCGAGTCTACGGCGACCCATATCAGCAATGACGGCAAGATTCAAAAGGACGACCTTTCTAACAAGGTGTCAGATACCTGACACTATTGTGTTACTATCCTACTTTGAAGGGTGAATATTCACAACCCAATAAATGGAATTTGTAAGTACACATTCAAAGGATATGTATGTATGTGTACATATAATAGGTTATTTAAGTAATATATTGTAAAGACTGGTATTAAGTAGCTCATTGGTAACGTACCTACCCATTGGTAGCCTATTGGTAAAGCGCTCATTTGGCAAGCCAAGTGAAGCGTGTTTAAACTCGTACCACGCACTTTTGAGATTAATTTCTGCGAATTATTTTCAATATCACTTGCTAATACAGTAAAGAAAACATGGCGAAGACACCTGCATGTCTGAGATAACCTTAGTCGTTCTCAAAAGACGTGTAAGGCACCCAAAGTGGACAATAGTCTAATCTACTAGGGCATATGCCCTAATACCATAGAAATAGAATTAACTACTACATGGACTAAAATTAGTGAAAACTTTATATAAGTACTAGCACTGCCCGCGGCTCCGCCCGCATTCAGATGACCAAAAAGCAAATTCTTATTTTTTATTTAATTCTTAGGATTTACATATTAGTATACTCTTACAATGCAGTTTTTTTTGTATTTTTTCTCAGAAATGAGATATTTTCCCGCGGTAAAAAGTACCCTATATGTTGACCCGGATAACCAGCTATCATCATACCAAATTTCATCAAAATCTGTCCAGTGGTTTTTTCTTGATGCGATAACAGACAGACAGACAAAAATTCTAAAAACTATAGATTCGGGCTCTGTATCGATAATAATGTCTATTTCAATTAGATTTTCCAAAAAATATTCAATGTACAGATTCGACTTAGTTTTTTTTTTAAATTAAAACACAGTTGACGATTTATAAGCCGCAACAGCATGATATGTAATTGGAAACAGATGCAAAAAAAACTAGAGATATACCGCTTCTTATATAATTGTATAGAAAAAATCTTAACTACACGTTGCAATGGCGACTATTTCCCAATTACTTCATACCAAATAAGTTAAAGGCAATTTAAACTTAAGTTTAAAACGCCACTTCTCAGCCAATGTGACTAGTACGCGATTATTTTCGTTTACTGTTTTATTATAACTTGTAATTAAAGTAAATTTATCCTATTAAAGATTTTTTCATGATATAAAAATATTTCCAATACCATGAAATACCTACTTATGTATATAATATAATTATATTATAAACGCGAAAGTTTGTAAGAATGTATGTATGGATGTATGTTTGTTACTCTTTCACGCAAAAGCTAGTGAATGGATTTGGATGAAACTTTACAATAATATAGCTCATACATCAGAATAACACATAGACTACTTTTTATCCCGGAAAAATGTACGCTTACTCGTGGAATAGATTTGTTTTTGGTTTTCTAGAGGAGAACCCGAGCGAAGCGAGGGTGAGCCGCTAGTGTGTTTATAATTATATGCCACTACAAACACATGTCGAGACCAAGAAAAAGAAAAATTTTATAGTCCATATATCAAATCAAAATAACTCAATCATAAATTGTAAAATAATATAAAAATGAAAGTAATCGTTAAGAATCTAGATCAAGTAAATACTTAGGCTAATAAAGAAACCACTTTGGACTAATGTTGAATAGCAATACATTTTTACGCGAGACTTGACTTTTAAAGGAGTTTGTAACTCGAATAAATTACAAGTGCTATTTATACCATGTCTGATTTCTTATCGAAACGACTAACATGAATAATATAGAACATCGGTAATAGTATGTAAGGCAGCTTGAATTCATCAAAAAATGCATTGAAAATGTATCATAATAGAAAATAATATGTTAATCTTTATACATAAAGCTTTGTTGTGCGTGTATTTGTAGTTTTTCTCTTGCTATATATATCAGTGTAGTCGAGATTCAGTTTTATTTTTTAATTTTCCGACCAAGCGAGGTCTTTGACATTACATCGTCTGCCTACTACTACTGTTTTTTTATAACTACACTACTAAGCATCTTCAAAATGTCAAACCACATTATCAAAGCGAATGTTAAAGTCTATGTTTCCCATATAAGCCGCCCTAGGGAATCTTAATCTTGTATCATCTTAAATAACCAGGTACCATTGTCAATTAAAAATTCTTATACCAAAAAAATCATGGAATGAAAAGTTAATTTAATTACATAAAGCAAAGACTATAATATTCATCATCTGATGTGAGATTTTGTTATAAGTTTTTAATTAATGAATTACAATTTCAGTACACAAAGGCTCATTCACTGAATAATTTGTTTGTATTTGTATGTAGAAAACAAGCTTTAGAGCTACCGAACCAATCGAAATTCCTTCACTCAAAAATACCGTACCGTGTGAGTAGAGTTGCTGGCGAAAACTATTTTTTTATAAAAATAGAAATTACAGAAGAAACTATTCAAACTTTAAAAATTAATTGTTTTGATAATAGCTACAAAAAATCATTTAATTAAAATTAAATCCTTTCCATTTCATCACATCGCACTCACGTAACAGTATAATAAGGGTAGAAAAAAATAACTCGTCGCTAACTAGGCATTCCACTTTCGCTTATGTCCATCAAGCACACGGGCAGTGCCTTAAACGTATAGTAAAATCGATTAAGTGTTACACAACATACGTAACATTTACCAATTTCATTCTCGATGACACAGTTTAAGATCAATAAACTTGATATTTTTAAACAAACAAATCTAAATATGCGAAGGCGTCGTGTTTTATGGTTATTATGTTTTAATACAATGAACTTTGAATGAAGACTTAACGGTCACAATTTACGAAAATACTCCCAATAAGCAAGTATCTAAGAAGTTAAAGCCGCTATTATATTAAATGTTTCAACAAGTTACCCGGACTCCAACAGCTTTAGTTAAATGGAATCGACTCTCGTGGGAAGCATCACGTGTATCATATCTGCGGCAGCGAACTACTGCTTAACGCGTTTACAAGTGTAAAGTGTTGGATAGAATTTTATATATTTATCTTTTAAGCTTCGAATTTATAATAGGATTACATTGCCACGTTTTTATCTCAATATTTTCTTGCTCGAGTTTATTTTAAAAATCAAACTCACCGAAATGCTTTAAGAAAAGAAATACAAGACAATTGGATGTGAAACCTACTAACAATTTCTCATTTCGCGATCAGTGTGATCTTATCGGTTGCCCGAAATAAGAAGGCCCGATTTCTTCTAAACAACGTTCCAAGTAAGAAGGCTTTCTATTTTATTGTATTTTGTTAGCAATAAGATCACACTGATGGTGGCTGTTATTGCACGAGAGACTCTCATTCGGATGATATGGTTGATTGAAGAAAGATAAGACCATCTTTTAGATTTCCTAGACTTTTAAGCTTTCCATTCAAAGGTTCCAAAATTCCCAAACGCTTACCTGAAAAAAAAAGAAAAAGACCATTAACAATATAATATTAAAAAAAAGCCAGCAAAACTATTTTTAAAACCACTGAACAAAAAAGTAGAATCAAAGTAAAATCAAATGCTATTGTGCACTAAATTTGAATCTGATCCACAATTTTAGTGGGTTTGTATTTCAATCAAGCGACATGTAGTTAGATATAGATATTTCGGTGAGGTATTTCCCTAACGTTCGTTATGAGGACATTTATGCTCCGTTTGTTTTTCGATTAAACTCGTCACTGTTATAATGCCGTTAGCCCCGGACGCTGGGCTATTTGCGAGGAGCATTTGAATGTACCAGTCCGTTGTAATCTAGTTTACATTGGACCTTCGCAATATACTACTGAACGTACACAGTTATATTGTCTGATAAGTATATTCATTCATATTTTATATGAAACTGACAATAATTTTTCTCGGTCTGTAAAAACATAATATGTACATTGCTAGTTTTGATAATGTACATACATCTATACATATAATAAAATTGTAACTAAGCCATGTACATTAAATATTTTTTGGAATATCTTATTAAAACAAACATTATTATCGGTACCTCTGTAACGAATAATCTATAATTTTTAGAATTTTTGTCTGTCTGTCTGTCTGCCTGTTACCGCATCACAGAAAAATCACGGAAGGGATATTGATGAAACTTGGTATGGTGATAGTTGGTTATCCGGGTCAACATACCTATAGGATACTTTTTACGCGGGAACATATCTCATTTTCTGAAAATAAAATATAAAAAAATATAAAATATGAAAATAAAATATAAAAAAATATAGAAAATAAAAAATACAAAAACTGCATTGTAAGAGTATTTATACTAATATGTAAATCCTAAGAATTTGGTTTTTGGTCAATCTGAGCCGCGGGTAATGCTAGTTATGTGATATATATATATATATATATATATATATATATATATATATATATATATATATATATATATATATATATATATATATATATATATATATATATATATATATACATATATAACTGGAAATAACTCTATGGATGTCAAAAAAAACTTATGTTTAGATATGTAGCATTAATTTAGTAAAATAAAAGCTGAAATTATTACTCAATTTATGTTGATGATGATAAATAGTAAATAAATACACAGCATATTTTATGTTTGTTTTACATTTTATGACTAAAAATACTTATTAAATATTCACTTTCTGGACGTAATTTAATATGAACTTAACATTTTCAATGCTTTTAGTTTAAAAATGTTATTAGAGCTGATAATATTGTTAGAATTTACTACATATAAAAAAAACGATGAAAATATTTATATTTTATATGAGTGAATAAAATATTTAATTTTATAAATAAATTATATTTATATGCTAAAATTAATATTTTTTAACAAATTACTTTTTTTATTTACAGTTCTCTACATGAATGTATTGCAAAATATTAAAGAGCGCACCGCGTCCCTACTCGACCTGATTCATAGTTTTGACCACTTCACTTTCAGAATGTAATATTGGCAGTAAAAGAACATTTCACTGCTATTTCAAAAAAAAAACTCAATGTTTACAATTGAATATTTGTTAACAAGTAACTTTTCCTGGTAATTATAAGGAGTTTTCGTTATATTTTAACAATGCAACACTGCAAGTCTGTTGCCTTTTGAATTCCTCACTTAGGGTATAAGAGAGTTAACAAAACAAGCGACGCTTATAAATACTGTACTTTACGACAGTGTATATTATATATGAATGTTCTTACAAATTATAAAAATTCTATCCATATAACAAAATTATATAGTTATAAGTGTAATAATTTAATTTTTTCCTGTTCATTTATTATTGTTACAATGTTATTTTTTTCCTTGTTATTGTCCTTGAAAATATGAATTATTTTACTCCGGCCAAATTGCTAAAATCATACCATAATTCTCTATGATATAAAAGCTTCAGCTCTACTTCACTTAAGAAAAGAAAAAAGGAAGGGTAAATATTTTTAGAAATGTAGTAAATAGATACACTTAGCAGGCAAAGTTGCAGGGTCTTGCTAGTAAAATGTAGTATAAACACCATCATTTAGAAATTTAAACAACTAGAAAATCCGCAAAATTGAATTTTCAAAGTTTACACTGTAGACATCTTCTGAGAAAAGATTTATATATATACTATTCTTTATTGCACTTATATGTAAAATACAGAGAGTGACAAACAATAAAATTAGTTAGCAAAGGTGGACTTATCTCTAGAAGAGATCTCTTCCAGTCAACCTAAGTGAGTTAGAGAGATAGTATTAAAATGCAGGCTAAAGTGCAGTAACTCAAATGTAAATACTTAAATAAATATATATTATATATACATATAACAAAACATTATACATATTATATACCATAACATATGTACATACTAATACATACACAAATACATATCTATATAATTTAATGCATAATAATAGTAGTTAATTTAATCAAAATTCAAAGTACTACAGTCTACAATACAAGTTAGTGGATTGGATTAGAATAAAAACACACCATTTTGGTGGTTTTGGTCCGACTTTTTAATGTACACAAAACCAATACGAATTTTATAAGCACTCATAATAACTCTATGAGTAACAATAACATTTGATCATGCTTGCGGTTTTTCATGCAAATATTACCAAACTGCGGTCAAAATAGCAGTCGTTACTATGACAAACTAAATTATTATAATGACATAATTAGTTACATTATGCATAGAAACCAAAAAAAATCAACTCTTTTTTTTTAATACTCATATAAGTATCCTTATAATGTATACTAACTAACATGTCCTGCTCTGCCTGCGTAGTCCAAAATTAATCCTTTATGGGTTGAATTTTAAAAATCCTTTCTTAGCAGATACCTAACCCGTTTCGGGAATTTACTTGGCAATTTTCAAATTTGTAGCATTTACACTTTCTTACATATATCAGCCAGTGTGTGGGATTTCGCTTTCATAATACTTAGGTACATAGGTTAAATATATTTGCAAAACATTTACGACTGCTTTATGTAGAGATGTAAGGCAATGCGGGTCATATTTTTTTATTAAAAATGTTTCAACGTGTAAAATCAATCATAATACACTGTGGTTCTGTAACTAAACGCATTCAATAATTGTCCCCTATACTGAGCAGTGAGCTCTCGCGTGCGCTAACTAGGGCGTGAACAGTTGACGTTTCAAGGCCGATTGGTCTCATCTATTATCTATGCACATATGAACGGTTATGCAATTTGATATACATATTATATATTTAAATATACATTTTATTAAAAACTACTTTTTCAAAAAAAAAAATATAAGTATTTTATCAATTTCTAATATGTTAAAGCTTGTCTGAGGAAAACAAAAACGTGTTATTCATATTGATGTATAAAGGGAGATGTTTAGTTGCCTAGATAAAAAATTTTGAGTTCTTATGATTAATACTGTTTAAAATTTAGGTCTTAACCTAAATAAAGAAGACAAGACCTAAATTTTAAATAGTATCAATCGTAGATATCTTAATATAATAGTTAAAAGCCTAGGACACAGTAAGGTGATTCCTATGATATTATATAATTATACACAGCAAGTAGTTATCCTTGACAAAATCAAGTAATAGAAACCTCCGTACCTCCATTACCGAGCATCTGGCGATAAATCTTAGCAATTTATAAATTTTATTTAAAATTAAATTTGCAAAAAAATCTCATATAATTGATCTGTACTATATAGTTTTGAACTATTAGTTATTAGTTCGATCTTTCAATGGCATGCCCTAAAAATATGAAAATAAAAAAAAATTATTATGTTTTTTTTTTCAATTATTAGGTCTACTTTTATACGAGTACTATTCTGTTTACTTTAAAATTTAGAATTAAATATTTTATAATTAGAGAATGGAAAATTAATTTCTTGGGTCAATATTTTAAAATTGATAATAAAAAGAAAAACTTAAGAGATCTTATAAATCTATGATTTATAAAAAAACACGCTGTAAACTATAATGTATGGAAATCGTCAAAACGAATTTATAAATCCCAAACTCTGAGGCATTAATAGGATAACATAATAATAAATAAATTTACCCTACAAAACTTGTTTGTCTTATTATATTATACTAGCGATTCACCTTCGCTTCGCTCGGGTTCGTCCCTAGCTTGCTTCCACATACAAACTTTCATCCAAATTCTCACCCCCTTAAGGGATGATTTCCGGGATAAAACCTATTGCACTCACCTTTCATATCATGAAATTTAAAAAAATCTTATTTTAGTTAAAAAAAAATCTTTTAATTTTCTTCTATACAAAACTTGTCCTAACAAAAACAAACACAAAAAAAAAAGAATTATCCAATTTGGTGCAGTCGATCGGAAGTTACGCGTGGTATACATTTCGGTGGTTCATTTTTATTTATATAGATAGATAGATTATAATTTATAAAATAATATAAAGAGCAAAAATAGTATTATAAAATCAAAAATCTTGTGATTAAAACAAAAATCTAACATGACACATCAAAGGAATGCAGAAATTGGCGCCACAAGCCACACTCGGCTTGATGATGCAGTGGTACAGCGACCGGTCCAATTCAATCGGTCTCGATTCACATCCAATACGTAATTTCGCACAATGGTTACTGCAATTTGTGACATCGGAGTAATCAGCAATTTAAGGACTATTATGTTGTTTAATGTCAAACTGGACAATTGATATCAAGAGAGAATGCCTACATACAAAGGTTTTTTATGTTTGAACTAGTAAATTAGACTTGCTTCGCTCGAGTGCTAGCCTAAATGTTACTTCAGGGCATAATCTATCTAAGTATTAAATTTTATACAAATATGTCCAGCCGCTTCAGCCTGTAAAAGTAACAAACATACACGCATACACATTATCGCATTAATAATGGTAGTCTAGTTAATAAATTATATTTAAAACTAGTGACTCACTCTCGCTTTGCTCGGGTTCGTCCCTAGGTACGTTTTATTTTTTGTGAGCGGAACCCTAATTCTTTTTCTAAAATAAAAGTACTGTATGTTACTCCCTATAACATCAGTTATCTTCCAGGAAAATCCAGTCAAAACCAATCCAGCCGTTTCAGAGATCATCCGGAACAAACAGACAGACAGACAAAAATTTAAAAAAATATGTTTTTCTTATAAGTGCCGTATATAATTTCATATGCATTTATTAATTGTTATTTTGAAATTACAAACAGACACTTCAATTTTATTTATCTGTATAGATATAGATTTTTTCTCTTTATTAAAACTTTTCGTGTACCTTAAGGAGCATACGAAAATAAAATTAGCTGAATTGGTCGAGCCGTTCTCGAGTTTTGCGCTTAGCAACATTCATTTTTATTTATATAGGTAGTATCTGTGCACCTAAGCAATTCATGTTTTACGTCAATGTTGATAGTGGCGTGGCTTCTATGAAGTAAGTAGGAAAGTAGGCGTTGGCGAGTAGTTTTAGGAACATTTGCAATTTCGACCACATCACACATATTAAACGCTAAACTTTATCAATTATCGAGTTGTATCGGAAGTTTCAGGAGCGAATACCTCACTCGCCTTCAGTAGTTTCGGAAATCTAATACAATAAAGAAGTATTTCACTCATAGTTCTGAGCCTATCTTATTAATATGAGATTGTTTCGAAAACAATCTAAAAGGCCAAACCGTTACGTAAAAGTTTACAAAAGTATTCAATAAAAAAAACATTAACGATACAAATGAATATTTAAATGTATATAATAATACACTTTTTAATATTCATTCGTATCATTTAACAGAAGAGTAGGTTTCAAGGCACGTATATAAATTAACATCTAACAAATACAAATATTTAACTTTTACAAGAATCAAATTCGCGATTATAACTTTAGTAGTCAGACCTATGTTACTGCAGATGTAATAATTTATAATGCCTCAAGTGCCCGCTTGATTGGTTGACTTAGAACAACAGAATTGTTAAAAAGTACTTTTTAGTTTTACAATAATAATTTATAGATTACTAGCAGAACTCGGGCTTCTAAAACTCTAAAAAGGTAGGTTTCATGTAAACTTTCGTCCACTATTTTACCCCATTATGGGATAAATTTCGAAAAATACTAAATCACGTATTTATTTAATTGTATTGAAGATCACATTTTTGTATTTTTGTATATATTATTTCGCAACAATTGTATTCGAGAACACACTTTCACATTTACAATATTAGTAAGGAAGTAAGAATGCCCAATAGCGAAAGTAAAAATAATAAATAGTTAATACTAGTTTTTGCTCGCGATATTGCTCGTGTGATAATAGTTGCCTTAGATCGATCCCAGGATTCAAGCCTGAAAACGTTTTACACAGAGTAGCTTTAACATTTATAATATGTATTAGTATGGATAAGTTGCTGTAATTAAAAAGCTAATGAGTATTAGCCTAGGAGCATTAAAAGATCGTAAATATGAAATATAAAACTATAATTATTGCATTGCAAGGTAATAAGAAAGTAATTTAAAATATAAAATATATTTGACGACACGTTTGGCTCAGTTTGTAAATGACCGTACTTGCTGCGCCAGCGGTCGCGGGTTCGAGTCCCGCTGGGGGGCACTCATTTGTGTGATGAGCACGAATGTTTGTACTCCAGTCATGGATGTTTATATTTATAGTATGTATGTATTTAAAGTTATATATGTATAATGTATCAACTATCTGGTATCCATAACACAAGCCTCGTAGCTTACCATGGAACTAGATGGTGTTGTGTGTTAATGTCCTGACATATTTATTTATATTTATTTATTTATTAAACAAGACACATTGTAAGTATATTTTACACTCATGTTATTGAAAATCAAGAGTCTTAAACAGAATGGAAACATCCGATTTACTTTCACCGTTGCGTCACAAGCGTATGTGAATCATTTTCGCGATCATTGTGTCGAAATATACATATGTATACGAACGTTTGTTGTAGCTACGCTGTATCTATAGATACGGTTAACGTTGTGTAAATATTTATTATCTACTAGCAGAACCCGCGGCTTCTTTCGCGCTAAACTTACTTGGAAAAATAAAATTATATCTATTACTATAGACACAGTTAGTACCTTATTTTGCAAAGAAAGATGAAAAACATCGTTTTACGAACATATTGCAAAAACAGTTAGAAAAACGTTATAATAGTGTCAAGATTACGAACTTGACCAACCATAAGTTTTTCATATTTTAAATAAAAATTATACTTTTATAAATGCGAAACTTTATATATGTGTGTATGTTTGTTACCCCTTTTCGCTTAAATGACTGGATGGATTTAAATGAAATTTATCACGCAGATTGACTATGACATGAAGTAATACAGATTTTGACGACACGTATGGCTCAGTTTGTAGTGACCCTACTTGCTGTGCCAACGGTCGCGGGTTCGAGTCCCGCTGGGGGCATTCGTTTGTGTGATGAGCACGAATGTTTGTGTTCCAGTCATGGGTGTTTATATTTATAATATGTGCATGTATTTAAAGTTATACATATGTAGTGTATGAACTATCTGGTATCCATAACTCAAGCCTCGTAGCTTACCATGGAACTAGATGGTGCTGTGTGTTAATGTCCCAACATATTTATTTATTTATTAATACATATTATGTAAATTATTGTTAGTAATAAAATTTGCCAAGCGAAGCGAGTGTTTCTTGTAATTTATAATGTAAATATACTCCAACGCCTAGCGCGCAAGTTATGTGTGATGCATAGTGAACGCCCAGGCTCCGCTCTACGGATCACCTGTCCGAGAGTCTTGAGCATCATTAGTTTGTGTCACTGTTGTCGGGAATACGAAAGGCAGCCATTGTCCGCTTGTCGAGTCTACCTTCATTTTTAAACTTCAAAAAGGGATTTTCTTATACTATTTTCTACTGTTGGATATTTCTGCTTACACGATAAATTAGCCAGGTGTAGCACGGAGATAGAATTATAGTGCCCGTAAATAGAAACAACATGTATGAGGAAAAAAATAAGGATAACATGTTGTTTATGCGGTTAAATTATTATCAAAGTTCTTATTAATTGTACCTATTGTAGAGATAATAAGCATTTGTACATTTTACTAAGAAACTGAAGAACACGTATATTATTATATGTACGATGGACATACAATATTTAAAGATTTGTAAAATAAAAAAAACTGTAAAATAATAATTATATACATATGTAACCTACATATATAATTTATATTTAAGATAGTAAAGGAATTCTAATTTACAGATTTAAAGGGACTGGTAGACCAGTGGTAACGCGCTCGCTTAGGAAACCGAGTGAAGCGGATTCAAATTCCGGGCCCCGCACCTCTAATATTTTCACGTGCGAATCATTTCCAACAAGATTTTCACTTGTCTTACGGTAAAGAAAAACATCGTGGAAAACCTACATGTCTGAGAGAAGTTAGTAATTTATCGAAAGGCATGTGAAGTCCGCCAACCCGCACTTGGCTAGCGTGGTGGACTATGGCTTGATACTCCTCGAATTTGAAGAAAGTCACAAGGGATTAATACATTTATACATATATACATACATACATTCAATTTACAGATATTAAGACGAATATTCACCTTTGCAAAAATGCTAAGAATAAAAATAATTTTTGAAAACAATTCATTAGGAATACGAGTCGCCCTCCATTCCTCCAAACTAACTTGCTCTTTACTCACAATATAATATTATGTTATGGGAGGTTAAGAAATCTTTAAATTCAATCATTTTTAACATTTATTTTATCTACAAGCTTTCTGTACTTTAACAGATTTTTTCCGACTACACAAGACAGAGTTGGAACAATATGTTAAGTACAAACCAAGCGCCCTACATAACAGTAATCAGCTACTCATAGCATCTCATTAAAGCTCGTGTAGTTTACACGTAGGTTCTGAAGACTTTACTTCGCAGAACTTGTATAGTGTCACTGACAGTTCTCAGTTTCGGCGTTATTTAGACGAAAACTTCCCTATGCCACACTGACTAGTTTATTGCCTTAGCTGCCAGTAACGTAAGCAAAATGAAAATCTTTCTTAGTGTTGTTGAAACCAAATTTTTCAATACAATTAAAATCTTTAGTGAAAACCAAATTAGTAACATAAAACTTTCTTAGATTTACGCGATTATTAAACATTTTAAATAAAATCCGCGATTTAAATAAAGTCCGCAAAATAATCCGAAAAAGATAGTTTTATTTAAAATAGTAACATAAAATTTAATCGCTAAATAAGCAGTCGTTGTAAAAAGTCGCCTCGAAATTTCGTACACCTACAATACAAGGAAGTAATAAAAATTCTTTACGGTAAGAAATTGTAATTATATAATTAATTTAATAACTTTAAACTACGTCATATATATTTTTAAAATATCGCACTATTTTTAAATACCAATAATAATTAGGTACTATTTGAATAAAAAAGGTTAACCGATTTTTAAGTCATTTTAAATTTATGTAATTATTTTGCCTTTAAAACGTGGAACAACTCTCAGGCTGTTCATTAAAAAAGAGTCATGACCAATCGGCTCACAATTAGAAGATGATATCATGTTACAGACAAAAATATACCAATAATTGAGTAGGTATCTTACTACTGTTACTTATTTTATTTTTTTTATTTATTAGAATTACCAACAAAAGTAACAATAAATTACATATTAAAAAAAATATTACTATAAACACATACACGTAATTACAGCATGCTATTATATTATTCATAGTACAACATTAACATCTAAAAGAACAATAAGAAAATAACATATCTATTTAGTGCCTTAAATATTTTATTCGACTCCGACTAACTCCGGGGACAAATTAAAGTCACAAATCTTAACTAATAATGAAACACCATTATTTCCAAGTCTTGCGTCTAGAGCGAGAGAGAGTCGATTTGCTACAAATTAATATTATAACAGAATCTTGTTGACAACAATGCTGTCATCATAATAAAGAAACTAACAATTTGGTCAATAATGACTTAAATGCAGATTCGGAATCAGCAAAAAAAAATTCTAATTGATAGTCTACTCATAAAGCTCTAAGTCTTATGAATCCCTAGATACCATAACCATTTTCATGGTAACCACGTACAAACTACTACTAAGTACTAAGACAAAACTTCAAATATCTCGAAATCAACTTTGACGAAGTTGCGGCCTTCTTTTTTATGACGGCAGAATGAACATCGAAATAGTTGAAGTAATCGTCTATTTATTTACATATTAACGTCTTATGGCACGTCGGCCGATGAGTAGACGTTTTAATAATAGCAAACCAACTTGGAAAGCTCTTAAGCACTCTAGTACTTGAGCATCAGGACGTGCGACGCCGCGGTCAATTGTGGAGTGACTTGAACACATCCCTACGTGCCAGGTTGCAATCGCTAAACGCTATGTTATGATGTCCATTGTATAAATAACTGAATATAACTATTATTTTCTTAGATACGAACATTTGACATTATAAGTAAAACTACTTTTTTTTTATTTTTAGTTCTCGACGTTTTAAATGCTTTACAGCTATCTTGTTCACGGGAGAGACTCCCGCGATATAAAATAAATTAGCAAAAAAATTATAATTGGAAAATCGTATTGAAATAATCATTATTATCAATACAGAGGCCGAATCCATAGTTTTTAGAATGTTGGTCTGTTTGTCTATCTGTCTGTGACCGCATCACGGAAAAAACCACTGGAGGGATTGTGATAAAAAACTTTTTACTGCAGAGAAATTCCTAATCTCAGAGTTTATACCAAACGTCAAAACGTAAGTAGGGACGAACCCGAGCGAAGCGAGGGTGAGTCGCTAGTAAGTATGATATAAAACCTTGTTTTTGAAAATTTATTTTTAATATTAATTTATTATTTAATAAACATAAACAATGTAAAAACCAAATATTTGCACTGCGATATTCGGTGTTATTGTGCATAGAATTGAAATAATTCGATTGCTTATTTTAGTTCCATATTCAAATCAGTGCAGCCGATTGCATGTGAACACGATACCAATAACGCGTTGACCTCGTTTCAAATTCAAACATAATCTGATGAGATCCTCTGAAACTGATAAAAATAACAGCTAATATGGCGTCAAGCTCCATTGATTAAACATATAATTTTATCTTGCTTGATTTAATTTTTAGGCTGCTAAATATGGAAAATTAGAGTCATCGATGTGAATGGAAATAGGTCATTTGGCTTTAACTTCTTATAAGGAATACAATATACGTATATCCACACATAATTTTAAATTGTAATTAACTTATTTATTATTTTCTTATCAAGCACACTAACAATACACAAGTTCAAACAATTCAATACACTTAGTCAACAAAAAACATAATCAGACATGCATATCAATTACATGTACATAGCATTCATACTAATACATATGTGCACAATATTAATTACATATAAATATATTACAATAACATATTATTAAGGCAGCAGATAAAAAATATAAAATTGAACAATATTTAAAATTAACGTCAATTTAAATTAAAAGTTGATGCTGATGACTTCCAATTTTACAATTCATACTTTAAAAGAATTATTTCTAAGTTTATAATTTACTAGCGACTCACCCTCGCTTCGTCCCTAGCTTGCTTCGCAATACAAACTTTCATCCCCATTTTCACCCCCTAAAGGGATGATTTCCGTGATAAAAAGTATTCTATGTTCTTCCCATGGTCTCAAACTATCTTCTTACCAAATTTCATCGAAATCTGTTAAGTAGATCCAGAGATTACCCCTTACAACGTCACAAACTCACAAATTCATAAACTCACAAACTTTACCTCTTTATAATATTACAGATACACACATAACAAAGGTAATTAACTGATTAAAAATCTTACAAGATATAATTTCATGTAAATTATTCTTTAACCTCAAATACGCTAATTAATTTGTAACTATCCATACTATGTGATAGACTTTCCGTAGAGAAAATATCCCTATTTTAACTAACAAGCGGACGGGAAGCGTTCGGACTCGGCAACTCAAACATCTCCCATATTTATGAAGAGATCGGTTCAATCGATGGGAAAATCACTTTGTGTGATCTGATATTCTTAGGGTTGCTACATGAGGGCCCAAACTACCTTATACGGCATCTAATGAGACATTCTTTTAAGTTTAGGGTCGCCGCTATTTTAGGAGACCGTCAAATAAAGACCTTTTAGAAGACATTCTTCGGAATCTTTCTTTACAGTGATTCTACTAGGTTAAAATGCGACGTATGAGGCAAACTTTAGAATACATCCATCCTAAAACGACAATAGAAATTCTTTTCGGGTCTCGTAAAAAGTTTTAACGAGGCCTTTCTATAATAAATATTTTTAGGATAATAAATCCTTCAGAACAAGATATTGGTAATGATACAACTTTTTTTATTGAAATACATCAATTTACCAAAACAAATAGTAAATGACACTAAGAAACTTAACTCACAATAGAAAATACTAAGTATGAGGTAGAGATGTGCATAAACGAATGTAAAGATGAAACCCCATCTATTATAATTATTTTTTATATTGCAACTGTATAACCCTACTCAGTTTTAATTCGCTCGCGTGTGTTGACTTTATTGAATAGGTAATTCCTATAGCGGCAAACTTACTCATAATCTGTTAAAACATTTGCTTAAAGTTGCGATCGCGTGTTGATACTGCTCTGTACTTTTACTAAATTACTTCGTTAGCTTAAAACAAAATGCTTGCAATATGTCCATGAAATATTCACAATTTAGCGTAATGGATGGCATTGCTAGTTTCTATTTGGGTTAATTAAATTGAACTTGGTTTACCAACATTTGAAGGACCAACCTAACAAACAATATGTACCTAATAGAAATAAAAATGACAATTTACATAGGTACAATATTTATATACGTATTAATGCAGACAGAAATAAAGCTATTACATATATATATATATATATATATATATATATATATATATATATATATATATCCAAAAGAACATTTATACATTTAAAAAATTAAATGTATGTAAAATAAATTTAAGGTAAGACGTCTTGTATGAACGCTTCGCCACTGTTGATAGGTACATAATATATATGTGTATCTAAACTATGTACCTAGTCGCATATCAATTTACAGTCATTGAATATCGTTTTACATTTGATCCCTCGCCCTTTTAACTCCATTAGCATGCGTGTAACGTAAAAGGCTTTATTTATAGAATACTATGGAATTGATGATTACATTCACGTCTAATTGATTTGACTTTAAGCTTTACGTGCCTCATATCGTTGCAAGCTCTAATCACTTGAAATGTTTATTTAGTACTATTTGTTCAGCCTTCATACCTGCCATGTTTAATAAAACCTATGTATATTTATCATACGTAGGCACTAGGCACAGTAGAAAGGTGAGCGCCGCTAGAAAAAATATTATAAACTAGTGACGTACCCGCCCCTCGCTTAGCTGTATCCCTAGGTACGTTTTAAATAGATAAAAATAGTTATTGTGAGTGCACCTTAGGAGATACACACAAGTTATTGCGGACTTTTCTGTAGGCCTTTTTAAGACCTACAATTTTTTAGTACATTATCTTGGTGTACATATATCTTAATGTTTAGCCTTTATATAAGCGTATAAAAACTTTTTTTTGATAAAACACCGCCAGAGTTCAGCAATTTTGTATGAAATATTTACAAAATATGTACACAAATCTACCTCGTTTATCGCTCTTTCTAATAGTGAAAACCGTATCATAATCCCTAGCGTGGTGTTGTAAAAGTGGTATTTTATTTTTAAATTTACTATTTTCCTAGGTATAATATATAGGGAAACTAACAGTTTCGTATATGAAAAGACAGTGGAATAATATATCATACATCTCAATTCATTCCCCGCTACGTAATTTTGGATATAAATACTTTTAATTACCGCTGTTGTAAATCTGTTGTAAATAAATTTTAGTAAAAATGCTTACAGATAAATAACGTGATGTAACCTTCAGAGATTTATTAGAATTTAAGAAAAAATCTTTTTATAAATTGTCAGAACCTTCAATTTTAAAAGCAAAACGAATTAAAGGAAAGAATAAAACAAGATTGCAGTACCAAAGCTAATGACAATAGACTATTAATGGTATTTCCAGAGGCATGTTGTAGAATTGGCACGCTGGTTTGGACTCAAGCCCGAATATTGTATCGGAGGTCTGCCGTGCTACTGCCTCGTATGTCATATTACGGTAAACCGTAGGAAGATTCCTTTTTGCTTCTCTCTCGTGTTCGCAGAAGCCAATTCTATGTACAAGTCACTTGACAAAAGTAAGTATTTGGCAATTGCTCAATTCATACTAATTTTATAAATGTGAAAGTGTGTTTGTTTGTTTGTCCTTCTTTCATGTCGAAACGGAGTAATGGATTGGCGTGATTTTTTTTATGGAGATAGTTGGAGGGCTGGAGAGTGACACAGGCTACTTTTTACTTGGGAGATTATTTAATTCCCACGGGAAACACGTTCAAATATAATACATAGTCTATCTATTCCGACGAACCGTTAAAACGTAAGTAACGCTAGTAATTTTATAATAACAGATATTTACAAACAATCTATCATTTACTCATTTAATTTAGATTATGTTTATTAATTATGTTAATTAAGCATTTAGTTTATAATATAAGAAAACGTATTTCGTTTTTATATATGTACGAGTATAAGATCATAGAAGTTTACACGTATAAATTATAGAGCATAAGAAATACATTATATGTACCTATGCATAAAAACAAATTAACATGCACATATGAAAAGGGTATTTCCCTTTACATTTACTTCAACATTGCTAGGACTCATTCTTGGGAATTGTTTTTAAATGTAACAATATGATTGTTAAAACTAAAAAAAAATCTCGATTTAAAAACTCCTTATAGTACAACAAAAACATTACATAATAATTTCTCAACTAAAATCTCACTAAGAAAACAACACAAAGTCAATCTTTTGCTAACTGATTATATTTCAAGCATAATTTACTAGTACACGTTTTTATTTTATTTTAGACAAAAGTTCAAAAGACGTGCAGCACGGAGGCGGTAACAATAATTCAAAAGTGGCAGGCCAAACATTGCACCTGGCGGATTGCCCACTGACCTGACCAATTCGCAAGAACTTTACCGTATAAAATATGAACAACGCCCCCGCTTGTTATTTCTCCCCATGCATCGCTACATTGACATGCCTAAAGGAAACACTGATACTAAATTATAAATCTATCAAATAACAAGTTTGCTAACCTCTTTATTTATTAATAAAGTATAAACATATGTTAGACTAGCATTGCCCGCGGCTCCGCTCGCGTTCAGATGACCAAAAACCAAATTCTTGGGTTTTACATATTAGTATACTCTTACATTGCAGTTTTTGTATTTTTGCTCAAAAATGAGATATTTTCCCACGGTAAAAAGTATCCTATATGTTGACCCGAATAGCCAGCTATTACCCATACTAAATTTCATCAAAATCCCTCCAGTGATTTTTCTGTAATGCGGTAACAGACAGACAGGCAGACAAAAATTCTAAAAACTATAGATTCGGCCTCTGTATCGATAATAATGTTTATTTCAATAAGATTTTCCAAAATATATCTAATGTACAGATTCGGCTTAGTTACAATTTTATTATATGTATAGATTTGTTTCATTAGAAGTTCTATTGTGTTACCATGTACCTATATAATTTAATAAGCCAGGTTACATGGCACATAATTATAACCTACAGCCTTTAATATATCCATCATTCAGTAAAAAGAGCTGTGATAAAGTTTTATCTTTTCTAAATAATGTTACATATACATTTAATTTTGTTTACACACTCTTATGTAATATAAATTTGTATTTGTTCAGATAGAGATATAATAATAACATGTTTTGCAACTCCATTACTTATACATACATAGGTTTTGACTTTTGACATATATCTTATTATAATATCTGCTAAAATGTTAGACTCCTTAATGCCTTCTCCATTCTACGTGACATTGGCAAAGTAATCTGTGCTCAATTGGCACGCTTGGAAGCCATTAACAAGATTGTTGTGAATAACAAAACATAGATACAACTAGCGTCATCTTGTGACAAACTATGTGAAATATTCAATTGTATGTACTCTGTGATTTCTATAAAATAAACTACTTCGTTCGTGAATCTCAGTCGAAACACGTTGTTTTATTATAGGTTATGGGCCCAGTCCCGTTAAATAGCTAGATATTGTTAGAATTATCAGTGTGATGAACAATAGACTGTATCTTTACCATTAGACTTGTGTGTAAAGTGAACAGTGAGCAAAAAACCGTATTTTCAATAAAAGTAACAACGTGTGTAACAGTCATGGCGTCCAGTTCGAACTATCTAGTTAGCGTACCGAAATTACAAGGGCGCGAGAACTACAGTGAGTGGTGTTTCGCGGCAGAGAATTTTCTGGTTTTGGAAGGAATGGTTGGGTGTATAAAACCTGAGCCCGGTCATCCACCAGTAGCTGCAGATGACGCGAAAACTAAAGCCAAGCTGGTACTAACAATCGACCCGGCTCTTTACGTTCATATAAAAAACGTTAAAACATCGAGAGAATTGTGGGATAAATTGAAGATGTTATTCGATGACTCCGGATTTACAAGAAAAATTAGTCTCCTGAGGAATTTAATATCTATTCGATTGGAAAATTGCATTTCGATGACGGCCTATGTAACACAAATTGTTGAAGCTGGACAGAAATTACAAGGTACGGGATTTGGCATTACCGACGAATGGATTGGATCTATCATGCTGGCAGGTCTAAGTGAAAAATATATGCCCATGATAATGGCCATCGAGCATTCAGGCATTATAATCACATCCGACGCCATTAAAGGGAAATTAATGGACATGGAACCGGAAGATAGTGACCGTAATGACGTCAATAATGCATTCGCATGTTTCCGCAAGAATCAGATTCATCGTTCAAAGAATGGAAAGAGTGCACAGTCTATGGCTCCTAAAGATGGCGGCAAAGCAGTAGTGTCAACGTCAACATCTGTCAAAGGAAAACCAAATGTCAAATGTTACAATTGTAAACAACATGGCCACTATCGTAATCAATGCAATAATAACAAAGATAAATATAATAAGAATACAGAAAATAAATCGTCAAAAACAAGTAATGCGTTTAGTGCCGTGTTTTTTAACACAATATTTGATAAGAGTGACTGGTATGTCGACTCTGGAGCAAGTTCGCATTTGACTTGCAATGAAGATTGGATGATTGACACGTGTTATTCTGGTTTCACGAAAGAAATCATGATTGCTAATCAGAATAAAATCCCAGTACTGTGTTGTGGAAATGTAATCATAACCACGTCGACTGAAGAATGTAATTTTGACATAACTGTTGAAAAGGTGTTGTGTGTTCCCGAGTTATCTACCAATTTATTGTCAGTGAGCCAGTTAATAAGGCAGGGCAACAAGGTGCATTTCACTGGCAAAGGATGTGAAATATATAACAAAGAGAATATTCTAGTAGCTACTGCATTGCTTGTGAATGGTGTTTACAAATTGAACATCTCTACTTGTTTGTTGGCAGCTGTAGCAGAATCACCAGAACTTTGGCATCGTAGACTGGGACACGTAAATAGTTTTAATATGAATAAAATGCAGGATGCTGTGGAGGGTGTCAAATTTATTAGGACGGCCGACATCAACAAATCCAATTGCATAATTTGCTGTCAAGAATAGAATTGTAAAAACAAGATTGAAGAATCGTACCCCATATGAACTGTGGACAGGGGTCAAACCAAACCTAAGTCACTTAAGGATTTTTGGTAGCACTGCCATGAAACACATACCCAAGGAGAAGAGGCATAAATGGGACAAAAAGGCTGAACAATGCATACTGATTGGCTACCCTGAGAATGTCAAAGGATATAGGTTATATAACCCGTCAACAAAAGGTATTACAACTAGTAGAGATATCATCATCATAAAAGAAAAATTGTCTCATCAAGAAAATATGTTTGAAGTTGAAGAGAAAGATGACAAACCTACAGAGGACAGGCAACATCTGTCTTCAGTGGGAGAGCTCTCAGACCACAGTAGAGAGGATTCTTTCATTTCTTTGGAAAATGACAAGGATGAAACCTATATACCAGAAGAGGAGTCGATATCTGAAGAAGAGTTGCAATCGAACACTATAGTAAGGACATTACCACAACGGCAGAGAAGAGAACCAGACAGGTATGGATTTATGTGCACAGAGGATAGATATTTCAGCAATGAACTGACATTAGAAGAAGCACTGCGAGGACCAGAAAAAGTGCAATGGGAACAAGCTGTCAAGGAAGAGCTGAAAAGCTTTGAAGACAACAATGCATGGGAAGTTGTTGATATTCCTGTAAATGGCAATATTGTTAAATGCAAATGGGTTCTCAAGAAGAAGTGTGATGCTGAAAATAATGTGCGATATCGAGCCAGGCTTGTGGCTAAAGGCTGCTCTCAGAAATATGGTGTGGATTATGTAGAAACTTTTTCTCCTGTAGTGCGGCATACAACACTTAGGTTATTATTTGCTTTATCGGTACAGTTGAATTTTAATGTAACTCACCTTGATGTGAAAACCGCCTTCTTGAATGGTGATCTGTCTGAGACTATATATATGCAAAAACCTTTAGGTTATAGCTGTACAAATGATAAAAAAATTCTAAAATTGAAGAAAGCTATATATGGTCTTAAGCAGGCATCCCGAGTATGGCATAAGAAAGTAGATAGTTGTATGTTAGCAGATGGTTATGTTAAATCTAAAATAGAACCATGTTTATATTTAAAATGTGTTGGCAGTAGTAGCAAAACCATTGTGACATTGTATGTTGATGATTTTTTTGTTTTTTCTAATGACGAAAATGAAACTAATCATCTTAAGAGCATGTTAGGTAAGAATTTTATGTTAAAAGACTTAGGGATTGTAAAAGAATGTCTTGGCATGTCAGTTGATTTTGATAAACAAAATGGTACTGTTACTTTGAGTCAGGAGAGATATATTGATATGTTACTGTCCAAGTTCAATATGGCTGATAG
The DNA here is from genome assembly GCA_951806755.1 of Brenthis hecate. Taxonomy (NCBI): domain Eukaryota; kingdom Metazoa; phylum Arthropoda; class Insecta; order Lepidoptera; family Nymphalidae; genus Brenthis; species Brenthis hecate. The sequence continues at coordinate 3,259,098 of OX638277.1, read as the reverse complement.
TAAACCAATGAATACTCCAATGGAGATAAATTTAAAATGTAAAAAGGTGGATAATTGTAATAGTCAGAATCCCTATCAACAGCTGATCGGGAGCTTAATGTATTTAGTTGTGCTTACACGACCCGATATAGCTTATGCTGTGTCATATCTAAGTCAGTTTAATAATTGTAATACTGATGAACAATGGGTTTATGCTAAAAGAATATTAAGATATTTAAAAAAGACAAAACATTTAGGTTTGAAATATAGTAAGAATAAGAATATTAATATTGTAGGTTATGTTGATGCAGACTGGTGCAATGATATTAATGATAGGAGATCATATTCAGGATTTTGTTATATACTGTCGGGTTCTGTTATATCTTGGAGCTGTAGTAAACAAAAATGTATTGCACTCTCTAGCACAGAGGCAGAATATGTATCAATATCAGAGGCCTGCAAAGAGGCAGCATATCTAAGAAACTTACAATATGAAATTACTAAAAGAATGTATTGTATTACTTTGTATAATGATAGTATGAGTGCGCAGAAGTTATTATTAAACTCTGTATTCCATAATAAAACTAAGCATATTGATGTCAGATATCATTATTGCAGAGAAATGATAAATGAAAATATTGTTAATATTAAATATTTGTGTACATCAGATATGCCAGCAGATTTGTTAACCAAAAGTTTAAGTGCTGTAAAACATTATAAACATTTAGATGCTTTAGGAATTGTTAAAGTATAGTCTCTTTTATTTAAGAATCTGTTTTAAGTTTATAAAATTGAAATAAATCTATATTTTGAGTGGGAGTGTTGTAAATAACAAAACATAGATACAACTAGCGTCATCTTGTGACAAACTATGTGAAATATTCAATTGTATGTACTCTGTGATTTCTATAAAATAAACTACTTCGTTCGTGAACCTCAGTCGAAACACGTTGTTTTATTATAAAGATTATTAAAATAAAAATGTTAGGTTATACTTAATAATAAATCACTTAAAATAGAATTAATTTACTTAAAAACAATTCAAAGTGAATGACAATATTTATATTGCATGCATTTGAAATTACCAACAGTCATATAAGCATTACTTTATACCTACATACCTATTTATTAAGGAAAAATGAATACGTATATATAACGTTCAGAATATTAAACGCATTCAAATGATTTACAACAACTATTTAGTTAATTATTGCAAATTCAAATAATATATCAATATTTTGAATGACTGAATATGAACAGTATTCTAATATTTATCAACTAGCCACAAATTTAATATTGAAATATGGCTGCGTTGTTTTACTTAAATTTCTGGCATACGCCTAACTAATATCAATAATCAGTAGTATTGGTTTTACCTTGGAGTATTTGTCCTTTTAGAGCAACACTAGTAAACACTGTATAGATTAAACACATATCACAACACAGCACATCACTCTCAACGTATTGCAAACTATCGGAACTAACAAAACCACGTAAGACAAGCGAACAAACGTCCACTCAAGCAATTACTCGAGATCAGTTTAAACTCTACAAGCAAGTCACGTGCTCACATTCACTTTTCAACTACATTTTAATGCGTAAACCCGCTGACAACGTGATTGCGCAACGGACCCGTGACCTTTACGTACGATTGTAGTTGCGAATTACATAAAAAACTTAATAACAATACTATACAATTTGTTAGGAAACGACAATTGATTTAATAATTAAACAAACGCTTGAAATTCAATAATTGTTATTAGGATTATCTATCCTTAAAACATAAAACATAGGTTTTAATTAGAGCGACTTTCGAGTTTCTCACCGACTTTTGTAAGCGGAACTGCGTTCCAACTCAATTGTAGTTTCCTCATGGAATTATGACGTTTTAAATTATAAAAAAGCATATCAAGCCAAAGACCGCCACACAACTAAAAATGACCAAAACAAGTATCAAATCTACATAGACAATTGGCTTTGTAACCTTGCTATCATCAACGAACATCTCATATTCATAAAGAAATATTTACTTACGTTTCAAATTGGTAAAGCTTAACGTACTTAAATCTACACCAATATATGTAACTGAAGAAATTTTTTGTTTGTTTCTAGATCTATTGGTCCGATTAGAAAAATTATTTTTGCGGTTTATAGCCTACTAGCAAGACCTGCGGCTTCGCCGGCGTTCAAACTGCCTATCGCTACCAAACTTCACAAGATCAACCGCTAGGCTAATCCAAAGATTGCCTGAACGTTTCATCAAAATCGCTCCAACCGTTTTGGAGTCCATAAAGACCATACACACATACATAGATTTTTATATTATATATAGATAATTTATTAAGTAAGATTTATAAGCTATCACACATCACAATATGATCTACGAGAGGGTTTTATTTTCTATACATATAATAAAATTCTAAGTCAAATCTGTACATTAAATATTTTTTGGGAAATCTAATTGAAATAGACATTATTATCGATACAGAGTCCGAATCTATAGTTTTTAGAATTTTTGTCTGTCTGTCTGTCTGTTACCGCATCACGAGAAAAACACTGGACAGATTTTGATGAAATTTGGTATGGTAATAGCTGGTTATCCTGGTCAACATATAGGATACTTTTTACCACGGACAAATATCTCATTTCTGAGAAAAAATACAAAAACACAAAAACTGCATTGTAAGAGTATACTAATATGTAAAACTTAAGAATTAGGTTTTTGGTCATCTGAACGCGGGCAGAGCCGCGGGCAATGCTAGTATTCTCTAAAATTAAACGACGCAGGCAAAGTTGTGGCAAAACAATAGTAATTTAAAAGTGAAATCAGAATTTCGTAACAGTTAATAATTAATAGTAATTATTCCTTTAAAAAATCGTAATAAGTAGTCAATACGTGTTGAAACTGATAAATAAACAATGTTATAATTTGCTTGTACATGAAGACGGAAGAATTAAATCGATACAAAGGTGAACTAGTTTGATTGTTCACAATATTAATTACTTCTTATATTACCGGATAAATATTACTGTGTATTATATGTAGGAATATCTTGTTACATTATATACCTATATAATGGTGTGATTTAATAATTACAATGATCTATATCATAAGCCAATTATCTATCTATCGTAAAAAAAGTCTTTTTGCTACACCATGTCATATAAAAAAACCGGACAAAATCGAGTCTGACTTGCACACCAAGGTTTCCGTAGCATGAAACATTAAAATAAGTTTTTTTTTGTGATGTAACTACAAATTTAACGTTTTCGGATAGTTCCCTTTACTTGTGCTACCATTGCTTCTTGATTCTAGGTCAACGAGAAGAGTCTTATAGGTTTTGGTGCCCTTCCGAGTTCCCTAATTTTTTTTATTGCGTTGAAGAAAAGAAGTGAGATTCTTTCACAGGTCTTAGGCATTGCAGAACTGAGTACCTATTTGGCATTAATTTCAACTTGATACTTGCACGGGTTCCTGAGAAACAGGGTCTTGGCAGACAGACAGACAGATAGACAACGAAGTGATCTTATAAGGGTTTTATCCCTCTTGAGGTACGGAACTCTAAAAATGACACGGGGCTAAAAATGTTTTGTAAACTTTATGAAGTGGGTCCTTGATGCATGATAACACCATTACAAATGGGTCTTCCCGACCGGAAAAAATATCTGAATAAGGAGGGTATTACAAAATTTCCTACGGTCTGTGAGAGCGCTGGAGGCCAAAATGGAATAGGAAGGGCCTATATTACCCATACAATTTACACACATCCCTTTTTTTCTACCTACGCCCTCTCAGGAAACGCATGAGTAATTAGTATTAATTACACGGTTACGGATTATCGCCTACTAAAACCATCCTGAAGTATCAAAAACAATTTTATTGATATGATATAGAATTAAATTAAACGGTTGAGAATATTTGCCAGTCAATCTTAATAATCTGATGGTTTATTAGTACACTGATCGAGTGATGCGATCTCTTTGTTTATTTAAGTGATGCAATGAAAAACGTCCGCACCAATCTAGATTAAGCATTTTAAACTGAAAATATAAAATAAACTCTCAAATTCTCCTTCGACTTTCCATACATAGCAAGGCACATTGTTTTATGACGGTGATGCTCCCATGTGTTTAAACACATACCTATTAGTGAATATCTGCTTATTCATGATAAACCTTTAAATTAGGTGATTTTTTTACTCTATAATGACTAATTAGATCCATTTACATTTCATTATTATATTTCAGACTTATCTTCCAAGACATGGAGTACTAAAAATGTACAAGTATAAAATTGTTAATATCAGTTTTCGATAGCGCACGATCAGTTGGGCAGAAGCCAAACAGACGTACACATTTACATGATGGAAATATGTATCTCAAACTATTTCCAATGACATTACGATATGTACTTGTGACTGATATAAATTTTAAAATTACTCCCATAGTGATTTGAAATAATTAATTTATTGTACATCAGCGACTTACCTTCGCTCCGTTCGGGTGTATCTCTAGGTACGTTTTAATTTTTTTTTGAGCGGAACCATAATTCTATTTCAAAAATAAAAATAGCCTAAGTTACTCCTTATAGCATCAGCTATCTGACAGTGAAAGTCCCGTCAAAATCGGTCCAGCCGTTTCGGAGATTAGTCGGATCAAACAGACAGATAGACAAAAAAAATATGTTTTTCGTATAGGTAAGTACCTACAGTAAATAATTTCATATGCATTTTGTAAAAAGCCGTTATTTTAACATTACAAACAGACACTTCAATTTTATTTATTTATATATGTAGGTATACATTAATACGCGAAATAGGAGAGATCATATCAGCTTAGAATGGATCCTATTACTTTAAATGTTGTAAAAAATAATAAAGTACCTACCAACAACATGGTTAAACGAATGTTTTCATGCAAAAAGTATAAATGTGCATTTCCAAATAACATTCAGTCTAGACAAGTAATCTTAATCTGAAAAAAGTGATCTAAGCAAGTAGCTGCAAAAGTCGTCCTATCTAAGCAGCAAACTAGTTACATATTCATATATGTATGTAAGCCAAGTAAGTAAAGCCATATATAGCTTACAATTTATAAGAAAAAAATCAATGTGGCCGTTTTAAAAAAAAATATTCGACATTTTTTAATAAAATCGGGCTTTAAGTATTTAGCTCTATAGATTTGGTAGGAGAACCAATCAAAGTATGTATGTAGCGGGTAGCAGTGGCGAAGGGTGAAATTTTAGCACAGGTAAGCCGTTCCAAAAATATATAAATATATACAATTTTTTTATACATATATATCAAGAAATAAAGCTATTTTATATATATATATATATTCCAAAAGAGCATTTTTATACATTTAAAAAATTAAATATATGTAAAATTATAGCAAAATAAGACGTCTTATGAAATATGGAACCTTCGCCACTGGCCGGATAGTAGATATGTACATTTGAGCATAAATAAAAATAACCTTAAAACACGTTTTGTTGTGAAAATAAATTTTTATCACAATATTCGATATATCAGGTAAATGTACCCCTTGGGTAAGTACCAAAAAAAAAAATGTAGTGTATGTTCAGATCTAACCCGCAATAACCATAAACACAGGAGGCGGTGCCGGTCAGATTCTTGTCCCTTTACGGGACCACCATATCATTAAATGCTTTACAGTGATGAAGTATTACATCATAAAACTTTTACGCATGCCAATTATCCTCCCTAAGATTAGTTAGACCTATGATTTATTTACACAAACTTCAAATGTGCGTTTTCGATGTTCTATTTATTCCTTGACTGCTACTTGAGCAGTGTCACGCGAACGCGCAATCAAAAACTAATATAAATCGTCTTGAGAGGAAACGATCAAATTATCATAATCACCAAAAAGTTTCTTATAATAAGCCATTTGCTTATAAGTGCATTAAGAAGTATACCTATTACCTATACATTTTTTATATAAAAAAAAAACATTATTTTAAATGTTTTACTAACCGAAACGACCATCAGATCAGTAAGCAGCAAATGGATAAATAATATGGAATAAACATCAACTTAGGAACCAATATTTACTCCACGAGTATATTCAAATTAAATTGCCAAGATTGTTATGTCGTTGGAGACTTTATTGGATTTCATTCTCTTGATAATATACATATAAATAGGTCAAAATCAAGGACAGATAGAGTTACATAACATATTTATTTTAAGCATGCATGTTAGATAGCCTTTATCCATCTCCATGATGCAATCTACGTCCGTGTCAAATTTCATCAAAATTTGTTCATCAGTTTAAGCGTCACAAATAGACAAACAAGACAGACAAACATAGTTACTTTCTCATTTATAAAATAGCACGGATAGTGGAGCATTATTTCTAATACTTCAGAAAATAAGCATTAATTATTATTTATTCTTATATAAATGCTAACACAAAACAACGATAAAACATCGTTACGTCGATAATATCACGTGACTCTTAATCCTGATTATACCTGTAGGTAGGTGCATGTTGAATAAAATAGTAAATAGTGAATTGCATAGATCACTTTTAGAGATCTTGTAGTAAGCCTAGTAGTAAGATATTTAATAAAATCAGTTACAACACTGGACCTAGCCGTAAGTCTAGAGTTAGCCTTTCGAAAACGACGCTGTGTCGCAACACTATTAGACACAGTGGCAACGCAACAGTCAGTCATAAAGTTAAAATACACGTGTCCTATGCTAGCATATTAAAAATATATACATTCGAATTTACTTTATTTGTTTACTATACAACGTCTATAATTTATGTTTTCACAGTACATTATGAAAATATGTGGTTTTGCAATATATATATATATATATATATATATATATATATATATATATATATATATATATATATATATATATATATATATATATATATATATATATATATATATATTATATATATATATATATTAATTATATATATTTTATTTTATATTATATATTTATATATATATATATATTAAAACAAAATAAAATTATAAATATAATATTTTTAATATGAACTGTTTATTATTAAAAAAAAACAATATCATATTGTTAAAACAAAACAGACCATCATTATTATCCTATATCAAATCAATCAATTACTCTTGCTACGTACAAACTGGAACCACGTACAAATCGTTTTTTCTCAGTATAAGTCATACGGTCCACCTTTGTTTAAACTCCCCCTCTAAAAGCGGATATATTCTGTTAATGAACTTATCTAAGATACTTTCCAAGCCGAAGGACTTGTCTGCAACTAAATCGATTTAGCCCTGTCAAATACTTCGATTACGAATTACAATGCATTTATTTATAGGTAGTGGATATTCAATTCGACATGTTTTTTTACACATAAACATTTTATTATTTTTAATATATAAAATTAAAAATACGCTATTAAGCAAAGCAATAACGGAATACTTTTCAGATATAAATGTGTAAGAATTATTATCATTATTTCTTTATTATCCTGCGTGAGTTCGATACTAACGCAGGATGAAGAACATATGTAGTTACTCCTATTGTAAAAACCTACCACCAGGCGCGGATCCAGAGTAAAATTTTGGGGGGGTCATAGGTTGAAATATACATATAATAAAACAGTAACTTAGCAAAATCTGACCAGGCGCGGATCTAGTTTTCTATTTGGGGGGGTTGTATGGCTTTGACACTGTCTGTCAGATGACCAAAAACCAAATTCTTAGGTTTTACATATTAGTATACTTTTATATTGCAGTTTTTGTATTTTTTCTCAGAAATGAGATATTTTCCCACGGTAAAAAGTATCCCATATCCAAATTTCATCAAAATCCCTCTAGTGGTTTTTCTGTGATGCGGTAACAGACAGACAGACAGACAGACAGACAAAAATTCTAAAAACTATAGATTCGGACTTTGTATCGATAATAATGTCTATTTCAATTACATTTTCCAAAAAAATTATTTCTTTATTATATGCTTTGCAATGGCACACATTCAATCTCAACTTCAGACAGATAATAAATAACGAGGTCAATAATAATTTTAATAGATTTTGCCAAAGTTAAAGTATTTTTTTATATTATCTCTTAGTACCTAATCCCGGGATAAAATATAATATGCTACCACGAAAATAATGGTAAATTACACCTGTATACACACACAACACACACCACACACACACACACACACACACACACACACAGGTACAGTGATATATGTATGTTTTTCATCAAAAACAACTAGTTCGATTTCCGGCTAAGACATTACAGCAACAGCAATATGTCACGTGATCATTGCTACTGATTCACCATGGCGGCAATTTCAAACACAAAGCATAATATGTTAAATCATGAAACTTAAGCGAAAGTTGCCAACGGGTATGTGGGCCGATTAAACAATCCCGAGCCCGGGGCACACTAGATATTGCCTCGTCTTTTGCTCGCTATTTGCTTTGACATGTTACATTCTGGTACAATCGTTGCGATTGGCCGATCAGTAAGAAGCCTATTGAATTCAGATTATTGGAATAGTAAGGTGTAGCTGAGCCAAATTTCTCATAAGTAGAAACGTACGTTCGAATTAATGTATAACGAGACCTAATCTATACTAATATTATAAAAAGGCAGAGTTTGTTTACTTGAACGCGCTAATCTCAAAAAAAAAAAATCTTTTTGCATTAGGCTGTTTATTGGGGAAGGCTATAAGCTATATATCATATCATATATAGTCTATCTATTCCATACTAACCGTTAAAACGTACCTAGGAACGAACACGATCAAAGCGCGGGTGAGTCATTAGTCACATATACATATAAAGCCTTGTAAATATTAAAAACTGTAAAATTCCTTGATAAAAACTAAAGAGCTGTCAAGCTTTTATACGGATTACCATTCTCAACTTACCTGTACACTATATCTAGCTTTCACATTACACTAATATTCTTAATGCGAAAGTTAAGCTAACTAATAAGTGACCTAGATAACATATATCTTGAATTAATATAAAATTTACTTTTTCAAGATATAAGCTAAAGTAGAAATAAGCTTAAAGTACAAGTTTGTGATTTATTGATGTTTGTGCGAACTTCGAAAGTCCCTTACGCTAACGCTAAATACCTTGCAAAGCTTTATATATTGTCTGTCTGTTGATCTAGCTCTAGACTATCAAATGTTTCCGAACAATTTACCTATCGCGTTGCAACATAATTTGCTCAATTAGCCATCATTGCATAATTATGTGGGAATTATTTAATTTGTTGAAAAAGTTACAAGCTCGCGTGGTTATGTCGCGTGAGACGATTCGGAAGCAATTTTCTTCTATTACTACAAAAAATACGTTTATACGTAAGTTACTACAGAATCTTAGTGGACCAATGTAGGAAACATTATGGATTTATACTCAAAAACGTCTATTTTATTCAGTCCTTTTTTTACTACTGCGAACGAGCCTACGGTACGAAGGAGATCACGCCACAAAGCTGGCCAAGTACAGGTTTGTGGACTTCACATGTCTTTCGGAAAGTCCCTCAGTTCTCTCAGACAAGCAGGTTTCCTCACGATGTTTTCCTTCAAGTAAGGAAAATGGTAATCAAGTGAACCCAGGATTGAACCCTCTTCAATTGGTTTCCCAAACAAGCGCATTTTCACTGGACTGTCTTAACAACTGAACGTCTATTATGGAACAAATAATAACTACTCATGGAAATTATAACTAATTAGCATTGCCCGCGGCTCCGCCCGTGTTCAAATAACCATAAAACAAATTCTTAGGTTTTACATATTAGTATACTCTTACATTGCAGTTTTTGTATTTTTTCTCAAAAATGAGATATTTTCCCGCGGTAAAAAGTATCCCATATGGTGACCCGGATAACCAGTTATCATCATACCAAATTTCATCAAAATCTCAACAGTGGTTTTTCTGTGATGCGGTCACAGACAGACAGACAAAAATTCTAAAAACTATAGATTCGGCCTTTGCATCGATAATAATGTTTATTTCAATAAGATTTTCCAAAAAATATTTAATGTACAGATTCAGCTTAGTTACAATTTTATTACCTATATGTATGTATAGATATTGAAGTAACTATCTTGTGCCTGCGTCTCTGCTCACTCTTTAAAATATGGATCAGGGCGTGGTTAGTAATAGAACTTGGTCAATAATATAAAGAACTTATAAATCAAGGTATTAATATTAAGAAAATTAATATAAAATAACATATTAATTAGTCTGCTGCTTACATTGGAATATTAATTTGCGCATCAAAACTTTATTAGCTTACAATATAACAACTACATATAATTACGTAATACTTTAGTATTACTGTAGGCAGTAGGTATTACTATAAAATAGAATACCATAAAAATATTTTTTTTTTCATGCAGTTTTTTCAAAAGACCCAGTTAAATATGTAAAACAAACAAAGGAAACAAAGATAAGAATTTCTGCTAATCTAGAGTCAACATTAACACCCCAAAACACACATCCGATGTCAATAATTCTTGGAATGAAATAAAATTTAATCACAAATTATTAAACGAGTTTAAGATTTCTCAGTCACGATATTTAAAATATCCTACTAATATTATAAACAGTAAAATTTATGAGAATGTATGAATATAAGTTGGTTACTCTTTCATACAAAAACTCCTGACAAAATTTTGATGAAATTTTACAGTAACGTAGCTCATACTTTAGAGTAATCTATACATATAATAAAATTCTAACTAAGCCGAATATGTACATTAAATATTTTTTGGAAAATCTTATTGAAATAGACATTATTATCGATACAGAGGCCGAATGTAAAGTTTTTAGAATTTCTGTTTGTCTGTCTGTCTGTTACCGCATCACAGAAAAACCACTGGAGGGATTTTGATGAAATTTGGTATGGTGATAGCTGGTTATCCGGGTCAACATATAGGGTACTTTTAACCGCGGTAAAATATCTCATTTCTGAGGAAAAAATACAAAAACTGCATTGTAAGAGTATACTAATATGTAAAACCTAAGAATTTGCTTTTTGGTCATCTGAACGGAGCCGCGGGCAATGCTAGTATTATATAATTTTAGAGTAATATTATTGAACTACGCGAAAAACGCTATTTTACTATAACTGTATCGTGTGAGATCATTAGTTTACTAAATCAATAGCAGAATAAAAAAAATGAGTTAAAAATTATTAGAGGAGACACGTTATTAGAAGAGGTATGTGTTAACGGTTAGTATGGAATAGATAAACTATACATATGTGTACATTATACGAGTATGTATTTATTATACATAGTGAGTCGCTAGGTTTTTTAATAAATGCTTGATGTGATTCTTTAAATTGACATAACTTTTTTATTTATGAACCGATATGTACATATATAAAGATATACCTACTAGCAGAATCTGCGGCTTCGCTTATGCTAAAACTACAAAAAAAAAATTTATTTTACCCCCTACAGAATTAATTTCGAAAAATGCTAAAACACGTATTTATTTAATTTTATTGAAGAGCATTAATAATAAGTTTCAAGTAATTCTGATCATAAACTTTTTTTGGATTGTCTTATAACGTGTTTTCCTGTGGGAATTAGATAAACTTCGGCGGTAAAAAGTAGCCTAAGTCACTTTCTAGCCCTCTAACTATCTCCACACAAAAAACCACGCCAATCCGTCACTCCGTTTAGACGTGAAAGAAGGACAAACAAACAAACAAACAAACAAACAAACAAACAAACAAACAAACAAACAAACAAACAAACAAACAAACAAACAAACAAACAAACAAACAAACAAACACACTTTCACACTTATAATATTAGTATGGAAGTATGGATAAATACATATTTCATATAAACATTGGCGAGTGTTTCGACGCTCCAGGGCGAGTTCAATGAGTCCACGACAGTGTACGCGTGTATGGAAGATAAATAATCGCTGCGTAAACAGCTTTGAAGCGATGACTTGTTATTCACGGACCGTATAACCATCGGTCACCTCTAAATCAGTCTGATCAAAACTTCATAATACATCGTAATTTATACTTTTATACTTATATTATAAAGCCCACGTGTTTTTTTTATTTTATTTGTAAGGACGCGCTTTTCTTTAAAACTACTAATCAGATTAGAAACAAAACCTCGTTGCATTATATAAGTTACTAGCATTGCCCGCGTTCAGATGACCAAAAACCAATTTCTTAGGTTTTACATATTAGTATACTCTTACATTGCAGTTTTTGTATTTTTTCTCAGAAATGAGATATTTTCCCGCGGTAAAAGTACCCTATATGTTGACCCGGATAACCAGCTATCACCATACCAAATTTCATCAAAATCTGTCCAGTAACTTTCTCGTGATGCGGTAACAGACAGACAGACAGACAGACAAAAATTGCAAAAACTATAGATTCGGCCTCTGTATCTATGATAATGTTTATTTCAATAAAATTTTCCAAAAAAAATTTTTAATGTACAGATTAGGCTTGGTTACAATTTTATTATATGCATAGATTAATTGTGGAATGTTATAATCTATGTAATATTACGCTATGAACTTAAGGGTCATACATCCATCAATTATACATAAATTAACTACGCAAGAGGAGCCGGGAGCAAATTTTTATTGTTCTAAAATTAAGTATTATAGCTATTTCAAAACTAAATATAAAAAAAAAACTTTTACATTTTCATTAACAAAATTATTGAGCGAATAAGATGTAATCAATCTACAACATCCGACCATATCCATCGTTCATTGACTCTTGAGTCGTACAATGATGTTTTACATTATAGGTCACACGGTTCATTTCTCATATAATAATGTAAACATCTCGATCACACGGCCTTTGTGTATATAGGTGACTTGTTGATATAAAACATGCTATTATTACCATTAAATATACTATTATTTTCATTTGAATACTAGTCCGGCTTGTATCATATAGAACATACCTGCAACAATAAAAACAAAATTAGAGAATTACAATATGAATAAACATAAAATGAAAAAAAAAGAGTAAAAAGTCTAAAAACTCGACACCCTTATCATGGCTTATACAAACAGATAGCGAGTGTCGCAAAAAAACGAAAGATATTTTACTCGTAGATCATAAATCATCTGAAATGTGTTAAATGATATTTTAAAGACAAATAATAAATAAATAAACAAAAAATTATTGCGAGCAAAACATTGATTTTTTTTTTAATTTATATTGTTTTACAAATAAATTTCTATTTGCTCAGGAAAATTTAATCCTCCACCCTCATCTTAACACGTGCTTATGCGCACGTAACACTCGCTATAAATATTTTAGTTGCTAGACGGACATAATTGCCACATATTCTCACATATCTTCGTAAAATTGCAACTCAAGACCTTACATTTATTTTCTTTAAAAATAATCCAATTTATAACTAATGACACGCCCTTGCTTTGCTTATTAAGCACGTTCCTGGCAATATTGTGTATTAGCATGAAAAAGCCTAAGAGACCGTTCGTGTCCGGTCCATAATCTATGCAAATATACAAGACGTGCGTTACTGTGGGAAAGACAGACAAACTAGCAAATTTTTCGTATTTATTTACTCGTAATAATTTTCTATTATATCGAAGTTCTACAATACATAAACACCCATTGTTTTATTCAAAAAGCACTTTGTTATACACAATCCGGTTGTCTAAAAAGGAATTAAGTGGTCTTAAGCTCAACGAAGATATTGTATAAGCGCTGACGTAGATGATTAATGAATCCTTTAGTAAAATAAGCGTTTAATTTATAAAAGCTACAAAGTATGGAAAATGATTTTGATATGGGGCTAGATGAAACTCCATGTTGTATATGTGTTTAACATTTCATAATTTTATAACCCAATTAGGACTATAAATACAATATGAAATGAATAGGTGGATTTATGTATATATACCATTACGTTAGTTTGTACGAAAGATATAATTGCTCTCAATGTAACTACATCTATACATATAATAAAATCGTAACTAAGCCGAATCTGTACATTAAATATATTGAAATACACATTATTATCGATACAGAGGCCGAATCTATAGTTTTTAGAATTTTTGTCTGTCTGTCTGTTTGTCTGTCTGTTACCGCATCGCAGAAAAACCACTGCAGAGATTTTGATGAAATTTGGTATGGTGCTGGTTATCCGGGTCAACATATAGGATACTTTTTACCACGCGAAAATATCTCATTTTTGAGAAAAAATACAAAAAACTGCAATGTAAGAGAATACTAATATGTAAAACCTAAGAATTAGGTTTTTCTCATTTGAACGCGGGCGGAGCCGCGGGCAATGCTAGTCTCATATATATATTTAGAGAAAGAGTCCTTAAAGACACTACAATGGACAACAGTACTAAGGACTATAATGTACAAAGAATATTACATCATCCAATTACGTAGGTCAAAACACAAAAGCCAATAAGAACAAATGAACCGTAAAAAAATTCTATCAACAACATGTTTAACTTCAATACTCATTAAAACGAAGCTGGATCACAACAATGTATATTTTACGACGTACGTAGGTATTAGAAATAATCCTCGAGACGGCGTCCTGTTTCTTAACAGTTTAAGCTCCATCTTATACCCGTTATACACTGCCGCTGGCGGCAGCTCGGCCTTACGAATTATATATGGAATTCAATTATCACATAAGGCGTTTAACTTTCTAACTGTATCGCGTATACGTGGATTTCGAATTTATTTTTCTGTTCAATACTTAAGATTCGACTTAACTACAAGATCTCGTAGTTAGAATTTATTTCTTGGATAACGGTTTGAATTGCACTATCCTTATGCTACTTTGAATTTTTTTTCTATATAGGTATTTTAATAGCTAAAAGCTAGCTTAAAGTTGACTTAATTATTATAAATAATTATATGTGACAATAATCCAAGTAGACTCTTTCATTATTGGCGCATAACGTTTCATCGTCTATTAGCTCTAAATCCTCAAATCCGCCAGTCGATTGCCACAGAGTATAAAGTCTATCAAAGTAACATCCAAGTCTCGGGAATGGCTGCAGTATAATAAGCACAATACTCTGAACGGCCGCATCCTATCCACTTTATAGGACATTTCATTTATTCCATTCACTTATTTCCGACGGAGGGATCCTTTGTTACGAGCGAGTGCGTTCCGTAAACAAACCTAATTTCGAGTACAATACGATGTTTCTTTCCAATTTAACAAATTAAACAGCCCGCGACGAATATCTCATGCCTGCTCGTTATTTCCATCAGATGTATTATCTGATTGTCGTATTCTTCGAATTTTAATCATAGGCATATATAATCTTGTAATACGCTTCGAAATTTACATCAAGAAACAAACGAGTAACTAAGCCGAATGTGTACATTAAATATTTTTTGAAAATCTTATTGAAATAAACATTATTATCGATACAGAGGCCGAATCTATAGTTTTTAGAATTTTTGTCTGTCTGTCTGTCTGTTACCGCATCACAGAAAAACCACTAGAGGGATTTTGATGAAATTTGGTATGATGATAACTGGTTATCCGGGTCACCATATGGGATAGTTTTTACCGCGGGAAAATATCTCATTTCTGAGAAAAAATAGAAAAACTGCACTGTAAGAGTATACTAATATGTAAAACCTAAGAATTTGGTTTTTGGTCATCTGAACGCGGGCGGTGCCGCGGGCAATGCTAGTTACATTATAAAAAGCTATTAATTCTGATGTTTAAACTAAATTACAGGTTTAACATAACAGCTGCGCCAAAAATAATATTTTGAAACTGTTCGTAATAGGATGAACGTCACGAAAACTATTTTAGACTTAATTTAAACGTAAGGTGCTTCTTGAATAATATATAATGAAACGGGTTCAAATCCCGGACTCGGAACATTGATATTTTCATATGAGAATCATTTCCAACACGATTACTACTTGTGTTACGGTGAAGGAAAACATCGTGAGGAAATCCGCATGTCTGAAAGAAGTTAGCAAGTTTTTGTAAGACATATTAAGTCCGCCAACCCGCACTTTCCCAACGTGGTCGACTAGGGCCTGATCCCTCTCGTATTGAATTTTAGCCCGTGCACAGCGGTGGGACATCAAAAAGGGCTGAATACATACTTCTTGAATACAGTGTTACACTAGCTATATCTTTAGCTAACAGAGAACCAATTCTGATGATTCTTTTCTAATGAATAGGTTGTAAGTACCGTCAAGTAATGTAAACTTGAAAGAAGTCCTAAATTTGTTATTTTTTTTTGGATAATATAAATACTATTAGTGGTATGTAGTCAGTGTTCCTTTTTAGTTACAAAAATTTTTGTTCTTTTCATTTTTTTTTTAATTAAGGAGCTCACATAATAATAGTCGTATTAATATTATTAATGTGAAAGTTTGTAAGTATGTATGTTTGTTACTCGTTCACACCAGAACGACTGAACGGATCTGGATGAAATTTGGCACAGAGATAGATTATAATCTGGAATAACACATAGGCTAGCTTTTTATCCGGGAAAAATGTACTGTCCATATGGGATAGGTTTGTTTTTGTTATCCCGAACCCGAACAAATAACATACTTTTAATAGATATATTTCAACTTTCTATTGACTACTCATTTGTCGAGTCTCAAAACTTTGCTTCAACAAGGAAGGATATGGAAAGTATTCGGATTATATATTAGAGAGGTATACTTAAAAAAACAAAGAGTCGTAACATGAAACACTGTAATCACAAGCATTAAAATAAGTTTTGCGTAATAAAAAAATCTCACTCTCCCGATATAAATTACTTTCTCTTCAGTTTAATGAAGTTTCTCTTTTATTCGAAACATTGTCAATTGTAATAATATCCTTTAAGAATTTAATTTTACAGTTTTCTACTTACATAGATAGAATTTAAGCTTTACAGAGTATTTTGATTTTATATAAGTAAAGATTAACTTAAGAACCAGTACCAGCTCTGAACAACTCAAGCGAATAATTCCGCTGTAACCAGTAAAACAGAAAACCTAAGTAAAAATTATTTTATTCTTTACACTCCTTTAGTTATTAACAATTCGTCGTAGCCGTGTTTACAATTAAAAATAAATAGTGCTTTATGAATGTACAAGTGTACAGTATATATATTTAATAATAATAAACATTTATTATAACGATTTATCTAACATGGCATCTGTTAATAAATTATGATTCAAGTTAACGTCAAAGGACGTTGAGAGTCTAAGACTCTAGACTAAACAAAATACAGGAAAATGTTCAACACATGACCCAAACAATTCTTCATTCAATAACTAGCTCATCAACATTGCCATAAGTGATATAACCACACCGAAGGTCATATGAAGGTAATAATTAGTATTAAAAGCAGATTTTTAAGCAAATGAAAATTAAACTACGAAATTCTAATATCTATTTTTAGTTAACTTAGTCTTTTTTTTTTTTTTTTTTTTTTTTTTTTTTTTTATGGTACTAAGGGGGCAAACGGGCAGGAGGCTCACCTGATGGAAAGTGATCACCGCCGCCCATGGACATCTGCGACACCGCAGGGCTTGCAGATGCGTTGCCGGCCTTTAAGGAAAGTATACGCTCTCTTCTTGAAGGTGGCCAGGTCGTAGCGGTTCGGAAAGACCGCCGGCGATAGCTGGTTCCACAGGGTGGTTGTGCGAGGCAGAAAATGCCTTAAAAATCGCACTGTCGTGGAACGCTGGACATCGAGGTGGTGTGGATGGAATTTACTATTTTGGCGCGATGTCCGATGATGAAATACAGCAGCCGGGATCAGTCCGAACAATTCCTCGGAACACTCCCCGTGATAAATGCGGTAGAAGATGCAAAGTGATCCAACATCTCTACGCAGAGCTAAAGGATCAAGCCGATCGGAGAGAGAGCTTGATCGTCGATAAACTCGAGCCGCCCTACGTTGAATGCGGTCAAATGGAAGTAGCTGGTACTGGGGAGCTCCCGCCCAAAGATGAGAACAGTACTCCATGTGGGGCCGAATTTGCGCCTTATAAAGAATAAGACGCTGACGCGACGTGAAGTACTGTCTCGCCTTGCTGAGCACACCAAGCTTCTTTGAGGCCAGTTTGGCCTTACCTTCCAATTGACCACGGAACTGGACGTTGCTCGAGATGTCGACGCCAAGTATTCCGATACTGGCTGTGGGAGACAGAGGAGTGTCCTCAAATTGAGGAGCTACGATAAACGGCGACTTTTTAGCGGTTAACGCGCAAAACTTGTGTCTTTTTGGGGTTAAATTGGACTAAGTTTAGTCGACCCCAATCCGAGACTTTGGTTAACAAAGATTCGACTTCAGACACAAGTTTGTTCCGGCTCTCGTCGACGAATTCCCGAGAAATATTAGCGCGGCCAGTGTACAGGGCATCCACAGTGCTATCGTCTGCATAGCAATGAATGTTGCTGATTTGCAAACATGTCATTGATATGCAGAAGAAACAGAGTAGGTGACAGTACGCAGCCTTGTGGAACACCAGCATTGACATATTTAGGATCAGAGCAAGCACCGTCGACAACGACCTTGATGCTCCGATCTGCCAAAAAGCTGGTGATCCAGTTGCAAAATTTCTCGGGGAGCCCATAGGAAGGTAGCTTCGAAAGAAGCGCTTTGTGCCATACCCGATCAAAGGCCTTCGCTATATCCAGACTGGCTGCAAGCGCCTCCCCCTTGGTCTCAACTGCTTCTGCCCATCTATGTGTCAAGTAAACTAGAAGATCACCGGCTGAGCGACCTCGACGGAAGCCGTACTGGCGGTCGCTGATCAGCCGGTGCTCTTCTAGGTACCGCAGAAGCTGGCAGTTAATAATGGACTCCATTATCTTAGAGAACAAGGAGGTAATGGCTATAGGCCTGTAATTGGACGGATCCGAACGGTTGCCCTTTTTAGGGATCGGGTGCACTAAAGCGGCCTTCCAGGATTTCGGGACTACGCCTAGTGAATAAGAGTACCGGAAAAGACGCGTTAAGACCGGTGCCAACTCCGGAGCACATGTCTTCAACACGACCGGAGGGATGCCATCGGGCCCACTCGACTTATGAATGTCCAAGGAAAGAAGTGCTTTCCGAACTGCACTTTGCCGGAACTGAATTTCCGGCATGGTAGTATCACAACGCGGGATTGTCGGTGGTGAGTTTCCTTGGTCATTCAGAGTCGAATTGGACGCGAAGAGAGTGCCCAGTAGTTCGGCTTTCTCCTTCGCGGTATGAGCCAGCGAGTCATTCTCCGTGTGCAGAGGTGGAAAAGAAGGCTTACAGAAATTCCCTAAAACAGCTTTGGAGAGAGACCAAAACGCACGTGTTCCTGAAGGGAGACGCCCCAATCTCTCGCCAATTCTGCCGAGTCTGTAACAACTATGTAATAATCTTTGAGAAAAAATGATTTCAAAAATTCAAAAAATGGCACGAAAGTACCTTACAATATTTGTTGATTTTTATTTCTAAACATTTAAAAAAAATAATTGTAAAATAGCGGGTAGGCACTGTCTGTAACAAATATATGTGTTTGAGACGTCTATAACCTTAGTCTCTCCCGTGACCATGATTGCTGTAAAGCATTCGAAACGTTAGGCAGTGGTAGCCCAGTGGTAACGCGCTCGCTTGGGAAACCGAGTGATGCAGGTTCAAATCCCGGGTCTCGCACCTCTGATATTTTCATGTGCGAATCATTTCTAGCATGATTACCACTTGCCTTACGGTGAAGGAAAACATCGTGAGGAAACCTGCATGTCGGAGGGAACTGAGCAAGTTTTCGAATATATATGTGAAGTCCGCCAACCCGCACTTGACCAGCGTGGTGGACTATGGCCTGATCCCTCTCGTATTGAAGGGAGGCTCGTGCCCAGCAGTGGGACGTTAAAAAATAAAAAAAAAGGACTGAATACATACGAAACGTCGTAAACCAAAAATCAAAATAAATCCGCGAAATAATCCGAAAAGATAGTTTTATTTAAAAAGCATTGCATATTTTAATATTTTATAGCATATTATACAGAAATATATGTATTCGTTGGGGGATATTAGCATGTAAGTAGCTTATATATGGCCTAATTACAGATCTTACGCTCATAATGCAGCCTTTTCTGTATTATTATTCACGTGTACATATATTTTTGGACGTCTCGAGTAGAATAATTAAAATCAGACTGTGAAAGCTTTATGTATTGAGCTATTTATATAATATAATAGTTAATTAAATAATTAATAAAAAAAAAGTGTTAAAATAAGTTAATCACAAACCATAATGTCATCAATATTGTTCTTATTATGTATCTGTAAAATTATTTTTTATTATCGCCATCTTTCTCTTTTTCGGATGTCATATTGTACACCGCTGTTTCATTTTGTATTCCCATATAAAAGTATAATTAGATTACTAGTTAGAACTGAAATAATTGAGAAATTAACAAAAAATAAATTGATTTGTACGTTTTACTTCATATATGAAATTTTACACTACTTATAGGTAAATATGAGCGATGTTAGAAAGATTTTCTAAAATGTTTATAGAAACATTGTAAGCACTTAGCGACATAATATTTCGGAACGACTAACGATGTTGTAAAACGAGAAAGTGCCACCTGTAATTTGTATGCGGGTCTGAACCTCTAGCGCCATAAAACGAACACTCCCACTGCATTGTAAATGTTGACTATAAGTCTGAAAATTTACAATCGCGACTGGATCAGTGGAATAATATCTGCTTGTAAACAACTAAATTTTTACGATTCTGAAATATAACAATATAAACTTACTTCAATGTATCAAAATTAAGAATCAACTATATTATTTAGAAGATATATTGGGCATTTTCCAGTTCATTGTAGATCTCTGTATCAAACAGAAACAGTATTTTAATTACTGATATTATTTTAAATGAAAACTAAAATAAAACTTTCCTGGATTTTGAGGTCGGTAATAAATTATATAGTAATAATAATAAAGCCATTTTAATCAGGCCGTAAGTTCTAAAGTAAGTTAAATGATTTCAGACGTACAAGTTTTCTTCGCGATATTTCCTTTCATTTTAAGCGAGTTGAGAGATAATCATGTTGAAAATGATTCGTACATGAAAATAACAGAGGTGCAAAACACGGGGTTTGAACCCGCTTCAGGTTTTCCATTTTCATAGTTTTTTCCGTTTTTCACAAAGTATATTTAAATTCAACCAGCCGTTAACAAGATGCGCGCGCAGACTAAAATTTCAACAGCTGTTCAAATTTGCAACTGTTGTTGGGGCTACTCTACGCCTCTCAAGATGTGTTGATAATTAATCTTGTTTAATAAAACCTAAAGATATAGACAAAAGACAAAGGTTTTCCACGTGGACTGTGTTGTCTTATTGTCATAGTGGACGACATCCAGTAAGGTTGTCAACGCGCTTGCTAAGTCAACTACCGTTTAACGTAGGTTTACACTAGCCCTCTTACATCCTCAAGTCAACTCCCTTTCTGGCTTTATTCTCTTTGTTACATCAGTATGTCAGTGGCCTTTTGTGAGATTAACCAAGACAAGGTTTTATTTGAATTCCGGTACCATCAATGTTACACAAAACTTCAAAATTAGACTGTGATTTAAGAAAGTACTCACGGAGTCAGAAAAAAAGATATCATGAGAAATAATAATTGAATTCAGACATAGCATAAAGAAGTATTAAAAGTGAAAGTCATCTATTGTCACCGAATAGGTACTTTGTATTTCTTTCGATCTGTTAATGTTGAACTAAGCGATCACAAAATATAAACTTGGATTCAATAAAAATATTTTTTAACTAGGGACGAACCCGAGCGGAGAGAGAGTAAGTTCCTAGTTAAAGGTACGTTTTAATGGTTAGTACAGATTTCTCAGGGACGAGATATTTTCCCGCAGTAAAAAATATCCTCCTATATGTTGACCCGGATAACCAGCTATCACTCCAAATTTAATCAAAATCTGTCCAATAGTTTTCTCATGATTTGTTCCCAGACAGACAGACAAAAAATCTAGAAACTATAGATTCAGCTTGTGTATTGATAATATTGACTATTTCAAAAAGATTTTCCAAAATATATTTAACCTACAGATTCGTCTTAGAATTTTATTATATATGTATATGTACATAGATAATAATAGATTGCCTCAAAGAAATAAAATGAGAAAATAGTCAAGTCCAAACTGATAAACATTTTTATTTCTACTTTATTCTAAGCCTATAGGTACCTATTCTTTTAAATACATATTAGATGGTTGGTTATAAGTCTGTATGCAAAGAATCGTAATAGCACATAATATATTATAATTCAAATAAACGATGTACGGATTAGGCTCTAGTGAGTGACATCGGAGGTAAAGTATGTACTATGTACGTATACTTTTTTAAAATATTTAAAAATACGCATTTTTTCATAAGTACAAAAAAAATTCTTCAAGACACTAACTGAACAGATTTCTATGAAAATTATTATTTTCAAACTTAACAATAATTTCACACAACCTTGTAAAGCCGAGAGTGTAAGATGCATACATATATGTGTTTATGTATATTTTAAATTAAAAAAAACATAGCTATTTAGAAAAATGGTAATATAAATTTCACCGCTTGATATTTGAAATTGAATCTCTTTATATTATGCAAAACAATTGCTTCACAGACTTCAGAATATCACATCTTGGAAAATTAAACCAGATATCATTACGTAAGTAAAGCGAAGATTGTCTTCACTTTGAATGCCTCTCACGTCAATCCTTTCACTATTAAACGAATATTGAATTTCTACACTAGTATACATAAAAACAAAAATGTTGTATGTATTTTTGATAATATTTATTTCATTCAATTATAAAATTAAATAAGACAATTATATTTTTTTAATCTTTAGCAAAATAAAATAAATAATTACCTACTTTGGGGACCAATTCATAAAATATATTATGGAACGAGGCCTGAGGAGTCTATGGAAACGTGATCAAAAAATTTTGCAAATTTTTCTCTCAGTTCAAAAAAATCATTCGTTTCATATTTATAAATACATATACAAACTACGTATATATTTCCGTCATAATGACTTTAATAGATATTTCGAAATATTTATTTATTAACGGATAACCAACAAAAGATACATTAAAAACGGTATGGTTCTCATGTGCTAACAATTTCATAAATGAACATTTGAAAAACCCTTAGGCCGCGCGCACTTTGGACACGAATTTTGATCGTACGTAAACGTACGATCGTGGTCGAACGAAATAAGTGCGCACATTGAATACGTTTTTCTCCGTCAAATAGGTAGTTTTCCGGTGACATCGCACTCGTGACCTCCTCTTTGGAGCGCGATGAATAATCTGTATTTTCAAGATAATTCTCTAGTACTCGGAGTACCTCGTAACTCGGAGACTGCGTGCGTGAAATATATTCAAAAATACGTGATTTCGGTGAATACCATCATATTATGGAAGACTCATATAATGACCACATACTGTTTCATGGTTATGCACGTATGAAGAAACAAATATTTATGTCCATAAACAAGTTTATAATTTTTCTACACCCATTTTTAATTTTTAACGCACGAAAGCGTATTAAAATCCCAATAAATTCGGATTGTATTCGGACGTCGGAACTACACGCACGTATACGTACGATTAACTCGCACGCAGTCTACACGCCCCCATAGTACTTGAAAGGTGCGTATCATTCGTGCGTGTTCGTACGTGTTCGTACGAAAACGTATCCGAAGTGCGCGCGGCCTTACACTTCTGATAAATAACAGAAATATTGATTATTTTATGTTCGTTATTACAGATACTTATTTTTTTATTATAGGGGGTAGAAGGGGCCTAAAAAGGTAAAATCTTGCGTGACGTATATTATGAATGGCTTTAAAAAAAAATTGTGTAGGTACCTCTTTCTTTTACTAGTCGGTCAAAAATACTGTCAATTAATTCTACCAAGTTGAAGCTACCATACTATAAACAAATATTCGTGATGTGATATTATCTTTTTATCCATATAAAGCCGACGCGGTCGGGAGTGTTGTAACAAAATACGAACAGCTCTATACTCGTACGCTTCAATTGCTAATTGGGTTGGTTATTCAACTGCTCGCATTGCGTGATGATTGCATCCTGTAATTCGCAAGTAAACAATTACCAGTATTTCTTCCGATATGCAAGATGCTATCTATATAACATTACACATATATTTAATATATAAAGTACTAGCAGAATCCAAAAAATCTCTAAAAAGTTAGTTTCATACAAATTTTCTTCCCCAATTACCCCATTATAGGATGAATGTCGAAAAATGCTAACATTTATTCATTCAATTTTATTAAAAAGTATTAATACAAAGTTTCAAGTAATTCTGACCATAAATATTTTTTTGTATTGTATTATAACGTGTTTTCCCGTGGGAATAAAATAATCTCCCGCGGTAAAAAGCCTATGTCACTCTCCAGCGCTCAAACTATCTTCACACAAAAAATCACGGCCATCCATCACTCTGTTTCGACGTGAAAGAAGAACAAGCAAACAAACACACTTTCACATTTATAATATTAGTATGGATTATATGGTCATATCCTATAATACATTTGTAAAGCACTGAGAAATATGCTGATCTGATACGAGCATTAGAGAATCAAAGACGCTACTGGCATTCGTAACAGCGTTTTATAATATACGCATATATAATTTTATAACGCGCTATAGTGACTTCTATTCGGAAACCGGTTCCGTAGTCGGTATTACGATAAAATCTATTCCTTTTCCGGCTTAACATGAACCAATGAATGTTAAACGTTTGCCATTGAGTCTAGGGCAAGGTCGGTTCTCATCAAGCGTAGCTTGCAGCGTTGCAGGCAGCGGAGAGAAACAATGGACTTTTGAGGCCAAGGTACGCTACTCGACGCTGAACTCTGTACAAATACTTGATTTCATAATACATACGTTTTCTTTGAGTGACCTAAATACGTACCTATTTAAGCTTACTCTGGTAAAAGTGCAAATAAGTCATTTAGAAAGGTTTTTTTTTTGTCAAAAACAATACTAGAATAAAGTATAATAACAGTTATAACTAAGCGTATAATTTGTAAGTTACACTTCACGTAAGGCAAACACAAAGTTATGTAACTTGGTAACGATTTCTTGACCACGTAAGTTTCCTGACCACGGAAAACACACATCGTGACAATTTAAACGTGACACACCTAACAATTTTATAGCAGTTGGCGCCGTATGTAAAGCTCATTTAAATTCTGACTTAGAGTATTCTCGATTTTAAGATTATTTAATAACTAAAAATGAAAAAATGTAAAATAATTCCAGCAAGCAATAAAAATTGTATAATAAAATATAGTCTAAGTAATGTATCGGTGACATTTTTAACCCCCGACGCAAAAAGAGAGATGTTATAAGTCTGACGTCAATGTCTGTCTGTGGCATCGTAGCTCTCAAACGGATGGACCGATTTCGATGCGGTTTTTTTTTCATTTGAAAGCCAGTTTCCTTGCGGTGGCTCTTAGCTATGTTTGGTTAATATCGGTCCAGCATTGTAAGAGTATCAGCTCTTTTCCATACTGATGTAAGGCATTTTGGCGTATGATTACTCGATTAAGTGCTTCACGCGTGCCAGTGTAATCGTTAAATGACAATTATTTTACGCAGGGGTTTTTTAAATTTTTCATTTATAATTTTAGCTATTAAGACTAGATAGTAGATATTATTTTGAACTACTTAAAAAATAGCCTTTCCATAACATCATTTTTACTCCAATGAAGTTTGGACGAACAAAAGACATAAGAAGTCTTTAATAACGTCTCAATCGATTAATGTAACTTGCGAAATGATGTTTTAACTCAGAGCGCTGACGTCAGCTCACTCTTCATACATTATCCAGCGCAACACGCACGTAGGTGTTTGTTATAATCTAATTTCATCGTACAGTGCACAATCTTCACACACGTTTTACCTCGTAAAGATGTATTTGTGTCCTTCTTTCACGCAACAACGGATTGGCGTGCGTTTTTGCTGTTACTTAACCGACTTTACATAGTAATTTACTTTACAAGTATGCTTTTTTGTGGGTACTGATATTAGAGATGTGCCGGGTCGTAAAAAATACATATCCGCATCAAGATAAGGATATTCGGCACATCACTAGTCGATATGTTTGCGAACTTTTTTTATTAATAATGTATATTGAATGGTATTGGCTACTTTTTATCGTCGGGACTTGGGACTGGTCTATAAAAAAATTCTTACACAATAATCATTACAATAAACAATTCTTATTTTTTTACAATGTTAAAAACATAGAATAATAGTATTGTATATTTACTAGTAATTTGAATACTAGAAACAATAATAACTACAATACTATTAGTATAAATTAAAAATTTAAAATCCCCCCCACTCAAATTAATTGTCATTTAACGATTACACTGGCACGCGTGAAGCACCTAATCGAGTAATCATACGCCAAAATGCCTTACATCAGTATGGAAAAGAGCTGATACTCTTACAATGCTGGACCGATATTAACCAAACATAGCTAAGAACACCCGCAAGGAAACTGGCTTTCAAATGAAAAAACCGTATCGAAATCGGTCCATCCGTTTGAGAGCTACGATGCCACTGCAGACAGACACACTCACACACACGCACACGCACACGCACACGCACACAGACAGACAGACATCGACGTCAAACTTATAACACCCCTCTTTTTGCGTCGGGTCCGGGGTTAAAAAATGTAGGAAATCGACTCGTATAAACTAAAACTATGAATAATAAAAATATAAGTTCTAGCAAATAGCAATGTAACTATTCTAACTTTTTGAGTACTTGATAATATTATAATATTTGTGTGTACTTTTGTACGCACTTTATGAAGTTATACTTCTTTGGCGTAACAGAACAAAAATAGCTAAAGATTTCATACCGTATGTCACAACTCTCTGTTTGTAAAAGGAATGATAAATTAATTAAATAAGGCATATTAGTCATAATACAATAATATATTTATAGAATATCATTTAAGGAAAAAATATAATATTAAATATAATTTGTCAGACAATAACAACGGTTACCATGGCAACAAACAGTTAACAGCTAACTTCATCATGTCGCTTTTTGGCTGTCGGTGTGCGCGCGCATCGTAAAAATTTTACTCTCATATTTTTTTCCAAACGTCCCAAAAGACGTATAACTTCAAAAATATTTAGTTAGCAAATAGTTCTATATACATAAATACAAACAGATTAATAGATTTGCTGGCTGCTTCGATAAAATACATATATTTCAGTCGAATATAATATTTCCACTACTTCACCCAAATAATGTTGGTAATAAACGTACGCAATATTATGTTCTGAAAAGTCTCTTTTATAAACATATTACATACTAGCATTGCTCGCGGCTCCACCCGCGTTCAAATGACCAAAAACTAAATTCTTAGTTTTTACATATTAGTATACTCTTACATTGCAGTTTTTGTATTTTTTCTCAGAAATGAGATATTTTCCCGCAGTAAAAAGTATAGTATATGTTGACCCGGATAACCAGCTATCATAATACCAAATTTTATCAAAATCTAAGTGGTTTTACCGTGATGCGGTAACAGACAGACGGGCAGACAAAAATTTTAAAAATTGTAGATTCGACCTCTGTATCGATATTAATGTCTATTTCAATAATAGTCTATGTCAAAAAGAATTTTCCAAAACATATTTAATGTACAGATTCGAATTCGTTAGAATTTTATTATATGTATAGGTAGATGTATGTACATATGTACATAAATATACATATATTATTTGTAGGAACGTGATGTGTAATTATCTAAGCATTATTGTTACTGTTGTTTTGATATTTGGTATGTATTATTCATATAGCTTTTAAATGGATGAGGTAATATTTAGCGTAAAATTTAGTTATAATTTGTAATGTCTATTTCAAAGGATAATGAATATTTAGTGTTCCATATAAACGGCAAATTATTGCTCTCGGTTTTGACATCCGTTTGGTGATTTGCAATTCAAAACCTCACCTGATATATTGTCTAACATATTAATCTTGATCTATAGGTATTATAGTCTATTATAATGGATCCAGTATTACGACGAAACGTTTGGCTCAGTTTGTAGTAACCCTACTTGCTGTGCCAGAGTCGCAGGTTCGAGTCCCGCTGGGGGCATTCGTGTGATGAGCACGAATGTTTGTACTCTAGTCATGGGTGTTTATATTTATAATATGTATGTATTTAAAGTTATATATGTGTAGTATATCAGCTATCTGGTATCCATAACACAAGCCTCGTAGCTTACCATGGAACTAGATGTTGCTGTGTGTTAATGTCCCAACAATATATTTATTATTACGATTCAGCAACATCGTATTTGAGTTAACATTGTCGTGTTCTTATAATACGAGTATTATATTGAACTGTCTTCTCCAATCCTAGTAGATTGCGTCGCAGAAACAGCTTCATATTGCCTTTTCCAACTTAAGACTCTTTAACTGCCAACGCACAGTGTATTTTTATTGTCAATGCAAAATTAAAATAATGTAAGAAGATTCAAAGTTAAACTAGATATTATATAAATGTCTACTTTTATCTTTTTTTAATCCTTTTCGTTATAAAACAGCACTAAATTAATGAGCTTATGTTGATATATTATATTTTAAACGGTAAATATTAAGGATGACATTGTTTTATAAACATTTTGTTCAAAAATTTTAAACAAATTTACATAAATTCTAAATGTTTATATTTTACTACCAGAACCCGCGGCTTCGCTCGCGCAAAAACTGTGAAAAAATCTCTAAAAAGTTAGTTTCATACAAAGTTTTATCCCCAATTTTACCCCTCTTAAAGGATGAATTTCGAAAAATGCTAAAACACGTAATTATTTAATTTTATTGAAGTGCATTAATACCAAGTTTCAAGTAATTCTGATCATAAATATTTTTTGAATTGTATTATTATAACGTGCTTTCCTGTAGAAATTAGATAATCTCCCGCGGTAAAAAATAGCCTATGTCACTCTCCAGCTCTCCAACTATCTCCACACAAAAAATCACGCCAATCCGTCACTCCATTTCGACTTGAAAGAAAGACAAACAAACAAACACACTTTCACATTTATAATAACAGTATGGATGTTCATCGCAAGAATTTAGAGAAAACTTTCAACAAAACAAAACTGACAATTTTCACGCGAAGTAAACGAAGAAAATCCGAGCCGACAGCATTCCCAAGCGGCTCCCAAAACGGCAGAACAGGTGAAAATTTTTACTGCACACACGATAACGAGGTAAGCCCTACTGATGTTGCGGTGGGGTGGATTTTTGCGTCTCCATATCTTCTTCCATGCATCATATATTTTTACAGTCTCTGATTATTCAATACGCGATTAAATTAAAGGGACATCAATGTAGATTAAAATCCCTGTTTAAAATAAATAATTGAGCTATTTTTTTTTTAAATAACCGATTGAATGATGTTAGTAAATACTAAATAGTATTATTGTAAAATTTATTACTTACCCACTCTATTAGCAAACGGTAGAACAAAAGCTTAAATTTATACTGCGCAGTCTAAGGAGAATGTAAACAGATCGCCTGTTTCTAAAAGGAAACATAGATAAATCACCGTAGTAACGTTATTATTTTCAAAAAGGAATACAGTTAAGTTCCAAAACAACGTGTCAGCCGCAAATATTCTTTACTGGCAACGATTCGGTAATTTACGAAATGATGCAAACAAAACAACACAAAATTTGCAAAACCAACAAAGCCTTATTCAAATTTCGTTACTGGCAACTTATTATATTTATCCCATGTTATGGAAACAAACAAATTCGATCATCAAAAAACAAAAGGAGCTTGTAAAGTCATCTCGTAAGAAGATTTCTCTGTGCTGTTGACCGTTCAACTTACAAGTTTTGTAATCCGACAATTTGCCACACGTAATTCGCAAACACAACAAAACAAAGCGAACATATTCCCGGGGCTGAAAGGAAGTTCACTCGAAAAGGCAACTAGCTGCGGGAAAACCTTATATAGTTGAATTTATGATATGTTTCTACGCTGCGCTCCAGTTTCTAAGGTCATTCGCGCTAGTATCACCGCGATATTTTGTACAAAATAATAACAATATACGTTATAAGTGAATCATTTTCAACAACCAATTTCATCTATGTCTCACATGGGTCCATAAGTGGCTTGATAATATTACGCATTGAAGCTTTTCAGATTAAACGATGACAAAATTCTTTGTTTAATGTAATACTTGTCACAAGAGCATATGTAGATAATAAAGGTGAAAACAATAAAAGCGATTATTAATTCGCAGTCGTCAGATTGTTTGTTAACAATTTAGTCAAGAGTGGATGGAATGTTCTAGATAAGTGTTTATAGACCAATTAGAGGCAAACGAAATGAGGCCTATCGGGTTCGCAATAAACCTAGTTAATGCTTAAGATACAATCTCGCAAACACAAATGTCCAGATTTTGCTGTGGTATAGCATTTTATGATGCTATGTAAATAAACAGATATAACATGTAACTCGATATGAATATTTAAATAATATTGAAGAAAAATCTCTTTATTCAAGTGAAAGTTTAGATAATTTTACAAAGAAGTTTACATAACCTTACGAAACCTCTCAACCTTAGCCATGAGTAAATAGATTAGAGCCTCTAGGCGCAGCCTGCGAAACGTTTACGTCGTCCGGCTACCTCGGATCGAATTACAGTCTAGAATAATGCAATAAGCATAAACTTACGTGCCAAGGATGGCAATCGTGTATTGGAATACAACAAAATAATCTGACTATAAATAAATTATCTTTTTATTTTTGGTACTTGTACATTGATTATATCGACTGCATGGATTTTTTACTATAAGGTGGAAAATACTTGCGACACGATGATATTCGTTTATACTTAAAAAATATCTTTTATGAGTTGTAAAGGCACATTTTATTTTTTTAGACATTAATTATTATTATTTTTCAAAAAATTGTATTTTACTAAAAAATATTTTTTTTTTTAGATAATTATCTCATTGAGATACATAATTTTAATAACGTATTAAAAAAAATTAATTAGCGTACTAGTTACTCTGGTCCTAAAGATTTTATCGTAGTCTTAGATAAACTATAACTAATAAAAAAAATCAAATTATACTGTTAAGAGATCAACAATAATATTTTCTTAGATTTACGCGAATGTTTGACATTATTAAATAAAACTATCTTTTCGGATTATTTCGCGGATTTATTTTGATTTTTGGTTCCCGACGTTTCGAATGCTTTACAGCATCCATGGTCACGGGAGAGACTGAGGTGTTACATGTCTTGAATGTATAGTTGTTACAGACAGCCTACCCACAATTAACAAAATGAAAGTTGCACCAATTACATTACAATATTTTTTAACTTTAAACATTTTTATAATTTTATAATTTTAATTATAATTGAATATGGAAAATTATTTATTTAATTTTTGCTATTATTTTTATAATTATTACAATTTTTAAAATATTAATTAGTAATCTATATTTAGTGTTGCCATTATTATATTTATAACCATAAAGAAAAATATAAAATATAGTATTAATTATTTAAGCCATATAATTTAAAAAAGTTAAAATTAATTAAGGATAATAATTTTAATTTAGTTTGCTATTATTTAAAAAAAAAAAAAAGAAAAACAAATTACTAAGCAACACTATTAATATATACTTTTACAAATGAAAAATAAAAAATAAAAAATATTAATCAGATAAGCTGTCATTTTGATCTACACAGTATGAACTTACTACATCTGCCTGTCTGTTATGTTTATATTTATTATTTGATTTTATTATATTAATAACAGGATCCCATGACGATGGTAGTACCCAGCCATCTTCCCTATTGAAATTTGGATGTTTTTTTTTTTTTAAATAATAGCAAACTAAATTAAAATTATTATCCTTAATTAATTTTAACTTTTTTAAATTATATGGCTTAAATAATTAATACTATATTTTATATTTTTCTTTATGGTTATAAATATAATAATGGCAACACTAAATATAGATTACT
Source organism: Brenthis hecate (assembly GCA_951806755.1). Taxonomy (NCBI): domain Eukaryota; kingdom Metazoa; phylum Arthropoda; class Insecta; order Lepidoptera; family Nymphalidae; genus Brenthis; species Brenthis hecate. The sequence goes on along the minus strand of OX638277.1, from coordinate 3,227,031 downwards.
AATTAATATTTTAAAAATTGTAATAATTATAAAAATAATAGCAAAAATTAAATAAATAATTTTCCATATTCAATTATAATTAAAATTATAAAATTATAAAAATGTTTAAAGTTAAAAAATATTGTAATGTAATTGGTGCAACTTTCATTTTGTTAATTGTGGGTAGGCTGTCTGTAACAACTATACATTCAAGACATGTAACACCTCAGTCTCTCCCGTGACCATGGATGCTGTAAAGCATTCGAAACGTCGGGAACCAAAAATCAAAATAAATCCGCGAAATAATCCGAAAAGATAGTTTTATTTAATAAGAGATCAACAAGTTCAAACAAACAGCTTTTTATATGTACGAGTATTAGATACTACTATAGAATAATACTAATATTATTAATGTGAAAGTGTGTTTATTTGTGTGTTTGTCCTTCTTTCACGTCGAAATAGAGTGATGGATTAGTGTGATTTGTGTGGAGGTAGTTGAATGGCTGGAGAGTGACATAGGCTACTTTGTACCGCGAGAGATTATCTCATTTCATAGGAAACACGTTATAATACAACACACAACAATTCCTCAGACTTACATATGTAATATATAGTTTATCTATTCGACACTAACCGTTAAAACGTACCTAAGAGCGAGCCCGAGATATTACATTAAATATTCCTAGAGTAATAAATGACTAATTCTGATATAATAAGTGACTAAGATATTGCAGGTGCGCAAAAATCCCGGAAACAAGCAGTCACGTCGCTGTTGTCTGAGTGCTGATAAGCTTCATTATTTAATTCCGTGTCGACCTCATAAGAAGGACGTAGTTCCGTGACACGCATATAAATATACCCTTAAAAGGATTCCGCGAAATAATTGCAACGTATTATATACAAAAATAGACCGACAAATAAACCTGGTGCACGTTCGCGTGAGTTTTGATCGATGTTGTTCACTAATGTTATACTCGTACGTAACAGACATGCTTCAATTGGCGTTAATATGCTAACAAAAGGATAAATCATGTCACATGGTTGTTAAGCAATACTAAGTACACAAGCGTAAAACAAGTTTGACGAATGGTAAAATGACATGAAATGGAAATAAAAAAAATTTAAAAAAATATATTTTTAAAACTATCTATGGGAAAACTAAGGTTAATTTGTTGCAATGGACGCAGCCACTGTACTACTCGTACTTACTACGCAGAAACTTCTTTACTTCATCCCCAAAGGAAAATATTTTTATATATTAAAGTTTGCCTAAGGTTGAATATACGCAAAAAGCATGGGAAATTTTGACGCAATGTTATGGCGTAAAATTACTCATTATATTTTTATCTTACTTAAAATACAAAAAAAAAAAACATTTTAGCGAGTTAAAGAAAGCCTTTTCAATACAAAATATACCTATTAAGTACTGACATGATAGTAAGAGGATGATACACGTCAATAGATAGGAACTACTTGTGGTATGATATCATAATACCAATTATTAACACAGGAAGCTTGTGGGTTAGTCATATTTTTACTAGATGTATTAGAGAAATTGTTGTAGAACTAGATGTAGGTGTTAGAGAAACGTCTAATACGTCGTGTCACAGACTAAAGGAGTCCTACACTCTTATCAGAGTTCATTGTATTCAATAATAGTTACGTGAGCAGAAAAATAGGGCACACAAATAACTTTTATGGGGTAATTCGCAGCAAAGTTATGTCATCAGGAGAACCCGTAAATCTACGAGAAGCGTAAACGGGTGACGATTACAGTGGACAGGCCTGTCTAAGCAATAAAATAAAAATATAAAATGTTTCAATCGTATTCTATGCGTAATAAGTAATTCATGGCTTATAAAAGATGGGTAATACTTTAACAAAATACATCCTCGACTAAAAACAAAAGAAGTAATCACAGTTACAACATATAAATGTTAGTTTAATACTTATTATTAAATAAGATCATTTAATAATATGAAATAGTACTTAATTTTAGTTTTACGCAAAAATCTCGAAGATCTACTTGCAACATATGATTACGTAGTTAATAAGAAATAATTGAAGTTAATAAAACCGTGTTAATATAATATGTACATATATACCTATAACTAGCATTGACCGCGGCTCCGCCCGCGTTCAGATGACTCAAATTCTTAGGTTTTACATATTAGTATACTCTTATTTGAAGTTTTTGTATTTTTTCTCAGAAATGAGATATTTTCTCGCGGTAAAACGTATCCTATATGTTGACCCGGATAACCAACCAGCTATCACCATACCAAATTTCATCAAATTCTCTCCAGTGATTTTTCTGTGATGCGGTAACACACAGACAAATAGACAAAAATTCTAAAAATTATAGATTCGGCCTCTGTATCGATAATAAATAATGATGTTTATTTCAATAAAATTTTCCAAACAATATTTAATGTACAGATTCGGCTTAGTTACAATTTTATTATATGTATAGATAATATCCAAGGGCGGGATAAGAATCTAGTGTTGAACGAAGCTCTTAAATGTCTACCTACTTAATGATAGATAAAAAATATTTATTCAGAAAACCTATAACAAATCTGTTAAAACCTTATTGAAGCAATAGGGAAATAGAGTAAGTGTTGAATACCATACATAGTTGTGACTTTTAAAACGCTGAAGTAGTTTTAAGAACGCCATTATTAATGCATAAATTTTACGAGTTCCAATATTTTCCAAGGCTTTATTGGCCACAATTAAAGTTGTAATAAATTGCCAGTTGTTGTAAGCGCAAGGATAATAAATTTCACTTTCGCTTTTTATTACTTAAATATAAGCGTAAAGCAACTTTATTCCTAAAGTTGTGAAAGTATTTCCGTAAAAGAAAATTATACTTAAGATATTCCAAGACTAAAAATTCTTACTTAAAGTAAACACTAGGTACATGAAGTCTTAAATAACATTATTCATTCATTCATTCATTGATAAAATATTGAAATGAAATATCTTTATCAATAAATGGTTATTATCTTTGAAATAAAGTCAAAGACAATTACTCATAAATCATAACTAATAAACCACTTCATTGAAAAAGAAATGTTAGATCGTTATTATATTATTTACTCGTAAGTATATTAAAATATTACTACGGCGTGTTTTTCTAACAATAGCACTAGTACACGTAATAAATACGATTATAAGACCATATAGATGTTTTTTTTAGTACAAATGGGCTTATTCGTGACCTTCATCTTAGCTCGAAGGCATAGATAAAAGGTCTACGTTGGAGCGAGTTTGCCCAGGAAAGAACAGGAACAGAGATAGACTATAGTCTGGAATAGCACATAGACTTTTTATCCCGGAATATATATATATATATATATATATATATATATATATATATATATATATATATATATATATATATAATTTCAATGACAAATTAAAGAATCTATATATATCTAATAAGTTAACCTTACTGATTTCGACATATTAAAAATTAAAATACATTAATTCTTACAATATAATATATTATAAGAACGAACGAATGTATTTTAATACTAAATAATAATAGATACATAATTAAAATAATTAGAAGCCTTGACGAAATTCTTAATCGTTATTTTTACCGGACCGAAAGCTATAAAACATATTTTACCGACAACGCAAGGCTACCCGTTCACTAACTTTAAAACATTCTAACAAACTACAATTTTACATCCGCATTTACTGTCTTGGCGGTTATTCCGAAACGTTTGTCTCCTTGAAATATTAAAATAGTTGTCAAAATATACAATAGAAGCAACTTATCCTCGCTACATATTTATAATATTATACATATAGGTATGGTAGAACTACCTTTTGGCAAACTAAGTTTTACTTTTTTTAACGAAACGCTAATTCTTTTTTCTAAAATAAAAGTAGCCTATGTTACTCCTTATAATATCAGCTATCTGCCAATGAAAGTCCCATCAAAATCAGTGCAGCCGCTTCGGAGATTAGCCGGACCCAACAAACAGACAAAAATTTTAAAAATTGTGTTTTTCTTATAAGTACCAAATATAATTAAACATATGCATTTAGTGAAGAAATAATAAACCTCTAATTTAGTTTCTATTCCAAACTTCACATCTACAGCTATTAATGGCTAAACAAGAATCGTTTAGTGCACTCCGACGTATTTATGTTGGAGGATTAGCTGACGTTAATACATTAGGTACGCTTAAATCTTTCTGGAGATTGCATTCGCGTTAAACAAAATTGAAATAAGCGTGTTTAAAGTAAATAATTATCTAAATTTCCTCTGAATAATGGTAAATTCATAAGTTTTTTAAATAAAATAAAACTATCTTTTTATTTATAAACATTAAAAAAAAAATGTTTAGAAATAAAAATCAACAAATATTGTACGGTACTTTAGTGCCATTTTTGGATCTTTGAAATCATTTTTGTAAAAAAAGTGGGTAGGCACTGTCTATAACAAGTATATGTGTTTGAGACGTCTATGTGTGGCGTGTCACGTCTATAACTTTAGTCTCTCCCGCGACCATGATTGCTGTAAAGCATTTGAAACGTCGGGAACAATACATCCGCGAAATAATCCGAAAAGATAGTTTTATTTTTTATTTAAAATCTCAAATATTCGCGTAATTCATAAGTTGTTAAAATAATAACAACCGTTATATTTAAAAATCATTCGTACTCTATCTAATGGACAGATAGCTACGAAAACCATCGACTTATAAAGTCAGTTACCTGTTTTAGTTCATTTAACACGAAGAGATATGCTTTTCCCGGGAAGATCTGACATTTGGCAACGTCACGATGACGCCGACTAGCGGTTTATCGACAAAGTTGTGCTATACGGGTGAAGTGGCCCGGAAATGTTAAGTTTCTATACGTAATACCGCCTATATTTTGCATTTCGTATCAATTCATTATTACTTAGAACGTAACTATGACCTTTCGAGTGTAACAACCTCATCGTTGAGAGAAGATTTCCTCGTGGGTTTATAAAACAATGATTCATTGCCTCGCACAATAGATACTACGTTTATTGCAAAACAAAGCCCATGCTTGTGCTGATGCTCGATTATTATTATACATTGTACGTTGAGTAGACTTTAAAAGTTTTTTTTATAAAACTCCTGTCTTACTTAGATATAGAGCTATATTTTTAATATACATTTAAGGAATTTGAAAAAGAACAAGATCATGCAAAATGACTTTAGGGTACGCACATGCAACTTTTACAAATACCTACAACGATTGTCGTGATGCGACGTCCAGAATTCAACAATGGACTTTTATGGAAACGGTTTTGTGGAACTAAATTAAAGTCACGCTCGTACGAAGCGACAGCCAAAAGTCACTTAGAATATAAATCCGCAAATTTTTCTTCAACCAAGTAAATATTATAGGTATAATTTTACGTTACTAATATAAAACCAAATTTTTTACATAAAATGCATTAAAAATATTATGTGTAGCTATAATATACTTTATTCATTAAAATTTTCTCGTAACGCAAGCTTACTTCAAGACCTCATGGATCCAGAGCAAGTTGTCCCATACGACAAGTCGCTTGACATTCGATGGAATCGTGGAAATGAGATAATCTCCCGCGGTAAAAAGTAGTATGTCACTCTCTAGTCCTCTAACTATATCCACACAAAAAATCACGGCAATCCGTCATTCTGTGTCGACGTAAAAGAAGGACAAACAAACAAATAAACAAAAACACTTTCACATTTATATTATTAGTATCCTGACTTATCTAATTATCGATTTTTAATACTGACTAGTAGGATGCTTGATATATTGACTTAATCATTATTAAAGAGTTCATTGATTCTTATCCCCACAATTTCTATAGAACAGACATCAATGAACTTTAATTAAAATGAATCATAGGTAAGGACCTAAAATATACCTAATATGTATCCATAAGTTAGAAATTGACGCATTTTTAATTATTCAAGCAGCTTTTCTTCTTTTTTTTTTAATTTTGCCAAGACATTTGCACCTTCTTTGAAATTGAACTTGTTATTAAAATTAAAATATAGCTGTAGTAAAATTATAAAGTACAATATTTTACCCTTTTAATAAAGATTATAAAAAAATAATTAATATTTTATTTTTATTGCAATTTCTTTATAGCTACATAGTTTTAAACATAAAATTACTATTATATAGTTATTACATGCAATAATATAATATAATTCACATTAATCAGCAATATGACGACTAATCTATATTATAAGGACTACTATAATAATTAATGCAAAGGTTTGTATGTGTGTTTGTTATTTCTACCTGCTGATATATAAGGTAACTATAGAAACGCTCACAAGCAAATTTAATGTAAATTGCTAATAACTTCACAAAAAAAACCTTCTACTACTACATCACTCTTTGTGCTCTATATAAACATTGAAGTATCAAATAAGTCTATACAGATAAATAAAATTGAAGTGTTTGTTTGTAATTTCAAAATAAATATGAAATTATATGTAACATATATGGTACAAGAAAAACACAATTTTTTAAATTTTTGTGTCTGTTTGTTCCAGCTAATCTCTGAAACGGCTGGACTAATTCCGACGCGCTTTTCACTGGCAGATAGCTGATATTCTAAGGATACTTTTATTTTAGAAAAAGAATTATGATTCTGCTCAAGCAAATTAAACCATACCTAGGGAAGCGAAGCCAGAGAAAGTAGCTAGTATATTATAAAAATTGTTGAATTGGATAAAACTTAATAATACTTGTAGGTAGTCAAAGTCAATACTTATACATAAACAAAAAATATAATGTTAGTAATTCCCATTTTATTGTTTATGTTAATGATTTCTTATAAAAAGCACTTCATTAATTTTATTAGGTGTTTCTTATTGATTATACTGTGGTATTTCCAGATTAATTATTTGAATTCTTGAAAACGATAAGAAACATTAAGGTTGTACAGTAGTTGCATAAAACATTTAAGTCCATTGGGCTATTAGAGTGGGAAGAAGTAACTAAAGTTGCACATTTAAAATTTCAGTGTAATTTTACCTCTGAAACCACAATATCTTACACAAATATTTTAGCAAGTTACCTTTCTTCTTCTTAAGGGAAATTTAAAACAAGATAGATTATATCCTAGTTTACTATCTATCTACTATGTAAACAAAGCTGTATGCTAGTTCATTTCAACTTCCATCCCATGCATGAATATAGAACAATTGATACATGATTTATATATTTTTTATAGCAATAGTTTGGCAATTTTTGAACCTTACACAATAAGAGGTTTGTATGATATATTATTACTCTGTTGCCAACAGTGATATAGGTATGTATGTGGTCTTTAACATTTAAAGAGCAGACTTACATGTCAACGGAAGATATACATTATACAGCCTTCCATTGCGATTTAATAAGAAAAATTAATTGTATCTTCAAAAAAGCAGAAAAACATATTTACAACAGCGCACGGCCTATATCCTATCCCATAGTTGATAATAATTACAATGAAAAGATTAATATATAACTTTTTTTAATAAAAGATAACATTCTAAATTAACTATACAGCAACTTCGAGATTATTTTTCTCCTTTAGCACTTAATACACATTATGAAAATCATATAACAAATGTAATTAAAATCATTTAGTTTTAAATTGTAGTAATATGTGTAGATATACAAAAACTGGATTATCAAATCTCTACAAAAAAGGTGATTAACGATTCACTTTGGGTAGCATAGTGAAAGTGAAATTTAAATAGAATACAAGATAAAATATTTAGTCAAACTAGTTATACAATAAGTGTACTCATTGTATAACTAGTTTTTCCCGTGGCTCTCTTTGCGCAGTATGTAGATAAAAGTAGTTTATGTGTTCATTTACTATGTAAAGTACATTCATTATGAACTTCACTTAAATCCACTGAGCATTAACACTATGAAATAACAAATAAACACACGCACACACAACCACAAACTTTCACATTCATAATATTAATAAGTTTAATAAGTGGCAAATTAACAAATATAAAATATAACTTCTAATTAATATAAAGATAAATACAAATTTTCATTTACTATAATAAAATTTAAAAGATTAGGTTAGTGAATAATAGAAATGATAATTATAAAAAAAATACTTAGTGTATTTAAAAATGTTGTTTAGTATTTAATATATAAATTAATGATTTTTTTTTAATTTCAACATATATAACGTATATAAAAAAATATAAAAGCATCCATTCCGTAAGTTTATTACATACTTATCACTAATTTGTTATATATTGTTTTATAAAAAGGCTTAGGTATTTAATTATATTATTTAATACTGTTGTGAAATAAAACTCCTAATTTAAGCTTCCTCGAAATAAGAGCGAACAACTTTCGCCACTAAACAACTTGATCACGGTTGGCACTGTTGCCTTTGCGCGGGCGCAACTTTTAATATGAGGCATTTCATTCATATAATTATGATTTATTACAATATGCTTCCTACAGGTCAACTAAATAGGGGTTACATTAAAATCGTTAACATTGCGCAAAGCTAGTTAATTCAATAAAATTATAAGAAGAAGTCATCATTTACAATAGCAATACTTTAAATTTTATCTTTCTTGTAACAGACTTATTCATGTATTTAGATAAAATAGAGAACGTAGACTAAAGTCAACGTGTACACAAACAGGAAATTACCACTTACCGTTTATGTTTATCGCACCAAATCCCAAACAATATAAAAACTGTCACTCGCACGTTAAGCACAACACAGCTTATTCACCTCTTGACATCTGACATGGTTCGTATTAATACAAGTATAACAAAAATATACCAACTTAAAACCGTAAGAATAAAATATCAGCTTAAAAACAACAGGATATAATAAAAGTTATGCAAAACGCTCGTAAAATAACGATACAAAACGTAAACAGCTGCCTACTTTGACAGAACCGTCGAATAAACTGACAAGTGAAGCTGCCAACTGCGAAACCACTTTCGCCTTCATATGTTGCCAACTTAAAGAAATTAACTACGTAACAGTAAACTGCGTCACGGATAGTCTTGATTTACTTAACTTGGCGTAACTTATAAAGTGACGTTTTGTTACCTACATAGTACACACGTCAGTACGTGACAAAATTCTCAGATATTGGATTTCTAATGAATTGAATGAAATAATTATTATACATTTGGCCTTGTGTGATAATACCCAATATTAATTATACTGCCTAGAACTGTCAAAACTATAATATAATAATAACATTTTAAACGTAGTCAAGCACGAATTCAGAATAGTATAAAAAATCCATCTAAATAAAGTAAAACTCAGTTACTAAAGTTTTTAAATTACCACAAGTTGTTCATACTTGTAGTTTGTTCATATTATAGGTAGTGATCCATCATTATAATAGTAACGTGCTAATAAATAATAATGCTTACTTTAAATTATTTTTACACCACGCCATCTTTGTTATATTGCAGGCATTACTTAGTGATTAAGATTTCTATATGTTTAAATGGCCGTAGATTTAATGGATAAACAAATTTACAATCTTTTTACTAGACCTACAACTTTTGTAGAACACATTTTTCCATAGACTGTCACAGTAAGCCGAAAATTGAAAAAAATTATTTTTCAGCGCTTTGCGCCCTCCTTACAACCTAACCCACCATTTCTCGGGGGTGGGTGGGCATCTTACGAATTTCTTTTCCTTAAATAACTGCAATCATTTTAGAATCATGAAACTTTAGGTTTTCAATTTTTTTTTTCTCTTAAAAATAAACGGATTCTGATTTGTCTATCATGTTTTCCGCCCATTCCATTATTCTGAAATATTCTCCTCAGATATACTGTGTTGTCCACTTGTTTTAGAAAATTAACATTCACACAGACTTTACCAACGGTCTTTAGTTTTGACGCTTCGAATATTAGAAGACAGACCAGACCTTTATTCTGATAACCTTTCAAATCACGCGGAGCAACAGGTGGCTCGGTTAACAATTAGTTTCTTAGAATTTAACCGCGAGGTGTTAATCATATTTTATACCTTCGTAAACTAAATTGCGTAACTATAATAATTACTGTTTATTAAAAAATATCAATCATGTAATGGCTTTATTGTATATATTCACAGATCGCGCTTTTACTTTTCATTAGTTGATTACTACGGTTAAAATCTGATAAAATCGTTGAATTTTTTTTATTAGTATAATACTTACTATGTTATGTAAAAATGCCGCTAATATACCTTGCCTTCTGCGGATTATTATATGAACTGAACATTTATAACAAATGAATTGCACTACAGTAATTATATATTTTAATTATTTTTTTATCCAGATACATATTACATATTATTTATGCGTGTCACATATCATTGTTGAACTAAAAATAAATAAATAATTTAAACTGTTCTATATAAAGCCACCATGAAATACAGAGTTATTTTTTATCCGACATTTACTTCAAAAAACTTGAATATATATAGCAATACTGATCATTGAAATGTCACTTCGTCACCATCGTCAATCTGTCAATTGTGTAGATTGATTATATTTATCATCATTTATGTTAAAATATAATATAAGAGTATTTCTTTTGTCCTACGTAATCAGTATTATAATATAAAGTGGCGTAATTAAATAGAAGAAATGTCGAGATTTGAGGATAATCCCTTTAGTGATCCAGCCATAGACAATCCCTTTGCGGTGAGTAGGCTCAAGAAATGAAAGTTTTATCAATGTATTACTGGTATGTAATCTCCAAATTTGTTTTTTATATTATAGGATCCTGCAGTACAACAAGTTGCTAGAAGTACAAATAATGCGACACGTGGTCTCGATGATTATAATCCCTTTGATGGGCAGCAAAATGCAAATCAGGCTACGGTAAACTTTGTTTAGCAGTAATTTTTAGAGCATTAATGGGTTAATTATGCGGTTAAACAAATTAAAGATAGTACCTATTCAATATTTTTAATAACTTGTTCCACAAACTAATTTTCATGAATTGAAATTCTGTGATACATTTAATTTCTTCAATATATAAAAATGTGTTTCTCTGTCTTTTTAGATTTTGTTGAATTATCTGCTTATCTATTTAAGTTCTTTTACTTAACTGTTTATTGATTTAATTATGAAAGATAATTGTATTACTATTTAGTTATATATTATTTTAGCCTGCTCAACAGCCAACACAGCCTGCTATTATGCAGGCAGTATCACCTCCTCTAGCGGGTGGACAATACACACAACCCAATCCACAACAAAGCCAAGGACCACCACAGAACTTTACTACAGCTGATTTTCAAGTATGTTTTTCCATTTGTAAATATCACACAGTTTTATAGCTACATAAAATTCACTATTTGGTTGTAATATGCACTTATTTAATACTAATAACATATGTACTGTGTTATTGCATATTTGTTCTGAATAAAATTTAAATAAACTTAATATAATTATTTAAAAATCCCATTGTGTTAATTTTATGTACATAAAAGTATACTTTAAATATTTATTTAAGTAATCACTATAGTACTGCATGCTATTAATACACTTTTGATGTTTCCAACTTGCACTGAAGGAGTTAAAGGTAATGTCACTTGAATTATTAGTTGCTAGTATGAGAATCATACATTCTCATAGTACCTATACTAAACATTATAGTTATTTGTGTATGAAGTAATGCTATGTAGATGTAAGAACTTTTACAAACACAAAGCATTTTAAACAAACAGCATGATGTATTAAGTATTATCTCTTATAAACTAGCCTAGCTATATTTATGGAAAAAATATGCCAGTCAACCTGTTGCTTGAAAGTAAGACAAACATATACACTTTTTATTTAATGCTATTGATAGGGATGGTAATCAGTTACATTGTCCACTTTTCTGTTATCATTAACTTTTATTCTTATCTATACAAGCTGTTTACAAGTCTTTATCAGTACTGTTAAAATAAAAACAAAAAGTACTTTAATTCAATTATATTTTTGAATTCTGTAATTTTACTCTTTTAATCAATTACAATATTTATTACCGTTAATACTGAAGAATAAAGCAGCTAAAACTGTCAATCTTTGATTTTTATATACTTTAAGAATAATTATTGTGAGGCAATTGTTGTATAAATTGATAAAAAAATCACTGGGTGACACAATCTTGACATATACAAACCCAAATTAAAATATTGCAGTAAAAATGTGTAGTTTATGAGATTATGGTTTGATAATAACTAATTTTTTCATACCTTGTGTCATAAATATTTCTGGAAATTTAGTTTATCATCCCTTTATATTTAATTTTATTCACACAAAGAGCTTTATATGATAATGATATTTTTGGATTAAAAACTAAATTAAATTTTGATTGTAACTTAAACTTGTAAGGATCTAATTGATTTTTCTTTGTGATCGTTTTTCAATGGCAATTAGTAACATCTTCAAATGTTGTTTCAAGGCTGATTGGTTTTGTTTTGACAAAAAAATCCTTATATTATATTTTTGTATCAAAAGAAAAATGTTTATTAAGAGATATTATAAAATAACCTATAGAAAAGACAAGAGGAATTGGAAAGAAAAGCTGAAGAATTAGCGCGACGTGAAGCAGAACTAAGAGCTGGCTCCGCTGGTAGACGCAACAATTGGCCACCGTTGCCTGCATTCTGTCCCATACAACCATGTTTCTACCAGGACATTAATGTGGACATACCTTTGGAATTTCAAAGGATTGTCCGACATTTATATCACCTATGGATGTGTGAGTTACTTAGCTTTTTATTATTATTTTGTTTTTTTTTATGGATTTTTGTGTATTAACTATGTAGAAATCAAAAAAAAAATTATGTTTTTATTAAATATAAGACCTTGCTGAGTATAAAGAATTTTATGAATCGATAAATAATATATTAACAATATAAATGATTAGGGCAATACAATGTAGGATTAGTTATTAAACTTTATAAAAACATATTTATTACCAATTAAGTACTTTATTAAATAATTAGATAAGAAGTTAAAGTAAGATATAAAATTAATAATGTTAGTAAATATAATAATAAAAGAGTGTTTTTATTTCCTTTTCAGTCCATTCACTGGTATTAGCATTGAATATTATTGGTGGTCTCGCGTTATTATTTGCCGGCGAAAACTTCACTGTTTTTGGTCTAGCAATTCTATATTTCGTGCTATTAACACCATTCAGCTTTATCTGCTGGTATAGACCAATATATAAAGCCTTCAGAAGTGATTCCTCATTCAACTTTATGGTGTTCTTCTTCATATTTATGTTCCAAATTATAATAACTTTGGTGCAGTCTATTGGATTCAGCGGTGGAGGTTCTTGGTAAGTTCATTTTTTAACCTATACATACAATAAAAATCTGAGTCGTATCTGTACAATAAATATTTTTCTGCAAATCTTGATGAAATAGACATTATTATCAATACAAAGACCAATCTATAGTTTTTAGATTTTTTTGTCTGTCTGTCTGGGAACGCATCACAATAAAACTACTGGATAGACTTTGATGAAATTTGGTATGGTAAAATGTCTCATTTCTGAGAAATCTATACTAACCGTTAAACCTACCTAGGGACAAACCCGAGTGGAGCGAGGGCAAGTCGCTAATATGAACTATACACAAACACCTCTCATATACATACACTATTACGTAAATATCTATGACCAAATAACTAACATTTAATTTTTTTATTCACATGCCTTCAGGTCTGTCAATGATAACTATCAAAACTCATATCAAACTTTTTTTAGCCTTCCTACATATTAGTACCCATAGTTTCTCTCAGTTAAACCAAACTCTGTACCACTAACCAATCTCGACTCCAATACAACACGCGCGCCACCCATCATATGTCAGAAATCTTCATTGGCATGCATACAATACAATAACTTCATAGTTTCAAAGCAGTAAGATGAATAATAAATTAATTTTGCAAGTAAGGCAGTTGTAGCTCAGTAGTGATGATGATGTTCTCCTGACCGATTCCGGCCACGGCGGCCAAAATAGTCTCAATGAGACTAGCCAACTGCGCAGGAGATATTATAGTGCACAAGTGCACTCTCTATTCCTGTCACTCTCATACTCTGGTGGGACGACCACTCGACACGACCGGTGAGAGTTAAGGCGCAGGACCGACGGCTTTACGTGCTCTCCGAGGCACGGGGGTGAAACACCGCCAACTTCCCAACTCCGGGCTGTTACTGAGGCTTACTATACAGAAAGACTCAATAACTAAACTTGGCCCGACCCGGGACTCGAACCCAGGACCTCCGGGTGTGCAGCCGTACATGCTAGCCGCTACACCACCGAGGCTCACTACTTAATACAGCTCGCGTTACTCAGTAGTAACGCGAGCTGTTTCTCAAGCACTCGTTTAGGAAACCGGCTTCATATTTAAAAAGCACATTTATATTCCGGGTCTTGCATCTCTGGTGTTTTCATATGCGAATCATTTCCAACATGATTACCACTTGTCTTATGATGAAGGAAAACATCGTGAAGAAACCTGCATATATGAGAAATTCGTAAATTTTCGAAAGACATGTGAAGTCTGCCAACTCGCACTTGGCCAACGTGGTGGACTGGCCTGATAACTCTCGTATTCAAGGGAGGCTCGTAGGCCAACAGTGGGGCGTTAAATAGGGCCGAATGCATAAACATGTTCAAATAAAGATTCACTTAGCTCTTTAAGCGAGTGTGTTACCAATGGGCTACCACTGCTTTTTTAAATACTATAGAAAATTTTAAAACACATATATACATTTTAATATACATATAGACTAAATAGACATTATGTTTATATTTCCAGTGGTCTGATAACAAGTATCGGCGCGTTCAAAACAAGCGTGGGCGCCGGTGTTGTCACACTGATCGTCACGATAGGCTTCGTCACGGCCATCGTGGCTGATGTCATGCTTATCGCTAAGGTGGGTTATGGGTTAATATCCCCATAGGTTTTGGTGTACTCAGATAAAATGTAGTCTATATCATCATCTGGTCCATAGTCTATTATTATTTACGAACTCATGTTGGTTGTATGTTTGGGACAAACAAACAAACAAAAATGATGTATAAAATAAGATGTCTGTCTGTGTTTCTCAATATATGCACATTATTCTAAAACAATGTGACACGAGTTAAGCAAAGTTTAGTTTTTTTATGTATATGCATATCTGACGACACGTTTGGCTCAGTTTGTAGTGACCCTGCTTGCTGTGCGAACGGTAGCGAGTTCGAGTCCCGCTAGGGGCATTCATTTGTGTGATGAGCATGAATGTTTGTACTCCAGTCATGAGTGTGTATATTTATAATATGTATGATTTAAAGTTGTGAAGAGTGTAAAGAATGTGTAGTGTGTCAAATATCTGGTATCCATAACACAAGCCTCGTAGCTTACCATGGAACTATATGGTGCTGTGTGTTAATGTCCCAAAAAAAAAAAATATATGCGTGCGGGACTGTGGGTGGTATGTGTATGTAAATGCATTTCGCAACATTTGGTTCACGTGACCGACGATGAATTATAGTTTTGAAATAAAAAACACGCTTTGAACAAATTACAATTGGTGGGACTCGACAAAATACTAAAATATATATATACAAAATTATAGTACGATGTCTAGATTCGATGTGATATTTAGTTATAAGAGTCACAGCTCAAGATAATAATTATAGTTTAAAAAAAAGTGTGTGTGTACTTACGAGTATGTACGCACGTAAGAAATTATACTTCTTTGGGGTAACTTAAGGGATGATTTCCTATAGAAAAAGTATCCAATGTTATTCCTAGGGTTTCAAACTATCTTCATACCAAATTTCATCTAAATCGGTTCAGTGGATCCAAAGATTACCCCCTACAACGTCACAAACTCAGAAACTTTTCCTCTTTATAATATTAGTATAAGTATAGATACATATACACATACACATTGTGACCGGCCCGGCAGGTGCACCGCATCTACCGGTCGACGGGCGCGTCCATGGCGAAGGCGCAGGCGGAGTTCACGACGGAGATCCTGCGCAACCAGCACGTGCAGACCGCCGCCTCCAGCGCCGCCGCCGCCGCCGTCAACGCGCAGATCGCCAACGCCAATAGGTATTAGGTGAGTGTCCGTTTGTTCATATTTGTATGTATAATGATTGGAATTGTTGATATTTGTATGATATAATGAAGGTAGACGCTTTTAGTAAATTAAACAACTACGCTGATGTATCTAGAAATTGTTTACATTGTATAACATATTATATATTTTTAGTATTATGTTACATTTAACTTATTAGCGATAAATTAATAAATTGTGTAGTAGGAAGAGGCTAGTGTCTGAGATACAGGCTCGGCCTAGTTCAGACGTTAGTATACTTACAAAGATTGTACTAGTTCTATAGTTTAAAAATATGTCTTGTAACCCTTTTATATTTACGTCAATAAAGGTATTATTATTTGTTACTTATTATCAGGGCCGGATTTAACCTTAGCACCGCTACTGGGCACTGTAAAAATGCCGGCCAATTATCGAAACTTTTCATGAAATGGCTAAAGTTGCGATAAAGTTTCAATTTTTTTATTATTCGTTTTTTTTTAAATACAAAAAATAATAATTTATAAATGATTTCAATTTTTCGACAAATGTACTAGTATTTTTTTTAATTATTCTTTTTTATTTTTTGGAAAATAAATGAAGCATTTTCGTTAAAGTGAAAAATATTTTTGCCGCCCTGACGGCACTAGCCCCGAGTGCCCCTAGTGTAAATCCATTGCTGCTTATTATTAATTATTATTTATAGTACATGTCGGCGCCTCGCCAGAGTTCTCCACTTAATTCATGATAAATACTCCGAACACTGTTTTGACTATTTATTACGTGAAGAATAACTTTACAATCCAAATACCAGGAACAAGATAGACTATAGATAGTGTTGTTCTAAATGCTGCTGGACTGTTTTGTTCTATAAAAAAATTTGAAAAATATCCAAGACAAAACAAATTTTAGCGACAGAGACGTGACAACAGTTTGTTATCAGGTTAAACTGCTATTAAAATAAGCTAATGTAAAAATTTCTTAATCCGTGGAGATTTTTTGAATCAGAATATAAAGGTTTTTACTTTTTAGTATCAGTATAACGCCATCTATTGACATTTATTTTAATATTTTTTTCTTAAAAAGATCCCATGGTACATATGCAACAAAATTCTATTAATTTTTCTATAAAATTCGTATTTATATATTAATATTAGTGTCCGACCGAAGCTTCGGCTTCGGCTTCGGCTTCGGCCACCTTCGGCCAAAAAATCCACCTTCGGCGAAACATTCGGCTTCGGCCCAAAACCCGGCCGAAGCCGAAGGTTTCGCCGAAGGTCCGAGCGACCGTCGAGATTGAACGAACTGTTACGAAAGTCATGAGGCGGCGGGGTGTCACTGTCAAAATATCACATTGCATGCATCAAAACAAGTTCGTACGTGTATTTAAACGAGTGTTTTGTTTTGAATTTGTGTTTATCAATTAAATTGTGATACATTAGTAATCTGACTGATTGGTCTAATTGTAATTTGTGAATTACATAATAAAGAAATGATTATTTTTTACCAGTAGGTAAATCACAAAATCACAAACTTTTATTTATCTCTAAACCAACCATCTCTATGATATATCATCAACTTCTATATGAGACAGTCAATATAAACCTTCAATATTGAGGTTATTTGAGGTATTGATACAAAATTAATTACTGAGTGCTGAGAGAATATAAACCTTCGGCTTCGGCTTCGGCTTCGGCCGAAGGTTGTGGCGATAGCCGATTAATCGGCTTCGGCTTCGGCTTCGGCCAAAAATAGACCTTCGGTCGGACACTAATTAATATACACTTTTTTATATTACAGGTCCACGTTAGCTGACAGCGTAATAACACATAAAACGCTAATAAGATAATGAATCAGATACAAATATTTTCATTGATTACTAATGGACACGCATTTCATCTTAATATATTATTAAATTATTTGATTTTCAAAGTTTATCAAATTGCTTGATATCAAGTGACAGTTATGACGCTTATGCAATGTATATTTTCATTAGTGGAATATTTAAGCCAATATTGAAGCATGTTACGACGGTCCCCAAATAAATACGTCCGTACATAAATGTATGTAAAAAAAAAAGTTAAAAATATGTTCCAGCGATTATGTTATAAAATAACAAATTCAGAATTTAATAGTATTCGACACGTATTTCCAATATGATTATCACTTTTCTGACGGTGAAGGAAAACGTGTGGAAACCTGCATGACTGAAACCTAGTAAGTTTTGAAAAGACATGTTTAGTCCCCCAACTCGCACTTAGCCAGCGTGGTGGACTACGGCCTGATCCCCCTCGAATTGAAGAGAGGCCCGTGCCCAGCAGTGGGACGTTAAAAAGGGCTGAATACACATTGTATGGGTCTTTGTTTAAGGACCGTGAATATATACTTTAATGGAATAAAGCAATAAATTCGTCTTTACTTTTCTTTACAATTTATTTAAAGACTTTGTTCTAATTAAAAAATGCCAGTTGATTTTTTCTTTAGTAACAACTATGATAACTGTTATTGTCAGCGCATAAGTGGTCTAATTGAAAATTAATATTTATTTATTATTTTCAATAGGGTATATGCATATGATTTAAATAAAGGTGAAATATATTTTTTTATAATCTTTGTTGGTTTTAATGTAGGCCTACATTAATATTTTTAATGTAATTTATTTTTGATTAAGAAAATAATTATTAAAAAGTGCAAATCTAGGTGGGAAATTCAAAGTAGTTGAAACGCAATGCCATTAGTCAGACCGAATGTGACAAAGTCTATAATAACAGAGCCAGTGTTGCCAATTTAATGACAAAATCACGGCAAGTGCGTGAAATGGCGGGCATTTAAAGTATCCGTATCGGTATGATATTTACAAAAAATGTATACTAAATTTTAGTTTTAGGAGGTGCATATTTTTTTAAAGTTATATAACGATGTGAGTTATTATATAAAAAAACATATACTCTATTAGCATCTTTAAATTTCATTGTATTAGATGAAAATAATACAATTAATTAATATTTATGTATTCGTTTCACATGTTTGTAATTATATTTTAGAATTTTGGAATGATTTAAAATCAAATATTTAGTTAAGGCTTTTTTTGCGCTGACAATCTAAATAACTTGAAACTGATTAAAGTTTAAATTATAATTTACATTAAGATTTAAATATAACCTGCATTTTTAATTGACATTTGACGGCCAAAATGTCGTATGGCTGTGCAACACTAACATACAAAGCTACGATTATTCAAAATTATTTATCTATAATAAAAATAATATTAAATGTCTCTTTTGTGTGTAACTGAATGTGAAGTAAAATATATAATAATTGTAAATAAATAAAAACATCAACTTATTATTATCTTATTAAAATCGATTTTAATTTTGAATAATCAATTTGCTACAGTGTATTTAATTTATTATATACCTTGCTACTAAAATATCTGGGTTCCATATTGAAAAATTATATTAAAACGCTAAAACAAAAATTAATTAACTTTAATTTGCAATAGAAAAACCTTTTCAGTTCTGCTAGTTACAATACATGAGCTTATATACGCTTTAAAGTATACATTGATATTTGGAATTATATTAATCGCACCTATAAATAGAAACCTGTCTATGACTATACCATAGACATAAAGAATGAACAGAGCGTTCCCTATCCAGCTGTAAAGTGAATGCGGCCAGAAAAGTGCAAGAGAGACGAAGCGATTGTGCGGCCCATATACTTAGAGAAGTTTCAGTTGTATTCTTATATAGTTATTGAGTGTACGCTATTTGCAATATTATTTTTAACGTTACGCTTTAACGATTAGTATAGATTTCTCAGAGATGAGATATTTTTCTGCAATAAAAAGTATATGTTGTCTCGGATAAACAGCTATCATCATACCAAATTTCATTAGAATCTGTCCAGCGGTTTTCTCGTGATGCGGTCACAGACAGACTGGCAGACACAAAAAATCTGATGAATTGACTATTTCAATAAGATTTTCTTAAAAAAATCTATATGTTTTTATTTTTATATAAAAAAAGAGACAGTTATTGGCCGCACGTTCGCTTTCTCCCTTTCATTAATGAATTCCATAGGAGTATTTATTGGTCAGTCCATTCTGTAGGTCTACGTATTATAATGGAGTCCTCATATAGAATTGCATAGAGTAGCAAAGATGCGCATAAAATAAATAAACATTAAAAAAATGTTTGATCTTTGATGGTCATAAAAAAGGTGATATATATTTAGGTCAGAAGCAAAATGCGTTGAATTTTCATATAAATACTCTTTATTTTATTCTTATGCTGGTATAAGTTTTTTTTAATTTAAAAAATGTGTAGTTTTTTATCTGTGAAAGTTATTCCTCAAGTAAGTAATTTTAATTTTATCTTATTTTGCTTCATAGTAATCGACACGCTATTTTATTTTAATACAATATATTTAACCTATATCACTTTGTACGCAATAAACAATGTATAACAAAGCAAGATTTGACTATATAGGTTACATTCCAAGCACGGGCCATTGTAAATAGTTTAAGATGCCCTTCTAAATTAAATGTTAATTAAATTGAATCGATTTTACGACGGTCCCTGAGTAAAAAATACACAATAAAAATAATTTGAATGTATGATATAAGTTGAATTTTAAAATTAAATAATTTAAAGGCACTGCGTTTGGCACATTTTTCATCTTTACTAAGGGCCCGTCACAAGTAGTTGAGTGTCATTTTATAAAAATTGTAACAGATCGGGCCGTTTACTTAATTTTCGTGTTCCCTGTGTGACTCCATCTTGCCGTGTTACAGTTTTAGATGCACAATACTTCGATTTAGCGTTTATATTATAATATATAAAATAGCTTAAGGAAACTACACCAAACTAGTCACTGGACTAATAGTATAGATATGAGGTGGACGAATTTGATAAACGAATGATTAATTTAATATTAATTTTATTATTATAATCGATTATATCTTATAATATCGATTATAATTCATAAACGATGTGCATCTTTGTCTAATTTAGCTTTAAACATGGTTTTATTCTTATTAATTTATATTATCAAAGAAAAAATCCAACTTGTCCACCTTTCTATTACGCCATTTCCTGCGATATACGTAATTTGAAGAAATCGTTGTATTAAATGACGTAATATTATCTGTACTATGGGCGATTAGCAGATTCTCTACGGTATTTCGCAGAACTATTTACGACCAATAAAATAACGAAATACGACGTAGTGATTTGTACTATTACTTATAAGCACATGAATAAATATGTCTATACAGACACAATCTTCAAACAATAGGTATACTACTACATAATGTGGCGCGATATGTGCATTTTCTATGGAGAGTGACTCGTTCGGCCTGAGATTGTCAACAGTTCGATTCGGAAAATACCGGTTTTGTCAACGGGCAGCGCGTAAACTTATCGTTTTCTACATAACATTGGCGAAATAATTTGAGCTCAACTGGCGCGCTTTGAACCATTAACAAGGGAATTCAATTGATACTTTGATCTATAACCACAGGGCCGGATTATCCATAAGGCAGTTTGGGCAACTGCCTATGGGCCCCGCATCAGCTAGGGGCCCCACGCACGGCGAAAAAAAATTGAAAATGTACTATCGAGTGAATTTTTTTTTATAAATAGGTGAAAATTCTACCATGAGGACAAATGCAATAGTTAGATTTCTATGAAATCTACCTAATAGCGTAATTACAAAAAATGTATCTTAAGTTAGAAAAGGGTGAAAGGGCCCCGAGAATTGCATTGCCTAGGGGCCTCCGGCATGGTTAATTCGGCCCTGTATAACAACACTGCCCACATGAAATAGTATACCTATCGTTGCGCGGTTGTTTAACTTTGTTTATCTAGAGCTAATACTGTAAAGTACTAGGTACTAAAAAATCTGTTTTCATAAGTTCCGAAAACAACCGCCAGGGAAATCTTACCGCCAATAATTTGAAAAGCAAATTAACAGTTTCTATCATTAATATATCACCACTCGTGTCCTTTGTTAGGACACCTATTTAGTATTTATCTATCTGGGCCTAGTATAATGTAAATTATTGACACCGTCCTTACCCAGATAATGGTAAGCGAAGGCGTAGTATATAACTAAACGTTTAACTGTTTTTTAACGATTAAGTCATGTTATAAACTTATAATTAATATTACATATAGTTTCCGAAAATGATGTTTTATTTAACCTGTAGGGAATGAAATGAAACAAAATGTTCGATCATGTTTTTTTATTTAAATTTTCAATTTTTTTGTTATGGAGCTATTTTAAATGTATTTTATGGTGAATTGAGCATATTGAGTTCTGTCAAAACTAAGTTACAACCCAATATAGTTATTATATAAAGTTTGTAAGGCTGCCAGTACAAAATCATATAAAATGTCAAAGCTGAATGTTTGTACATATATTTTGTTGTGTACATATATCTTGTGTTATGTACATATATTTTACATATTTTAATATATATTAATATTTTCCTTTTTATCTGAACTGAACGAAGTAATTAATCCATTTTTGTACTATAATCGAGTTGATATTGCCCTGACAGTTAAAATGTACATATATTCAGTATTGGAGTAACTTAAATATTTAATTATGTTATGACTTAACATGATCAGAATTCTAATATTATAGTCCAAGACAACAGTCCATGTCACATAACTAAATAAAAACAAACTTATTTTTACTAAGGTTTAAACCAACATTTATTTACGTCATTTACAATACAAGTTCTCATTTAACCATATTTATTTATCCATAGAAAATTGAACTTTAAACTTATATCTTATATTACAATTGAAAATTAACTCACGCCCAGTTAATGTATAACTTGTGCAGATAAAAAATGATAGTACATCAATCAAAAAAGTACTAGATACTCAATCAGCGACAAAAAATGTCCTCATCGAATCTGAAGCGCTGATGCGCTCATTTGAATATTTGAGCGCACTTATAATTTTTTTTTTTGTGAAATAAACTTCAAGAGTTGCATTTAAGGTTCAATTTACATTGTTGTATGTTTATTTCAACTAGAATAATTACCTAAACACAATTGGTGATCGTTTTAGAAGAACTTTTGCATGGGGTTGTGTATCTAGTACATTTTTGATCGATGTTATAGTATAACCTCTTAACCATTTTTATATTCAAAAACAATCATAAATATTTTTAAAGTTATATGTATTTCTTTGGCGCGTTAGGGAAAAAAATGATAAGAGTGATTTTTTTACGATGCGACAGATTTAGACTGCAGTATGAAGTTAGTCGTCATTGGATACAGTGTGAAGTTCTTCCTTTAGTGTGAAGTGATGTCTATATTCAAGATATTTTTTTTTAATAAAATCATTTACAGAATAAAAAATTAATCTATTAATTCTAAGCAAATATCAAATTTTATGACGTCAATAGTAAAGAAATTGTTATACTTACACCTTAGTATGTATAAGAAAAGTACAGGCTCAATAAACCGCCATTTAAACTCGCAATTTTTATCTGCACGTAATACCGAGACTATCGTGTATTACCGGGAATGAGTTTGATATCAACAAAGTGGTACTTATTTATTAGTGCTAAGATTTGGTGCCTCAAAAGGGGTGTTAATTCAAAGCTTCCAGTAAATTTCGAAAGCTTATAGGTATTATTTAAAGGTGTTTAAGTTGCTATTTCAACAATTTCACTTCACTTTACCATTTGTATTGCCATATTAAAAAAATAACTATAGTTTAAAAAACACAGCACTAAATCAAGGAGCTTTACTTTCCCCCATTACTAAATGTAAGGACTCGTTAAATAAAACATACACGCTTAAACTCAGATGTTTTTACTATCAGTTATTAGTGTTCCATTATCTGTTTTCTGGTTTCATCATGAGATAACTAACATTCACAAATACAAAGTTTAAAATTTTAATTTAATAAAGGCGTATTAGAATGCTATTATTTTTGGGCGTCAATATTCCAATATCTGTGTGACTGAGCAACAATTTAAAACAAATATGTCTCTAAATTAAACACCTATCCAGAATTACCCTACACGCGTATATGGACTCAAAAATTTTCACCATTTATTTACACATATAGTGTGGCACTCCATTTTTTTTTATTTCCCATAACTTGACTGGAAATTCGCATACAATACATAAAGTTAAAACCTTACTTATACGAACTCAATTTTTTTACTTACATAATTGTTGTATATTTCTCAATTTAAAAAGTCGCGAGGTGATAATAACGTTAAAAACATCGATAAAAAAGGACTAGATACACAATCCCACGCAAAAGTTCTCTTAAAACTGCCACAAATTGTGTTTAAGTAGTTGAAATCATGAATAGTTGAAATATAGATACAAATGTTCAAAAGAGCGCTCATTAGGTGAGGACACTTTTTATCGCTGATTGTGTATCTAGCTGGTACTTCTTTGATCGATGGTTAAAAAATACAAAAATGAAGAGCGAAGTGAATCAGAACAGCAAACCGAGCATGAACCCCCGACCGCCTACGTCTGCGGCGTGTTGGCGTGCGCGTGGCCGAGGCGCGCCGGGTCCTGCGAGGGGTAGTGCAGCGGCGGCGGCGCGGGCGGCGCGCCCCACGCCCAGCCCGCGTACTGCAGGTTGAAGAAGTCGTTCGGCCGGCTGGGCGGCGGCATCTGGGCGGGACATACGAGCATTGTAATAATAAATATAAATAACTAGCGACTCGCCCTCGGTTCGCTCGGAAAGCGAATTTTAATTTTTTTGAGCCGAACCCTAATTCTTTCACTTCTCTTTTACTCGATGCCTATTTATGCATTGAAATGACTAAAAACGAAATTATTGACATTTAAATGTAAATTCCATTTTTATAACATACACAGTTTACTCTAACAAAGCTAAAAGCTTTGTTTTTAAGATAGAAGAGAAAAACTCTGTATTGTAAAGTAAAACGTATTTCTAGTTTGAATAAATAAGCACTAAGGCGACGTAATGATGTCTGTGGGGAATATTGCATCAGAATCTAATGCATATATATCATACTGACAAATACATCATATTAAGTCAGTTTTATGTAAAGTATCGTGATTTTAGCCGGAGAGCCGGAAACACCACAACCGTCGCCGATCTATTAACAGGATGAAACATATTTTTTATAAAGTTTCAATAATAATAGATAAATACGCCTCACATATTTGCCTATCGAAATTCTAACCAGACTATTTTTAAATTAATTCATGAAAAATTTTTTTTGGTCACTTGCTTGAGAAATAATTTGTCCTAATACAAACTTTCAACCCCTATTTCTACAATGTTAAAACCCTTATTTCTCAAACGTTTACTGTAACAGACGGACAGAAAGAGTTACTTTCGCATTTATAATGTTACTATGGAATATTATAGGCTTTTGAGTTTCCATAAAAAATGCTGTTAAAAAAAACAAAAAAAATAAAAAGTAAAAAAAAAAATGTAGAACATAATATCTGCTGAAAGTGAATACTGCTCGCAAACAAAAAAAAATCTCAAAAAAAAAGAAAGCTGTAGCAATAACATCCTAAATATAATAAAAATATATAAAAAGCTACAAAATATAATAGGCACCTGCGGTGGGAATGGATGTAAGAATGCAGGCGGTGGTGGCAGAGTCCCTGGCAGTCCCGGCACTGGCTCTAACGCTGGAGCTGACTCATTCTTGTCACTCAATCCTTGACGTCCTATTGTAATAAATTGTATCAATATTTTTTATTGTTTTTAGTGCAATAGTAAAAAAACTATTTAACCTTAGTAAAAAAATAAAGAGCAAATATTATATATTTGTATGAATCCTTACATCAGTTATTTTATTTATATGGGAAATTTACAAGAAATATTCATTGAAAGCCATTGAGAGTTGACATTTTTTTTTTTTGGGCGTAATCATGCAATCAGTCAAATAACTATAAACAGATTGTGTGGAAGGTAATTTGGTCATTCAAGGAGAAGTTCCCATCGGGAATTCCTTTAAATGCAATAGGTCTTAAGACCTTTGGTTGTCAACATCTAATATATATTTTCATTTAAATGGCTTCATGGCCACTGGCATAATGAGCTACTTAGCTAGGTTATATTTTTATTTTATTACATTATTATTAATATAAATATAAACACATTGTGTAATGTCACATAAAAGAAATAAACTATAAACATTTACTTTACCTTGTGATTTGCCCCATTTAATAGTGAGTCTCTTCCCAGCAATTACTAGCCTATTGAAAGTCTTCTCTGCCGCATGTTCTGCAGCACTCCTTGTGGTGTATTGTACAAATGCACATTGTGCTCTCGGAACTAGTGTGAGCGAGCTGAATATAAAAATTAAAATGTAGTATAAATATCTACTTGTACTGACTTGTAAAGTACATTAATTAATGCATTTTTGTAATATTCTAAGACTTCATAGTTCGAACATATGTAAAAAAAAACTCTGAAATAAAAATTGTAAAGATAGTATTTGGATTACAATTCAATTTTCTTGTTTATGAAAAAAAAAGACATGAAGGAGATGAGTAAGTACTTCTTAAATAATCTTTTTTGTTTAAAATCACATTTATGAGTAAAGATAAAGTTATTTTTTAACTTTACACATAAATGTAAGTTATGTTATAACATTAAGCATATTTTACTCACCGTATCTCTCCATACTGATAGAAATGGCCTCTCAACTCTTCCTCGGTTATATTTTCTGGTAAGTTGCCAATGTATAGAGTAGTGACAGTTCTATCTTCTGGTGGAGGTAAAGCTGGCATAGCAGCAGCACGACGCATCAGCTTTTCAGCTACAGGATCATTTACTCCATAGTATCTGTAATATCATATATTTATTAAAATCATAATATAAACATTTTATATTAAAATTATTATTGTTGTTTTTTTTTTTTGTATTGTATTCAGCCCTTTTATATGTTCCAGTGCTGGGCACGCACCTCCCTTCAATACTTCTATTATGAATCAGGCTATAGTCCACCATACTGGCATAGTGTAGGTTGATGGACTTCACATATCATTCAAAAACTTGCTAGGTTCTCTCAGACATGCAGGTTTCCTCACTATGTTTTCCTTCACCATAAAGCAATTGATAATCATGTTAGAAACACTACATATAACTTTAAATATATACAAATTTATAATATGTATGTAATTGTTATATGTATAATGTATCAACTATCTGGTATCCACTATACAGTTCTCGTAGCTTAACATGGAAGTAGAAGGTGTTAATGTCCTGACATATTTATTTATAAAAAACAATTCACACATGAAAATATCAGAGTTGTGAGAAACGGGATTTGAACCCGCTTGCTACTGCCACTTAAAACTTGGCTACCACTGCCTTTTAAAATTAAAATTATATCATGTACTAAATAATTAATTTTACAAAAACTGAAATTTTATTACATTGTAAAGAAATGTTATAATTGTACCTGTCTTTATGTTAGAATTTGTACCTGTCTTTAATGTTTTGATCGGCCAATGGATCATCAGGATCAGTAGGTTTCTCATGTCTATATGGACATTCTTCTCCTCTTCTACATTCACCTTTCACCCAAAATGAGCACACATGAGGTCTATTCCGTTTATAATATGGTGCAGTCCTTGCTAATCTTAATAAAAGGTCAGAAGCACCCTTAGACTTCAATGCAGAGTTACTTGGCTGGGTGGAATCAAACTTAGACATTTGGCTATCTAAATTCTGAATATAATATTCTTTATTGACCTCATTCCGAGGTAAATCATCTTGTATTTTAAGCGCAGCATCTCTAACTTGAATAGGTAAACCATATTCAAGATCTAGAAGACATGTTTGGCATACATTTTTAAGTTTAGAGCATGTTTGGCAAATTTCAGTTTTCTTGAAACGCATTCTTGCTCCTGGACACCAACGGAAAACTGTGAATGGACGGGCACAAATTTTACATTCTTTGCCATATTTCTCTTTAGTCTGAAATGTAAAAGAAAGATATTACCACAAATAATTCTTATTTATATGTTTATAACCAATGCAAATTATATTTGCGTTTTAATTACGTACCATTCTTATATATGGGTTATCTCCAAGACATGTTTGACATAAAATAGGGAAGTCCTGAAAAAGATAATACCACAAAGTTATGAATAAATTACTTCATATAAAAATTATTATATAAATTATTTATATATATAAAAGTTCATAATGCTACTTAATGTTATGAAGACTTACGGAATCTTCCCAATTTTGACGATTATAGGTGTTTGTTGATTTTGAAACTGCCATATTTCAATTTGTGATATTGAAACAAGTTTAATATTTATAAAACAAGTAAAGGACACAAGTTTTACAATTTTACATTTACTGATTATGATCTAAAAATTAAATTAATAAAATAGCCTTTCTTTAGCCAATCCTGTCAGACAAGTCAACGAAATTTTGACCGATGACGCATGATGTATCTACTACCTAGGCGCCATATTGGCATTCTGTTACAGACAAAGTACAGAGTACAGACTACAAAAATTAAAAATTATAAAGTAAAAACCATAGATGGTAGATATATTGGCGAAGAATTTTGCCTCTTTCTCCCGTCAGATGTCATAATCACTATGATCCTCTGTATATTTTAAAGCTGTCTAGATCGTAGGTAGATTTTATTTCATTTTATTTAAAATTTAATTAAAGTCACAATTAGTGCAGTGCCAGGATGCAAAGGAAATGGATACTATTTGTTCCCAAAAGACAAAACTTGAAGAAATTATGGGCTAAAGCAAAAAGACGACTAAAATTGGCAAAATCACAATTTTGGTCTATGTTTGTTGGCTAAGGCGATGTGGACGTCATTTTACAGAAAGGGATTTTAAAACTCTTAAATCTACAGGTAAATATTTTTTAGCTTTTGTACTTTACAACTTTTGTACTTTTGTAAATTACAGTTTTATAAAAACTTTCATCCCCTGTTTTACCCCCTTATGGGATTGAATTACGAAAAATTCTAAAACACGTATCCATTAAATTGTGTTGAAGAGCATTAATACTAAGTTTCAAGTAATTCTGATTATAAATAATTCTTTACCTATATAAACTTTATTACGCCCTTTTACCCCTTTAATTATCTTATAAATTCGAAATTTATCCTGAATTTCGAAAAAAAATATTTATATTTGTTTCTTTTTTTTATCCTAAAGCTAAACAGAAGAATTACAAAAAATCCTTTCTTATCAGATGCCTACATCATCGAAATATGTCCTCCAAATTTCATGTTTCTACGACCAGCAGTTTAGGCTGTCTGTCGATCTATCAGTAAGTCTGTCAGACAGTCAGGACCACCACAGGATGGACCTCTCCTTATTAATTCTTCCTTCAGCTGATCTAAATTCCAGGAACAATACATTGCACACATAAGATGCGAATACAATAGAAGCAAAATCCAGGTACAAAAGAGATATAATAATAAATTGCTTAACCTCAGACTGAATGTCAATTAGCGATGGGCGTTGAATGAACGGACTAGTTCAATCAACCAGTCGACGATGCGCCGACGGTTCGCCGGTTCACGTATTTCAAATGGACTGGTTCACTGTTCAATTCATAGACTATGGCAGACGTAAACAAGGAGTTCGTTCGTCGTCCGTTTAAAACAGAATGAATATCGTAAACTAATTTTCACCACACTTTTCATTACAAATTCACTTACTCATGCAGTTTTATTTTAGAAATACGTAGTAGAATCCGTATTAAATTTATATAATTATTTTTATTTTATTTTTATTTATTTGGAAGACAAACAGTATTATGTTACATTTATAAACAAAAGAAATAAAAAATAATTATAACAATTAAATTTTAAGATTATTAATTTATTTAGTATAAAATGTCATTATTAGGAATTAACAGTCTATTCCTAACCACGACGGTCATGATGTGCCCATATAGTCGATTCGGTCGTTCCGTCTCGCAACGTAAACTCTTAATCTCTTAATAGACTGTCTAGTGTAGCGTCTACAGTCTACGTTGAACTCGGAAGCGAGTGAACTACTCCACGATTTAAACTAGTTGATCGACTAGTCGACGAAAGAAAATGAACCATCTAGTTGCGTTGCGTTCGTTCGTTCGTTGCGTCGACGACCCATCGCTAATGTAAATAGATCATACATGTAGCACCCTTCTTTCAAGGAATCTTCCCCATTCTTTAATAAGTGGCTTAGTTACAAGGATTTTATATATGTTCCATAAATATATAAAATCCTTGCTTAGTTATAAATAATAATTATTATTATAATAAATGTAATATTTGTTTTTATTCTATTTCGTTGGATGTCAATTGTCAATTAGACGTTGTTATTTGTTAAAGTCGTTGTCAAAACTGCTATATCTGTAAGCTGCGGCTAATAAATTACAATATTAAAAATATATTTGAATTATTATTGCTTTTTATATATAATTAATTAAAAATATATAAAATCTTATCAGTGATTATGTCTATAACAACACTGGTACGTAAATTCTCATCTATAGGTTACTTAATACATTTTAATTTTAATTTTTTCGCACTGCATTTCTTTTATAGTATTATTTACAAATGAAAAAAGAAAATGCCCACGAAGATGCCATATGGTGTTGTGGGTGGAGCCAAATTACACATGAAAAAACGAAAGAAGCGAGTGAAAATTCAGAAAATATTGAAAACTCACAGTATGTAATTCTAACCTTTAACTAATCGTGTTTGTTTATTTACGACGAGTCTGTCAATAATAAATACTAAATAAAAATATTTTCAACGTAATTTTATCACAAATATATTGCAATTTTTTTATATTAAGTGCTTATCTTATTCATACTGAATAAGAAAATGTCACATTTTACATATATGGATCTTAAATAGAACATTTATATTTGCACTTTCAATAATATATTCTAGAGATTCAAATCACTCACAAGAACCTCCAGAAAACTATATTATCACTGGAGGGTTAGATGATATAATAAAAATATGGCAATTAGATAATGGTAAATTGGAAGTAAAGCATCAGTTAGAAGGCCATTCGCTTGGAGTAATTTCTGTTGCTGTAAGTCCAGATGGAAAAAGTAAGTATTTTTGTCAATTTATATGTATTGGTTCTTATTTTAAATTCTTTAACCTGTGATATAGTTGTTTAACTTATATAAAACTAAATAGTTTTGGCCAACATTTACATATTAAAAATAGAAGTCTGTTTTTAGCCTTAGCAAGCAGTTCTCAAGATTCCTCGCTAATTTTATGGGATATAATATCTGGTGAAAAATTAAAAACCATGGAAACAGGCACAACGGATGTGTGGACTTTGGATTTTTCCCCTGATGGTAAACATGTAATTTCTGGTAGCAATGCAGGCAAAATATTAATATTCAGTGTTGAGAGTGGCAAACAAGAGCAGACATTGGATACCAGAGGGAAATTTACACTCAGTGTAGCTTATGTAAGTTTTATATTATAAACATCCACTAAAAATATGTATTTTTAACATCCCACTGCTAGGCATGAGCCTCTCTTCAATACTAGGAGGATCAGGCCATAGTCAACTATACTGTCCAAGTGCGGATAGGTGAATTTCACATATTTTATGAAAACTTGTTATGTTCTCTCAGACATGGTGGTTTCCTCACGACATTTTCCTTTACCGTAAGACTGACTATGAAAAGTAGTTATAATGTAGCAAATGATTGTTATTCTTTTCTTACCTATTATTTTTTTAATTTTAGATATTTTTTCCAGAGTCCAGATGGTAAATACATTGCCAGTGGTGCTTTGGATGGTATCATAAACATATTTGATGTGGCCCAAGGGAAGTTAGTACATACTTTAGAAGGTCATGCTATGCCAATAAGAAGTTTATGCTTCTCACCAGATTCACAATTACTTTTGACTGCTTCTGATGATGGACATATGAAGCTTTACGATGTGTAAGATATTGAATTGATAAATAATAATTATAGAGTATACATTGCTTAATTGGGCTATGTTGTTAAAAAAACTTATTTAATTTATTGTATTAATCCCTCAACGACCGCGGACACGCCGGCGTTACAGTTAACAATAAATTTCTTAGAAATTTAATTAAATTCCTTGAAATTTACTTGGAGGTTTTAATAAATGTAGAAATATATAATTTGTACATAAAAACTAATGCTAATACTAGAGACTCATCCTCCCTTCACTCAGGTTCGTCCCTAGCTTACTTCCCCATACAAACTTTCATCCCCATTCTCACCCTCTTAAGGGATGATTTCCGGGATGAAAACTATTTCACTCACTTTTCAGATCATGAGATTTAACAAGAAATCTTATTTTAGTAAAATATTTTTTTTAGTAATTTTACTTTTAATTTTTTCTTCTAATTTTCTTCTATACAAAACTTCCTGACAATAACAAACACAAAAAAAAAAGAATTATCCAATTTGGTGCAGTCGATCGGAAGTTATGCGCGTACATACATTTCGGTGATTCATTTTTATTTATATAGATTTGATTATTGTATTTTGTATTGTAAGCAAAAAGTTTAATATGAAAGTCTAATATTTTCATAGATTCTTTACATATTTTTTATCATATAGCAATAGAAGATAATTTTTTTTTTTTTATATTTTAACATTTTTATCCTAGGGTGCATGCAAACTTGGCTGGTACATTATCTGGCCATGCATCATGGGTGCTATCAGTAGCTTTTTCACCAGATGGCAAACGTTTTGTATCTGGGAGTTCAGACAGGACTGTGAGAGTATGGGATTTAGAAAGTAAACAGTGCCAACATGTGTTTAAGGAACACAATGATCAGGTATGCTTATTTGCGAAGGAAGCAAATTCTATACATGCATTTGCCAATTTCTATTAACCACATTTATATCAATATATAGATTAATTACACATATAGATTAATTACAAATATTACTGATATTTATGATTTCAGTATAAAATAATAATTTAATACAAAATCTAGGTACATGTTGTTCCAAACTGCAGTTATTATCTAAAATATTATATTTTCAGGTTTGGGGAGTTAAGTTCAATGCAGAGAGTAATAAAATAATATCAACATCTGAAGATAAAAGTATAAATATTTATGATTGTCCTTTATAGTTATGTTTCTGAAAAAATAATAAGCGAAAACTTAAGTGATGGTATCACAAACTGTTTTTTATTTAATGCCCCATATCAACATCACTGTATAATAGGTATTCACATAATATATTTTATTGTGCAACAATTTATATAATATGGTATTCATAGTTTAATTAAGCAGTTATAGTAATTGTTGCAAACTAAAATTATAATAATATAATTTTTTATTCAGACATTTTTATTGGCAACCCAAACGTTATTATAAGTATTTGTGCTAGTCGTATTGTCGTTAATAATCATCATATTATAAACTAATATACTGTTTATTTACACTATGCATTTCTGTGAGCAACTCAACTATTAAAAATATTTTTTATGAATATTACAAATTATAGCTTTTAATTTACCTACTGCTTAAGCTTTCTTGCATCCTTAACTAGAACGACGCGATCTTTCCTCAGAATAAGTACTGATCAAATGTAACGTTGACGTAACGTAAACGTTTTCTTATAGCATTTACAATATTTACTTTACAATAAGATTGATTAGGCAAATTGTGTTACCTATAATATTTCACTTGTCTTAAAATATTTATGTCCAATTCAATAATTTTATGTAAAAATAAAATGACAGTGTCATAGTCAGCTGGTCAGTTTTTGCTGTTATTGTCAATCTGTCAAATTATTAACAAATATTAAATTATAATATGCTAAGAATTAAGAAATAAGAATTCAAATTAAACATAAGTTCCTAATAAATAATATAAAATTATAATATAAATAATATAAATTTAAAATACTTAATATAAAATTACAATATATATAGTAAAAAAAATATTAACAATGCCGGCTGCGGCTGTTGTAAGTATGAAATGTGTTGTAATTAAAGAATATAAAGTTAATAATAATATTAAGTGCTCCCTCTATACTCTTCTTAACTTTTTAGTATTCAATTCTAAATAAAAAAGAAAATGCTCATAATGATCCAATCTATTGTTGTGCCTGGGCAACCATAAAAACTAAAAATAATGAAAGGTAAGCTTGCTTTTTGTTATTTGACATCAATTAAATACACACTATTTTATACAAATATAAAGATTTCTTTACACTTCTATAACTACTATTATTCAAAATTCCTGCTGACTATATTTCTACATCTAATAAGTTTGCAAATTTAAATAATTAAAAGTTTTTGTATAAACTAACTAACTACTTAAATTAAGTACTTTAATTAAAAAAGCTAGGCAACTTATATCTACAAAACAAAACATTCATTAATTTGAATAAAACAATAAAATTAGTTGTGTTTTAGTAGGATTAATTTTTATAATAGGATAAATAACAGTTTTTTTTATTTTTTAGGGTTTCACAACAAGATTACTTAGTGACTGGAGGGCTAGATAATCTGGTAAAAGTCTGGCACCTAGATAAT
Source organism: Brenthis hecate (assembly GCA_951806755.1). Classification (NCBI taxonomy): domain Eukaryota; kingdom Metazoa; phylum Arthropoda; class Insecta; order Lepidoptera; family Nymphalidae; genus Brenthis; species Brenthis hecate. Next base: position 3,192,446 of record OX638277.1, on the reverse strand, counting down.
AATAGGTTAGAACTTCTACACACATTGGAAGGTCATTGTATGGCTATTGTTTCTATTGCTGTTAGTCCAGATGGATATTGTAAGATCTTTGAATTATTATAATAAATTAAAAATTTAATAATAACAAAATCAAGTTAGAAAAATACTAGTTTTTATATAAACAAGATTTTTACTTTGTGAACTAAAAGTTACTTGGTATTTTTTTTTGTTTTAAATTAGCCATAGCATCATCATCTTTAGACTCAACTTTAATAATATGGGAACTCACAAGTGGAAATAAAGTACATGAAATAAAGACAGGCACAACAGATGTTTGGAAAGTGGCTTTTTCTCCAGATGGCACTAAGGTTGTCTCTGGAAGTCATACTGGAAAACTTATTGTCTATGATATAGTTAATAATACTGTAAATAAAATTTTGGATACTAGAGGAAAGTTTGCTCTTTGCGTTGCTTGGGTAAGCTCTGAAGTCTATTGTTTTTTGTGGTATTGTGTATTAACTTGCATTATTATACCCTCCACAACCAGGGACATGCCGGCGTGTCAGTTAACAATAGATTTAGAATTTTAATTAATTTCTTAGAAATTTACCTGTAGGTGATATATTACTATTATATTCTATTTACATATTTCAATTTCAATGCTCAAATTACTTCTAGATATTTTATATGTTCCTTCACATTTAATTCTTTGCATTTTATTTGTGCGAAATCTGTGATGATGTTGTACCCAATATGTCACAATATATGTACCTGCTAAATTATTTATTTTCCCGTTAAAAGTTTAGTAAATATTATGTTTTATTTTAATAACTAAAATTTTAGAGTAGAGATGGTAAGTATGTAGCTAGCGGTTCGGTAGATGGCGCTGTATACATGTTTAATGAATCTCAAAGCAAGCTAATTCATACAATAGAAGCTCACACTCAAACAGTAAGAAGTGTGGAGTTCTCACCTAACTCCCAACTATTCTTAACAGCATCGAATGATGGGGATGTGAAGATATTTGATGTGTAAGTAATAAGTATTTATTGTTTCATTTATGTATTTCTTATAACTTTACCTATTTTAAGGTTCCATATATTCAACAAAAAGCTGTCTTAAAATCCTTTGATTGTGGTTTTATCCTATTTTCTTCAAATCTACTGGGCAGAATAAATTGACATACATTATATATATATATATATATATATATATATATATATATATATATATATATATATTTTTATATTATATATATATATATATATATATATATATATATAATATAAAAATGAATCGCTGAATGTGTTGGTAAGCGCAAATCTCGAGAGCAGCTGAACCGATTTCGCTCATTCTTTTTTTAAAATATTCCTTGAAGTACGAGGATGGTTCTTACGGAGAGAAAAATTTAAAAAAATGCCTGAAAAAGTCTAAAAACAACACTTTTCTATACTCCCATACAAAAGATTCGTAATAATACTTAAAAGTCAATTTGAACTTTAATACCTTAACATAAAGTTTAAGTGTTAGTGGAGAGGTTCCGGGAAGGCAAAACAATAGAGTGACGATAGTATCTTATAAATATTAATGTCAATATTATTAATAAATAAAATTAATTTTTTTATGGCTAACACGGGCTAATAACTATTTATATCTATTTAAAACGTACCTAGCGACGAACCCGAGCGAAGCGAGGGTGAACCGCTTATATATATATATATATATATATATATATATATATATATATATATATATATTCGTCATTTGTGAAGGTATTTCGATGTTTACAAGTATGGATATTGATAAGTCACAATTAACAGTGATTTAGTTCGTCATAAAATATATTATTTAATTACGAATACTACTTCAACGTGTTCAAAGACACGAGCAAAATACTATCTTCCGTAAAAAATAATAGGTATTAGTGAAATATTTTCCATTCAACTACTTTCGAAGACAGATTTACAAAATTCACAAAATTCTATGTTAATCGGAATAGATAGATGTTTAATTTTTTTTTTAATATCCATAGAATTTTATATTTTTAAATTTTAACCACGGCGCCTGTAGATATCGACTACCGATTTATTAAAACTCTTGTTTTCATGTTTGCCTGGTAAATTAATAAAATTACTATTTATTAAAAAATAAAAATAGTAGGTACACCATCTTGTAATGCCTTCTGATATAATATAAGTATCTTTTCCACCCTTATAGGTGGAACATATTAAAAAATATGAAAAATGCGAAGATATCGCGAAACGTGTCCACAAAAATACAATTTAATTCAATCTATTTTCAATTTTATTTTCGTTTAATTTTGTAAATCAATAAGTATTATTTTCTGTAAATCAGGGCTGGCGGCAATCAAAGAAGTGTTTTGAACTTTAAATCGTGGGCATTAAGTGCGTGTTTCTCACCTGACGGTACTCGGGTGGCGGTCGCGGTCGGTGACGGAACTGTTACCATCGCTTTATTGGACCTCAAAATATTAAAAAGTTTTCAAGAACATGTTGACACGGTGAGTTATTTGTTTTCCCTTCTTATTTTTCTTATTCTTTTTTCTGTTCTCTTTTCTTTTTTCTTGTGTTAGTAGTATATTAAGAAATAACGACTAAGTTGATAATGTCTAGCTATAGTAAGATACTTTTTAGAGTTCTATACCTCAAAAGGTAAAAGGGGAACCCCTATAAGATCACTGTTTTGTCAATCTGTCCATCTGTCTGTTCGTGTGTCACCACCGATTTTCTCAGGAACGGGTGGATCTAGCAAGTTAAAATTTATACCAGGTACTGAGGTGTATAGTCCTTATTAGGTGTATAAAAATCAAGGTCCTGAGTCAACACGATAAAAAGATATGGGCAAATTTAGGTTTTCGCGAAAACTTGTAAGTACCAAAATTTACCTTAATTTTCAACTTTTTTTTTATTTTTCGGAATTTTCCCTTTACTTGTGCTGTAAGAACTTGCTTTTAACCAAAATTGACAATTTTAGGTCAACCGGAACTACCCTATAGGTTTTGGGTCGAAAATCTATATGGTAGTTTCCGTTGACCTAGAATTACGAAATTTGGCAAAAAGCAAGGTATCAAGGTCAACACAAATAAAGGAAAAATTCCAAAAAATAAAAAAAAGTTAAATATAAAGTTAAACAGATTTCCTACAAAGTGCGGATCCCTTGGTGGGCGAGTGCGACTCGCACTTGTCCGTAATTTTTTAGAGTATTTTGTCTATTTAGCTTTATAACATTTTGAGATGTCAGATTTCGGTAGAGCAGCGAACATTTCAAAAATATTTTTAATTTTTTTTCAGGTGTGGGATATCAAATTTAATTCGGAAGGCAATAAACTATTGTCCATCGGCAAAGATAAAACAATAAATATTTACGAATGCCCGATACCAGCCAAAAGTGCTAAAACATAATTTGTCACTTCAATAAATTATGAAACTTGAGATAAATCTTTTGATTTTTTAAATTATAAATTTTATTTTGTTAATACATACCTATTACTTATTTAATTACTTATAGCGACTCACCCTCGCTACACTAGGATTCATCTCTGGTTACTTAAAAATTGGGGGATGGGAGTAGGAGGGTGATAAATACTTTACGACCTATTTTCATACCTACAAAATATACAAAAAAAACATTAAAATCGGTCCAGCCGTTTCAGAGAAGTGCGACCACAAACACCGTGACACGAGATATTTATATATTAGTCACAATACTTACATATATTATTGGGATTACTTCTATTGAATTGACATTATCGGTCTCATCTATCAAAAAATATCTGATCATCTAAAAGCAAATAAGTTGATATTAATTTATTATTAAGTTAATTAATTACTTGTAACTTTGTAACAAAATCTTGGAAGTCAATTTTAATCTTTTAATTGTAGTATCGATTGAGATTTTATACTTCAAGGACCTCTATCAGGAGATAAATAGTTGAATATTTAATAAATACTAGCTAATATATAATAAAGCTACTAGTTTTGGCTCTTTTCATTTGTTTTGATTAGCGTTTCCAGTTTTTCTAAGTCTCAAAGTATATTACGTCTCGTATTTTTAACCTATAGTCTACAAATAGGTGCATTTGTATCTCAAAAATAATAAGGTTTTTTTTTTAAATAAATTGTTTTATTTTATTTCAAAGCACTAATTAATTATTTCATACAACTCAAAGTAAATTAAAATCATTATCGCACAGAATGCAAATAAATGACGACACGTTGGCTCAGTTTATAGTGACCCAAGTTGCTGTGCCAGCGATCGCAGGTTCGAGTCCCGCTGGGGGCATTCATTTGTGCGATGAGCACGAATGTTTGTACTCCAGTCATGTGTGTTTATATTTATAACATATATGCATTTAAAGTTATATATGTGTAGTGTATCAACTATTTTGTATCCATAACACAAGTCTCGTAGCTTACTATGGAACTAGATGGTGCTGTGTGTTAATGTCCCAACATATTTATTTTAATATAGAGCATAGATACAGCGAAAGTACGAAAAGATCAAATATGATATTTGAAGCCGTCGGAGATTAGGACAGTAGGTATTGATTCCGTGTGTACAAAGCGAGAAAACCGCCCCCTAAGCCGTGGGGTTTCTTGATTAATTTTTCGTAAGAGGATTGTATCTATTAGGATGATACGTTCTTGATCCTTAGATAGTGTGGGAACATATTGCTATTTGCGTATTATTATTGCAATAGGTTTAGTAATATTGCATTCTAGTGTTACGTACTAGCGTATTTTTTCGATATTATCTATACTAATATTATAAAGAGGCAGAGTTTGTTTGTTTGTTTGGTTGAACGCGCTAATCTCAGGAAATCTGGTTTTAAAAATTATTTTTGCTTTAGATAGCTGGTTTATTGAGGAAGGCTATATATCATCCCGAGAAAACTTTCAGTTCCCGTGGGATAGGTTTGTTTTTTCCTAGGGACGAACCCGAAGTGAAACGAGGGGGTGTCGCTAGTTTAATATAATAATGATGGGATAAAAAGTATTATAATATAGTGCCATACCAGCCATAAACTATCTTTAAGCAAAATGCTTTGTTATTGCGAAAAAAGGAGGACATGCCATTTAAACATTGGAATTTATAATAATTGATTGTTAAATAATTGATATATCATAATTAAATGGAAAGTATATTTTAAGTGCGTACTTGTACCTACTATAATATCTCCTGCGTAGTCTAGAGTTATGAACAATGTCCGAACTCCGAAGCTTCTCATTTGTCAATGTAAAACGTAAGAAAAATTTACTAAATGATATGTTTAACACTGTCCATTGTTGCAGAGATAGTGGGTTCGATTTTGATAAAATATTTTCGGATTTTTTATTGGCGTACGTGATCGCATCAACTCTGTATTAGTGGTTAGATACGTGTTACATACACTTGTACTATAATATTTCCTGCGTAATCAGTTAGTAGCGTTGGGTAAGGTCCAAGGCCGTAAATGTGTCAATATAAATCTTAAAATAAATCGAACTTATTAAGAATTGAACCTACGACCTTGCGGACCAGATAAACCACTGCGGTAGATGGTCGACTACTTTTGAATAATTAACAAATTCTAAGGTAACACAGACAGTTTTTAATATTAAAAAATTAATAAATAAGAGTTTTTAGTCCATTTTTTCATTCGTAAATCAGGTTAACTTTAAATGTAACATCTATTTGGAGATTCAGATTTTTTCATTTCATAGTGAATTTCAATAGAAGTTAGGTCCTACTTTGAAACTTAAGTCTAATACATTTTCACTTTTAATCAGTGTACGATGTATTCTGTATTATTTCTTTTATTATATATCTTTTAATTATTATCAACTTAATACTTAATTTTTAACGGTGTAAAAAGTTTTTACTTTCACCCTTCTAAGATTTACGCGAATATTTGATATTTTAAATCATACCTACTATTTTTCTCCCGTTGTCCCATGTTTGCTTAAAACATTCGAATTTTTGTGAACGAAAAATCTATATAAAACCATGATAAAAAACAAGTTTAATATAATATACAGTTAATAGCAATACACATATACTAATGCCTAAACCGCGTAGCCGCGTTGAGCTCGAAACTATGAATGGTTTCGATTTGCGGCTTATCCTGGATATTTTACACATATTATGTTTTATTAAATACATACAAATATAATGGAGGCATTTATCGAAAATATTTACATTGGTAGCAAGTGAATCGGTATCGGCTTAATTTGTGGGGAATTATGCGGCGAAGCCCGCGAGGCCCGCCGGGAAATCAACTTTACATTCAATTTGCCGGCGCGCCACAGATAAAAACCAATCTCTTCATTTTTACCTGCCATTTCAATTGTTCAGTAAACGCGAGTTTTTTTCATTTATTCTACAATTGAAACAACTAAGTAGATTAACGTTTGATTATAATTTAATATTTTTGTCTTAATTTAAGAAATTCGATAAGAATTTATAAATCACAAAACAATGAAAATATTGGATTTGCGCTATCCACTATTACAAAGATAGCGGGTTCGATTTATATTGTAAATGTTTTATTTGCTATTTCTTATTGCCAACTGCGTATGTGCTAGTGATTACATAAAATTGCTGCAGTGCCTGCAGGTTCGATTTCCGGACATGGAAAATGTTTTTCTTGTCCCAACATGTGTTATAATGTCCTCGTCCTAACAATTAAATTCACTACCCTTCAAAAATCAACTAATCTTAGGACATACAAGTGTACTTTTCATTTTATTTATATAAGAATGCCTTGGCATGGTTAAATATAAAGTAGGAATTTGTCCTTGTGTACAAATGCCCTATATTATACTTCTTATTGTATGGATCAATGGTACGACTAGATTAGTAGATATGGTAATTCATTCATGTGAATCATCATTGATAAACATCAGTAATAATCGTATAACATTCTAGAGGGCTTACGCGGATTCGCCTGTTTGTGTTCGTTCTTTGTGATATGGGTGCTTACAACACGGTTGGTTACCGCTGCGATGACCTTTCGGGGACCTTTAAATTTTGTTTATACATTTTAACGTTAACATAACAAAGCCTTTATATAATTTAGGTTTTTTTTTGGTAATTTAGGGCATGATATTTATTTAAATGTTTGTAAAATATAGCACATAGTCTTACGAACGTACGTTTAAATATATGTATAATATTAAAATTCAATTTTACTTTTGTGCTCATATTGTTGATGCAAACATTACACCAGCAATTTTTTTAATAAAAATGAAAGCTAGTTATCTCCACATAAATGGCTGACAGAATCTGATGCTTATCAGTTATCAGCGTTAGTTGACAAGCTGTATTGTCCAAGTCGGCCAAGCGATGGTATCGTTGTCGTAATCACGGCCGCTGGCAGCTCGATTCAATGAGATGAAATCACTATGCGGCTCTATGAATAATTCAGGTGCGGTCCACCCACGCCCAGCCTCCCCATATATCTCCCACTAAATGTGACATACATATATGTTAAAGGGGTTGGTACGCGATATATGAATCAAATAATATAAAATTGTTTGAATATTGGATCCACCAACCGACACGCCAATTTGCCTTAGCTTGTGAAACCGTCGGGTATGAATTGTGTAATTTTATTTGTTTTAAAAAAGAAATATATTTTCAAACATAATTTTGTGTATAATCTGTAACTCTGGGCTTTGAGCATTCAATACCTAAATAGTTTTCATGGGCTTAATAAAAATAAAAAGTAAAACTAATTTTAACAATTTGTTTATTTGTTACTATTCATATCAGATCAATAAATTAGGTTAACAATAACAAGGGTATAGCTTCATTTAATGTTGGTAGGAGATGATGGGGGATGAGTAGCTGACGTGTGCGAGGGGAGCGGCGTAGGTTAGCTTGGCTGCGGGAGCGGCGTACGAGACTTTGGTGATGGGGGCGGAGTAACCGGAGTAGGCGACGGGTGCAGAGTAAGCCACCTTGGCGACGGGAGCAGCGTAGGTGAGCTTGGCGACGGGAGTAGCGTAGGCGAGCTTGGTGATGGGAGCGGCGTAGGCGAGCTTGGCGGGGGCGGGGGCGGGGGCGTGGGGTGTACCCTCATAGCGTACGATAGCGTTGAAACCTTGTTCCTTGTCAGAAGTGTATTCTACGATACGGTGTACGCCATCAGGCTGCACGAGGGAATAGGAGCCGTGCACATTATCACCAGCACGAGCCTCTTGTTGTTGCTTGATGTCACCGGTGTGCTCATCGTGCACGGAGTACTGGAACTCGTAGTGAGCTGGCGCCTCGGGCTCGGCGTACGCTACTTTAGCGAGGGGCACCAAGGGCACGGCTGAGGCGGCTACGGCCAGAGCGAGAACGATGACGAACTGAAATATATTTCAGATTAGACAAAAATGTAATAAATTAAATTAAAAATATTATAAGATTTTTTATTTTCATAGAACTAAGATCTATGCTGTGTTTTTACGTGCGTTATATTTGTAAATTAATTTTAATATTATTCACCTTAGCGACCATTGTTATTGCTTGATTGTCGACGTTTGACTGTGTTTCACTGTAAACTTCTTGGGATTTTATACTATTTAACATGGTGACATACAGGACGCCCTGGGCTATAGAGCATACACTAATTACCAGGCTACAATTGACGGCGAGGTGAAGGTCAACATTTTACTTGGAATTCGTATGTAAGTAGTTTGGCACGATTCGTATTACGCATTCATATGATTGCATATATGTCTAGTTAAACTTGAGTGTGACATGATTAAATAAAAAATGAGCATATTTTTATTAATTCATTTCTATGGTTTATATTTAAAATAAAATATTGAATAATTGATTGTTTCTCAGTTATTAAATCTCTAATGTAAGTTTTAGTTCATGTGCGAATTATTTCTAATATAATTACCGCGTGCCTTATGTGAACGCATAAAAATAAAGGAAAACATCGTAATTCGTGAGTAAACTAACATGTCTGAGAGAACCTAGCAAGTTTTCGAAAGACATTATGAAGTCCGCCAACCCGCATTTGGCCAGCGTGGTGGACTATGGCCTGATCCCCCTCGTATTGAAGGGAGGCCCGTGCCCACCAGTGGGACGTTAAAAAAATGGCTGAATACTAAATTTTAGTTAGCTCTAGCAGTAATAGTCTTAATTTAAGCCTTTAGTAAAGTTATAAAGGCGAAAATTAGCTGTTTTGTTATTTCTTCACATATGGATGGAGCAAGGAATCGACATTATTTTGCATGCAGATTTTAGGACCAACAAAGGTAACTGATTGTAAAGCCCAAGCGAATTGGGTAACTCTAGAAATAAATATATTAAAAAAAAACAGTCATGAGGACTGCCGACAGAACTGAAAACTTACAACTAAATACATATAAACAAACAGTTGTTTTTTGTTGGATACTCAAATTGTTTGATCTTAAATTAAAATTGTTTACATTTATCTGGTTTTGACATCTATCGGCACTATGAGTGTTAGTTAACACTTCACGTGACCATGTCGATGACGACTTACATGAATTTACTCCCCATCCAAACCTGCCTATAGAAGTTTTCACATCAAAAATAAATGAATACTTATAAATATATAGCCTATCCAGGAATTCGGTACCTACTATAATAATTATTATTTTCATGTAAGGAGATACATCGATTTAATAATGATCATATAAATAATTATTATACACTTGGGGTTTGATTATCAGATTCTACAGGTAGATTAAGACGTTCTTTCTGTTAATTGAATTTTCATTTCGCCCTGTAATATACTACGCAGGATACTTTTTTTAAATTTAAATAAATTATGAAAAACGAGTATATCGTGACGATGAGAGGTAGATTATATACTTAAAACGTGAAAGTGTTATTTTAACACTAGCATGCAAGTACCTATGCCGCAAAAATATTTTGAACATTACCAGTTAAACATTTCTTTTGCCGCGGGTTTCGAAGCTTTAATGTAAAACCTCATTTATTAACAAGGTAAAATGTAAGTAAATTCACATAAAAACATGCAAATACATACATACTTAAGTGGCAATAGTAAGATGTGTGTTAATGGCTTGCGGTGTTATATGCCGTGGAAAAGGTTAGAAGTATGTAAAGTACAGAAACTTTTGTCGAGTATTTTTTTAATATTTTACAAACTATTTCATAATTATATCAAAAAATCGGTGATATGCTTGAAATCAATTTTCCAATATGATGATGTTCTCCTGACCGATTCCGGCCACGGCGGCCAATCTCATTGAGACTAGCCAACTGCGCAGGAGATATTATAGTGCACAAGTGTACGCGCAGACACAAGTGCACTCTCTATTCCTGTCACTCTCATACTCCAGTGGGTCGACTACTCGACACGACCAGTGAGAGTTAAGGCGCAGGACCGACGGCTTTACGTGCTCTCCGAGGCACGGGGGTGAAGCACCGCCAACTTCCCAACTCCGGGCTGTTACTGAGGCTTACTATATAGAAAGACTCAATAACTAAACTTGGCCCGACCCGGGACTCGAACCCAGGACCTCCGGGTGTGCAGCCGTACATGCTAGCCACTACACCACAGAGGCAGTTAAGTCCAATATATTGAATATACTATGTACCTACATACCTATGAGGTAGCAAAGTAAAAATTCATAACAGGTTGATATCTATAAAAGTATGAATGTTTAAAACTCCCAACATATCTATCTCCTATCTTATATATATATCACATTGTTTTGTGTGTGCAATACTCAAGGATACCTTACCTACAGTATTAGAAATTTTATAAAAAATCATCAGGCCGTGCTCCAGAAGCGCGCAATATACAGACAATAATTCTTGAAACTTTTGATTTGATATAAATTACATACAGAGTTAGATAATACAGATAACAGACTTTCTATTCAACCTTTCATTAATATTATTATGATTGTAAGCTGCCCCGCCTTCTTTTTTTAAAGTTGGAAAATTCATTTAGATATACCACCTGCATCCATACAGATAGTTATGTGGGACTCACCGACAAAGCCAGTACTACCCGCTAAAACCCAACGGAACCTACCCGTTTTTATGAAGCGTCGCTATATCGCTTACGCAGTCAACCACGATGCCCCGACGGCAGGTCTGTTGAAGCAGAAAAGTTGCTCGAACAGTCCACTCTGCTATCAGAGTAGTACCAGGAGCAACCCGCATGGCACACCATCCACCTTTTTGTTTCTTGGCTTCGCACGCGGCTAGATTCTTGGACGCTAATTAGCGATTAGTTTTCATATTTTTTTCTATATAGTATCAGTCCTAATCCCTCAACGACCGCGTACACCCCGACGTTACAGTTAACAAAATAGATTTCTTAGAAATTTAATTCATTTCTTAGAAATTTACCTGGACTTGTTGACTTATACTCGGCTCTAAATAGTCATAATTAAATAATAATAATTATGACTACATAATTCAGAATCATAATTCAGATCTCAGTTCATGCAGAAAATATTTTTACGACTTACAAAATCAATCGTCAAAATCAAGGTTGATCAATTTAAAAAATCATCGGGTGATAATTAAATTTAAAGTAAAGTATTAAAAGTTGATTATTTAATTCTGATTTCTCATTAATACAGGCAAAAATTACTTGCTTATAAGGCGACCTCAACCCCAAACTTTGTCAACATTATAATTTCTTTATGCAAATAAAATATTTTTATTTTATTTATTATTGGACCGGTTCGATAATTTGATGCAATTAATTTAATGTACCTAAGTTATCTACTTATTACAGTTATCTGTCTATACATATAATAAAATTGTAACTAAGCCGCATCTGTACATTACATATTTTTCGAAAAATCTAATTGAAATAAACATTATGATCGATACAGAGGCCGAATCTTAGTTCTTAGAATTTTTGCCTGTCTGTCTGTTACCGCATCACAGAAAAACTACTGGAGGGATATTTGGTATGCTGATAGCTGGTTTTCCGGGTCAACATATAGGATACTTTTTACCGCGGGGAAATATTTCATTTTTGAGAAAAAATACAAAAACTGCAATGTAAGAGTATACTAATATGTAAAACCTAAGAATTTGGTTTTTGGTTATCTGAACGCGGGCGCAGCCGCGGGCAATGCTAGTTGGAACTATAAATCTTAAAACGAAAGGATCATAATATTTAGTGTTTACATAGTATAAAACGACGTCGCTTCCCCTGTCTGTTCGCTTAAATCTTTTAAACTACTCAACGGATTTTAATGCAGTTTTTAGCAATAGATTGAGTGATTCAAGAGGAAGTTTTATATGTATAATACATGCATATTATAGTACAGAAAAGCCGAGAAATTCAAAAATTTGTATTGTGCGCTTATATTGCCTACCTAGGGACGAACCCGAGCAAAGCGAGGGTGAGTCGCTAGTTTTTATATAAATTGGATATTTTCAGTAAGTCATTTTACAAAGATTTTTTTCAATAGTTGCTATGTAGGTACCTTTCTTCGATGTTTTAGCTTTAAGTTATAAAAAACGATTAGTTTTTGGTACGAAAAACGAGTCAAACTTAAAGTTGGTACTTTAACAGCAACTTTTCTTTTGGATATAAATGAAATATGTAGTACAGAGTGTGAACGTTATGTAAGTAATTAAATAAAGATTTTTGGGCAAAAATAATTTCTTTTGGTATTATCAATGTTGCTCGACCTTGGATCCCATGACTTTATCTGAAAGCGTGCATTAATTTTTGTTTATCAAAAGAACCTTAATGTACGGTAAATCTGGCAGTACATAGTAAAAAGTTAGTGGATAAATAAACCAATTTGTAAAATCTTAACAAATAATTTATTTGCAACTATCTATTTATATCACATAACACAATAAATTAAGTAACAACGACCACCGCTATGTTAGTGTTGGTAGGAGATGATGGGGGATGAGTAGCTGACGTGTGCGAGGGGAGCGGCGTAGGCTAGCTTGGCTGCGGGAGCGGCGTACGAGACTTTGGTGATGGGGGCGGAGTAACCGGAGTAGGCGACGGGTGCGGAGTAGCCGGAGTAGGCGACGGGTGCAGAATAAGCCACCTTGGCGACGGGAGCAGCGTAGGCGAGCTTGGCAACGGGAGCCGCGTAGGCGAGCTTGGCAACGGGAGCTGCGTACGCGATCTTGGCGGGGGCGGGGGCGTGGATGGGAGTACCCTCATAGCGTACGATAGCGTTGAAACCATTGATCTTGTCAGAAGTGTAGTCTACGATACGGTGTACGCCATCAGGCTGCACGAGGGAGTAGGAGCCGTGCACGTCATCACCAGCGCGAGCCTCATGTTGTTGCTTGATGTCGCCGGTTTGGTGATCGTGCACGGAGTACTGGAACTCGTAGTGAGCTGGCGCCTCGGGCTCGGCGTACGCTACTTTAGCGAGGGGCACCAAGGGCACGGCTGAGGCGGCTACGGCCAGAGCGAGAACGATTACGAACTGAAATAATGAGTTTGTATGGGTAAATTATAATTATTCCTTATAAAATTTATATTCTATTTGAGAACATTATAAGACTTCTAATGAAATATTTTTTTACAATTTTTTTTCAATTTAACACATGTTACACACCTTAGCGACCATTGTTACTGCTTGATAGTAGATGTTTGACTGTGTCCTACTGTAAACTTCTTAGGATTTTATACTTTTCAAGCATGGTGACATTAACTGCGCCCTGGGCTATAGAGCATACCAGGCTACAATTGACAGCGAGGTGAAGGTCAACATTTTACTTGGAATTCGTACGCAAGTAGTTTGGCACGATTCGCATTACGAGTCCATATGATTGCACCTACGCTTAGTTAAACTTGAGTGGGATATTATTAAATAATTACCTTACATATATTAAAGCATTACTTTGCTCTACATTTGAAATTCATAACGATACGAATAAAGAATTTCATTACACTGATCATAAAGCGTCAATAAGCTCTGATATAAAACAAATAAAGTTTACCTACAGAACATTTAACATCATTTTATTACATAATTATCTTTATAATTATGTATTATCATTAATACTTTCTTAGATTTACCTACGAGAATATTTAACATTTTATATAAACAATTGCGAGAGTTTGTTTGAGGATTTGTCTTTTTTAAAGAAAAACTTTATTTCGCAGGCAGATGTGAAATAATAAAATATTAGTTGTATTGTGTAGGTAGAGTCGGACGGGTCTAAATATATAATATTTAAAAATTTCTCTAGCTTGAGTCAAATGCGTAACTAAATACTTGGAAAATCAAATGTAAGCTTAAGAAAATTATTGCTTCAAAAGTCGCTGACAGTCACTGAATGTAGTAATGCTGTGTATTTGATTATTCTATTTTTTTAATTTAAAAAAATACAGAGGAATGTAAAAAGTTTTTAGCAATGCTCACTATGTTTTTCATTTCATTCTGATTGAAACACTTGTTTTAACCATGCAGGCAAACAGTATGTAATGTGTGATTTTTATAATTAAATACTAGCGACTCACCCTCGCTTCGCTCTGGTTCGTCCCTAGGTATGTATTAATTTATTTCAACAGAACCCTAATTCTTTTTCTAAAATAAAAGTATCCTATGTTACTCCCAATAACATCAGCTATCTTCCAGTGAAAGTCCCATCAAAATCAGTCCAGCCGTTTCAGAGATTATCCGAAACAAACAGACAGACAGACAAAATTTAAAAAAAATGTGTTTTTCTTATAAGTAAGTACCGTATATAATTTCATATGGATTTAGTAAAACGCTGTTATTTTGACATTACAAACAGACACTTCAATTTTATTTATCTGTATAGATTAGGTAATCTTCTTTCTCAAGAACGCGAATAAAAGTGATAGTTCTTATACCTATGTGTATGTGTGTCTGCCCTTAAAATTTCGCGCTCGTGTACTTCATTTTTGTTTCCTAATAGCAGGTATATTTTTTGACGACACGTTTGACTCAGTTTGTAGTGACCCTACTTGCTGTGGTCAGCGGTCGCGGGTACGAGTCCCGCTGGGGGCATTCATTTGTGTAATGAGCACGAATGTTTGTACCTCAGTCATGGGTGTTTATATTTATAAATATATTATAATATGAATGTATTTAAAGTTATATAGTGTATTGTATCGACTATCTGGTATCCATAACACAAGCCTCGTAGCTTGCCATGGAACTAGATGGTGCTCTGTGTTAATGTTCCAACGTATCCCAACGTATATAAGTTAAATATGTTTTTGTGATTGCCTCTTAAAAGCTGTATTTTGATACCCCACTGTACTAGTTTGGAAGAATTTTTTTTTAAAGACACAAGTTGGCGGCTGATATCAGCCATTTTAATTTTTAACTATTTTTATAGCCTATAACACTCGCGTTATAAATCGATTGACACATTACTGTCCTTTGAGACGCGCAGTTGGGTAAAAAATAAAGGAACGAGGGTTTTCATTTAGTATAGATACGTAATTAGATATTTTCGAACTACCAGCTGATGCTAAACAAAGCAAATCTATTTCGATACGTATAGGTAAATACATCACTAATTGATGTATAATATTTTAACTATAATTAGAGTTCATACCTAATCATATTTACCTATTAGATATTCATATCTTAAAACATTGTCGGCTGGCACTGAATTCAAAAATATCTGATTGATCTATACTAAATGAAAACCCCCGTTCAATAATTTTTTGCTCTTTAGTGCCTGGAAGTCGGTTTTTTTAAGTTTTTATTAAATACTGGCATTGCCCGCGGCTCCGCCCGCGTTCAGATGAGCAAAAGCTAAATTCTTAGGGTTTACATATTAGTATACTCTTACATTGCAGTTTTTGTAATTTTTCTCAGAAATGAGAAATTTTCCCGCGGTAAAAAGTATCATATATGTTGACCCGGATAACCAGCTATCACCATACCAAATTTCATCAAAATCCCTCCAGTGGTTTTTCTGTGATGCGGTAACAGACAGACAGACAGAAAGACAGACAAAAGTTCTAAAAACTATAGATTCGGTCTCTGTATCGATAATATTGTATATTTCAATAAGATTTTCCAAGAAATGTTTAATGTATAGATTCGGCTTGGTTACAATTTTATTTTATGTATAGATTATATATATGACTACTAAGACATTTTTAGTAAGAATTCGTATGGATTCTTCAGTGTATATCAATAATAGGTTTTCATTTGCACGAATAGCTTTCCCTAACCCATGAGAACCCTTCAATAGAAAGTAGCTTAAGTGATTCATATCTTATGACTTCTATTACATTGTAAAATTCGTCTAATATAACCTAATAAAAGCAATTTCTTTAAAATTTATATGGCACAGGCAGAGTCTATGGGTAGTAGGAAGGTACTTTTTCAAATTTTAATAATTGATATTAACATTATTATTTACGGTGGGTGTAATACGTGTATATACTTTTATATACGAATAGGTTGAAAAATATACTACAGTGTAAAATCTTAAACAAATATTTATTTGTAACTATTTATATCACATCAGGTAATAAATTAGGAAACTTTAACAAGCAACTGCTACATCTAGTGTTGGTAGGAAATGACGGGGGATGAGTAGCTGACGTGTGCGAGGGGAGCAGCGTAGGCTACTTTGGTAACAGGGGCGGAGTAGGCGGAGTAGGCGACGGGGGCAGAGTAGGCCACCTTGGCAACGGGAGCGGCGTAGGCAAGCTTGGCGACGGGAGCGGCGTGGGCGACCTTGGCGGGGGCGGCGATGGGAGTGCCCTCGTAGCGTACGACGGCGTTGAACCCGTGCTCCTTGTCGGCAGTGTAGTCTACGATGCGGTGCACTCCGTCGGGCTGCACGAGGGAGTAGGAACCGTGCACAGCGTCTCCCGCGCGAGACTCTTGTTGCTGCTTCACGTCCGCGCTGTGCTCGTCGTGTACGGAGTATTGGAACTCGTAGTGGGCGGGAGCTTCGGGCTCGGCGTATTGCAGCACGGGCAAGGCGGTGGCGGCCGCGGCCAGGGCGAGGACGATCATCATCTATAATGATAAATTAATGTATTTTAAAATGTCCATTTAAATATTGTAGTGTAGCGTCAATTATATTCGTTTTGGAATTTTATAAATTACCTTAGCAGCCATTGTGGTTGTTGATGTGGTGAGTGTTGAAGTATGAATGTACTGAAATATGTTTTGCGTGCCTTTTTATATATGTATCGTTGCTAAAGCATTGATATAATTCAACTGGCACTTTCTTGGTCGCGCAGTATTATTATTCGTTATGTAAAGGATATTAAATAATTCAAGTTTGATTCCTAGGTCAGAAGCTGAACCTAGTCTGTTCATTTATTTAATATGCATAAAATAATAATTTTGTCATTTACTGCAGATAGGTACGAGTATGTACCTAGTGTGAGGAATAAGAATAAGTTAATATATGTATTTTTATTCGTAGACGTGTTATTGTACTCGTAGACGACAGTCTTTTATAGGCAGTGGTAGCCCAGCGGTAGCTCAGTTGGGAAACCAAGTGAAGCGGGTTTAAATCAAGAGTCTTGCACTTCTGATATTTTCATGAGCTAATCATTTCCAACATGATTACCACTTGCCTTACGATGAAGGAAGCCCGCATGTCTGAGAGAACCTAGCGAGTTTTCGAGAGATATCTGTGGTCCACCAACCCGTACTTGGCTAATATGGTGGACTATGGCCTTATCCCCCCTCGTATTAAAGTGTGCCCAGTAGTTGGACGTTAAAAAGGACTGAATGGTAATGAATTTTTCATAAATATTCAAACAGACAAATAACTATTTAAGAAAATAATGTACATTTTATTTTGTATGTTATAAATTGAAATGAATAAGAAAACGAATTATTGTCTTTTGCTCCTGTTACGTGGTATAAGTAAGCCACTTAATGCTAAATTAAAATATGATCCTAGATAACTAAATTAGTTGACATTTAAGATTTTGAAAGAAAATTCCTTAAGTAAAAGAAAAAAATAATGAAGAGAAAATTAGGGTAGTTTTGTGTAAAATTTTCTTAATGTTACGACAGTATTTATTTTTTTAAGTATAAATCATGCGTTCAAAGGAAATAAAAGTAGATGTTTTTTATTATTTGTTGCATATTCATCTTAAATCACAGAAAACGGCAGAACGGAAATGAAAAATAATATATGGATAATAGTTAGGTCTATATATAATAATGCTTAAACTTAGGCACTAAAATAGTTTGCTCTTAGTTGAGAGGTATGTAAGTATTCCGAAAAGATAGTTTTGTTTAAAATACCAAATCTTAGAAAATATTATATTTCAATAAGTTTCCAAAGTAAAACGCCTGTCCTGTGCCCAAATCGCACGCCAATAACCCACAGAACAACGAACATAACATAAAACGCCCATCAAACCCGATTGAACAATAAATTCTTAAAAAACCTACACTAATGCAGCGTTTATTAAGTGTTAAATGTGAAAGTAGCTTCTGTCTGTCTGTTACATGTTTCACACTTAAACTTCTGAACGGATTTCGATGAAATTTGGCAAGGACATAGATTGTATCATGAGCACGTAAATAGGTTACCTTTCATCCAAATCTCGCTTAACTCGCGAGCCTAGCCGTTGGCAAAATCTAGTATTAAAATATAAAATCTAGTATTATATTTAACCAAATCAAATATTTAAAAAAATGACATTTAACAATATAACACAGATTAACATAGATTTTTTTAAATTTGAGTTTATATGTTATGGTAAGTTTGTCTGCCTGTGTAGCTACGGATGCATAATCAAACTGCCGGGTGTATTGTATACAGTCATTAAGTCTCGATCCTTGAACATTGTTTAATTTATAAGTCTGATAATATATAATCGAATAATTTGTACTTATTTAATCAAATCAAACATTACAATTGTTGAAAAATGACACTCTACGGGACTAGAATTTAAAAAGTTATATCTGTATGAAATAAAAGATAGGGAGAGCACTTAGGATTTCGCATTCACTTGTAAAATCCCAAATATTTGATCACTTGTTCTTCATAATTAAATAAAGTTATTATAAAATTTCTACTCATTGTTTTTCTGTTTCTACACTATTTCCCTGCAGGTCTCCATGACTCATGTACTCAGTCATATATAGTAGGTATACATAGACATACATATTTCACATAAATAAATATTTTGAATTTTACTAACATATAATAAGTTTTTGTGTACGTATAGGTACTAACAAAACGAGTCGCTGTTTTTTTAAACTACTAAGTTCCTCGGATAAATGAATTTATTATTATATTATTCAGTTCCTCCTGACCGTTTTCGGTCGCGGCGGCCGGTCTCCTAAGACTAGCCAAATGCGCTGGAGATATTATAACACAAGTGCATTCTCTATTTCTGTCACTCTCAAACTCCAATGGGACAACAATTCGACACGACCGATGAGAGATCAGGCGCAGGGCAGCTTCTCTTGGCTCAGCTTCTCTGTGGCTTCCCAAATCCGAATTTACATGAAAACGGATGCAAAAGTTTAGTAAAATTCAAAAATGTTGACAAAGTTGTATTCTTCTCTCCCGGTTCATTCTATTTTCAATAAAATATATTCTATAATATGTTGCATGTAAAATTTTATCTAAATTCATTAAGAAGTTTTTGCATGAAAAGTGAACAAATTCCCTTATAGATTTCCTTTAAACATTAAATTAAAATCTTAAAAGGTGAATAGAATCGGACGGAATTAGATCAGATCCGACTATTCTTTGGTTTTGGTCAATAATATTTTCTCAGGGTTGCCAACCTCACGATTTAAGGAGTTTTTTTTAACTTATTATTTTTTATTTCAATCGTTCTCAACCCTTTATCTAATATAGTGTGGGTGTATATACTGAAAACGTAATATTATAGGTACTATTATGTAAAATTATACTATTATATAAAATCTTAAACAAACATTTATTTGTAACTATTTATATCACATCAAGTAATAAATTAGGAAACTTTAACAAACAACTGCTACATCTAGTGTTGGTAGGAAATGACGGGGGATGAGTAGCTGACGTGTGCGAGGGGAGCAGCGTAGGCTACTTTGGTAACAGGGGCGGCGTAGGCGGAGTAGGCGACGGGGGCAGAGTAGGCCACCTTGGCAACGGGAGCGGCATAGGCGAGCTTAGCAACGGGAGCGGCGTAGGCTACCTTGGCGGGGGCGGCGATGGGAGTGCCCTCGTAGCGTACGACGGCGTTGAACCCGTGCTCCTTGTCGGCGGTGTAGTCCACGATGCGGTGCACTCCATCGGGTTGCACGAGAGAGTAGGAACCGTGCACAGCGTCTCCCGCGCGTGACTCTTGTTGCTGCTTCACGTCGGCGCTGTGCTCGTCGTGTACGGAGTATTGGAACTCGTAGTGGGCGGGAGCTTCGTGCTCGGCGTATTGCAGCACGGGCAAGGCGAAGGTGGCCACGGCCAGGGCAAGAACGATCACAATCTGTAACAATGAGTAAATACATATATTATAGAGATATATGTATCTTCTATATCTAAAACGCTTCTAAGTGATCTTCCAATATCATAGAAAAATATACAAATATAGGCAGGTATACGTCTACTAATATTATGTACATTTTCTATATAGCTAACCTTAGCGGACATTGTACGTGTTGTCGCTGTGAATATTTTAGTATGAATGTGCTACAATAATTTTGGCACTCGTTTTTATGCATGCATATTGCAAAAATAATGTAATATGAAAGACATTTTTGCCCGCCAGCGGCCAGGTATTTCATGTATATTTTTTAATAAATACTTAGTGTATTCAATTTATTTTAATTTATGCACTAAACGAGAATGAGAATATATAACGGGTTTTGCAAATATAAATTATTAGATAACCAATTCTTCAAGTTCTACCTACATTAACTCTTTGCTGTTTCTGGATATGCTATAGAAATCACGTGAAATATTTTTTATATTTGTTTTTGAGGTTTAACTAATATAGATCTTACCATCGGCAAAGGTACCAATAATTAAATAAATTTATTTTAATTTTAACTAAGTTCGTCGTTATTTTTAAAGTGTTAAAAAGTTTATTTCCCATAGCAAAGTCTTTCATTTTATGGTTTACAAAATACACTTTTGATTAACTAGTTTGACCCCAAAAATAACTCCACATATTTTTGTCATTTTTGTATATATAGTTAATTATTGTTATCAGTTATGTTATGTTAGTTAAAATGCTTATTAGGGGTGACGTAAGTATGTTACAGTTATTATACATGGACACTAGTAGGCATTATAGATCCAAAATTCGGAAAAAGCCTTTGAGAACACTAGAAAGTGAACAAAATAATGAATGTTCTTATTTATTGTATGCGTAAGTGTGTTTAAATTACTTTTACATACATTAAGCCAATACTTGCCGATTTAAATGCTCCCAAAGTAAACATTGTGCAATGTGCACCCTCTAAAATAAAAAAGTGCTTGTGTATCGGGTTGGTCGGTAAAATCGGATGAAATATAATGATTTAATAGTAATAAAACATCTAAAATATTTTCAACGAAAATCATTTTGGTCAAGATATGTCGAGTAGTTTTGAGATATGCGATATTTTTATTTCCAAGCTTTTTTAGCTTAACGGTCGCAAAATTAACTTTGCTTTTGGTTTGGTTGGTTTGTATAGAAATACATATTATAATAACGCTCGGGTTCGTCCCTAGGAACGTTTTAAATTAAAATGGATATAATACGTTATCCTTAAGAGATAGATATATGCCATCGCAGACTCTTCTGTGGACCTATATATACACAATTCCACCATACATTATTTTGTTATATCTCAAAGGGTTTAGGCAGCGTTTTCGTTGAAAGCTCCCAGACGGCTTATTTTTTTCCAACACCTCCAACAAATATCGTTATATTTTAGTCAATGTATACAAAAACTTAACAAATTATATACTAAAACCTTCCTTTTGAATCAGTCTATCTTTTAAAAAACCCGCATATAAATCCGTTGCGTAGTTTTAAAGATCTAAGCATACATAGGGACAGACAGACAGCGGGAAGCGACTTTTTTATAAGCGATATTTGTTTTATACTATGTAGTGATATAAACAATGAGAGGATCGGGATCAGGCCACCATATCAGTTCACCATGCCGACTAAGGGCGGGGTAGTGGACTTCACATGTCTTTTGAAAACTTGCTACTTGCTTGATACTTGCTAAGTTTCCTTACGATGTTTTTCTTCACCGTACTAGGTATAAGTGGTAACCACTAACCGTGTTGGAAAGGATTCGTACATGAAAATATCAGAGGTGCGAGACCCAGGAGTTAAATCCGCTTCACTAAGCGAACGCTTTACCACAGATAACATTAATTAATGCACAACATAAATTTAATGAAATATGCCACATAAAACTTGATAAGCTGTTAGATTTAGTACAATAAAAACATTTATCTATGCTCATCCACTCTTAACATTTTTGTATCTGTCAACATTTGTCTTGTCATCTATGGCGGCGATGTCTTAACTCTCATGTCTGTTTTATCTGCTTTGTTAAAGAACTTAATACGGAATAGAGAAGCTTCAATATTGAATATAAATGTATTTTATTTACCCAAACCCAACATAAGCGAAAAAAATATATTAAAAGAAATATATTTAGCCAATCTTTGCCATGGCTCTGTCATATTTATTTTTTCTACAATTTATAGAACAAAACAAGGGACTCACACATAAACCTGTACATAGCACATTGAAAAAGTGAGAAAGTTTCTCATATCTACCAGTAACCTCGTAAGGATACGCTTATAAAAGCTCGCAACATAAATAATTCAGTATATTCAGACTGTTACATTCACTACGACGCGACGACAACCACGATGTCGGCTAAGGTAAAATTAATTATATATATGTACATAATATAAATATCACAATTTATATTATAAACATGAATTATAGAACTTTTTAATATAATTTAAATTATAAATAAAAATATTTAACTTTTTACAGATAATGATCGTCCTCGCCCTGGCCGCGGCCGCCTCCGCCTTGCCCGTGCTGCAATACGCTGAGCCCGAAGCCCCCGCCCACTACGAGTTCCAATACTCCGTACACGACGAGCACAGCGCGGACGTGAAGCAGCAACAAGAGTCTCGCGCGGGAGACACTGTGCACGGTTCCTACTCCCTCGTGCAGCCCGACGGAGTGCACCGCATCGTAAACTACACCGCCGACAAGGAGCACGGGTTCAACGCCGTCGTACGCTACGAGGGCACTCCCATCGCCGCCCCCGCCAAGGTCGCCCACGCCGCTCCCGTCGCCAAGCTTGCCTACGCCGCTCCCGTTGCCAAGGTGGCCTACTCTGCCCCCGTCGCCTACTCCGCCTACTCCGCCCCTGTTACCAAAGTAGCCTACGCTGCTCCCCTCGCACACGTCAGCTACTCATCCCCCGTCATCTCCTACCAACACTAGATGTAACAGTTGCTGTTGTTAAAGATTTCTAATTTATTCTTATGATATTAATAGTCGCAAATAAATAATTTGTTAAGATTTTATAAACTCGTTTACTTTTCTACTACTCGTAAATAATTGCAGTCAATAGCAGTCAAGGAAAATTAAGAAAATTTCTTATACCTATTCTTATTACCATCGAAGATCAGGATATTAGATGCCATTAATCTTACTCTTTATTTTTAAATATTACCTTTTATCCCAAGCATAAATATATTACCAGTACATATTTCACATATCAATACAGTTTTCATAAAAAAGTCCAGACATTCATTCTTCGCTTACACTTGTCTTATACTAATATTGTAAATGGCATTAAAAATTCTTAATGTAATCCAAGAAATAAGTATTTGATTAAATAATGACTAATGTGTGTGTATCTTTGTTACTCGTTCACGCTGAAACGGCTCGACGGATTTGATTGTTAAACTAAGCTGGTCGATTAGATACACTATAACCTTTTTTTACATAACTACCATAACCACATGCATACATGGTTACATGTAGTAATATACGCATTCAACCAAGCAAATCACATAATCAAGGGGCTGCCCTCTGTCCACTCTGCTGCTAGAGAAGTACCGGGCAACCGCATGGTACACCGCCCACCGAAGTGGGCCGCCTCCCAATGTGGCTCTTGGCTTCATGCCTGGCTAGATTGCCGGCTGCTAATGAGCTCCCAAATAAATAAAATGTAATAGTTTCAAATATTAAATGATTCAATAAATAATATATATTATATACTTTACTAGCGGCTTACCCACGCTTCGCTCGGGTGCGTCCCTATTTGCATTTGAGTCTTTTGAGCGGAACCCTGTTTTTCTAAAAAAAAAATAGCCTTAGTTACACCTTATAACATCAGCTATCTTCTGTCAAAATCAGTCTAGCCGTTTCTGAGATTAGCCGGAACAAACAGACAGACAGATACCAGATTAAAATGTGTTTGTCTTATAATTATCGTATATAACGATCTCTTCCAGCTAACCTATGAAAGAGAGAATAGTGCTTTCTCGCTGGCCAAAAATAGTGCAGTTAATACAAAGTAGAGTTTATAAAACAGTTATACACTTAGAAATATGCTATAATTTATACATATAACAAAATTTTAACTGAGTCAAATCTGTACAATAAATATTTTATGGAAAATCTTATTGAAATAGACATTATAATCGATACAGAGGCCGAATCTATAGTTTTTAGAATTTTTGTCCGTATGTCTGTCTGTCTGTCTGTTACCGCATCACAGAAAAACCACTGGAGGGACTTTGATGAAATTTGGTATGGTGATAGCTGATTATCCGGTGCAACATATAGGATACTTTGTACCACGGGAAAATGTCTTATTTCTGAGATTAAATACAAAAACTGCATTGTAAGAGTATACTAATATGTAAAACCTAAGAATTGCAGGTCGATTATAATAATGTTATGATATAAAACATATCAATTTTCTATTATAGTTAAAGCAATCGAAAAGTACGGCCATTTTTGTCGCATAGGTATTTTGAAACTCATAAATTAATCAGAACCTATAAGTACGCTTCTCGTTGATCTATCGTTAAATAATACTAATAGGTTCATCATTAATTTTTTTTTACAGTAACAAGGTAATGTTTCATTTGAAGTTGGAGAATTTGAAAACAAGAAGCGTTTGAAAACTAAACTTTGCTTTATTAAATATATATATTTTTTTGATTATGAAAGATAAACTTATTTTCGCTTTTAATAAAATTAATATTGTGGATGCGAAATTTTTTTATTTATAATTTAACAAATTACGTAAGTCACATTAAAAATATTTAATACTAGCATTGCCTGCGGCTCCGCCCGCGTTCAGATGACCAAAAACCAAATTTTTAGGTTTTACATATTAGTATACTCTTACAATGCATTTTTTGTATTTTTTCTCAGAAATGAGATATTTTCATTCGGTAAAAAGTATCCTATGTGTTGACCCGGATAACCAGCTATCATCATATCAAATTTCATCAAAATCTGTGAAGTGGTTTTCTCATGATGCGGTAACAGACAGACAGACAGACAGACAGACAGACGGACGGACGGACTATGGATTCGGACTCTGTATCGATAATAATGTCAATTTCAATAAGATTTCCCAAAAAATATTTAATGTACAGATTCGACTTAGAATTTTATTATACGTATAGATATGGTGTACTGAAGCTTCCGTGCGCAAGTCAGATTGTTTCCTGTTGTCCTTTTTTATTATTTTATAGCTAATTTAATCAGAATCTTAGATGGTGCTTAGCTTATCAGAAAATATTTTCAACTATTTAAAAATGACATTCTTATCTACTAGATTGATGTAAAAACCACCTGCTTAAAATATTATTACTATTAGAGCTATTGCACTCAGAACTGATTTATGAACGAGCGTCAGAAAAAAAGCAAGACTAAGTGACATAAAAATAAATAAACAATTAAAAAAAAAACAAATTTAAAAAACAGAAAATAGTTTCTTAACTTCTGAAAATAGTTTCTTAATTAACACCTGGATACCGATTTGTAATTTCATATTCATAACAGAATATTCTAGATACATAATTTATGATTATGAAAAAAAATATACAGGTATTAAAGTCTTAATTAATAAATAGAATGACTTGGCCATCGCACACTGCAAATAATTTATTTCCGTTTTTAACGCATTATTTATGTTTGTGTATGAATAAATTTGACTCGCTAGCGGTATGTTCGATTAAAAGTATTTAAAATAATAGATTATTCTTATGTGATTATACTTCCGTCTGATGGCCAACTCATTCTATTTATTAACGAAATAAAGATATTTAATATTGATCTCTATAAAAAATTGTTATTTATCTAATTAGCTAACAATCTATGGCAAAGTTGTTTGATAGATGCCTCCATATACTTATAGGTACTAAACAATTTTACCGACTTGGTTTTATATTAGATCTCAAATTTTTTTGTGGTAGAAGTACTGCGTTGCGAGACTTACATTTTTTTTAAATTTTATGTTTTTCATTTGATCTCAATTCTTTTCTAAACAGTTCTCCTTTTTTTCTTTTCCGGTACTATTTCTTGTGCGTATACCTAACTCAATTTTGCCTGATATAAGATTGCCAAGGTCTCAATCTTATCGCTTGCCTTCGCCACGCTGTGCCGATTTATAAGTATAGTGTAGGTAAATTAATTATTAAAGCAGATATGTGGCTGTGGCTTACTGTGTTATATATCCACTATTTATCTACCTATCCATTTGGGTAGTTAAAGTGACTAAAGATTATATGAACTGCAAAAGTAACTTCGTATATCGCATATCTATTTTTTTGTTAGTTAGTTGTATAGGATCTAGAAAACGGGACTGGAATTGCGGGATGTTTTAGTCTTTCCTTGCTTTATAGGCTATATATATAATACATTGAATTCAAAACTTGAAGCACGTTTGTCTTCTAGAAGTAGGTACCTTAGAATTTTGATGATCGGTGAGTGAGTGAGGAAATTAAAGAACTTTGACCTGAAATAGTTCTTAAACTGCAGGTTAAAATTAAATGTAATTTGGGTATATATTCGTTATAATATGTCCTCTTAGTCACTAAAAATTCGGTCTTTTAGCATTATCCACAAAGAAGTTACAGGGGGTCGAAAACGACCTGAATTGCTTTGTGAAAAGAATGTTACGGCTGTGTTCTTTTTTGCTTGACTTTGCGAGGGCACTGCCGTCCCTCCAGATTATTAATATAAATAATAAACGAGGTGTTACCTGTAGCTCTCTAATAAATTATTTTTAGCATATATAATTTGTTAGCAATTTACAATACCTATAGGTACATATATTCATAATTTAGTTGTTTGCTTATAGTTAAAATACTGTTTTTCATTTTAACTTTAAACTTATTCTTTCTTATTAGCATCTGTTTCATATTATACTTAATAATTCTTAAAAAAACAAAGAGAAACCATATTATGAATCTTAAACAAACAATTTATTTGTAACTATTTATCATAATAATAAATTAAAGAATGTTAACAATAACACATGAGTTTTAGTGGTGGTAAGAGACGATGGGTGATGAGTAGCTGACTTGGGTGAGGGGAGAGGCGTACGCCACCTTAGCTACTGGAGCAGCGTAGGCGAGCTTGGCAACGGGGGCGGCGTATGTCAGCTTGGCAACGGGGGCGGCGTATGTCAGCTTGGCAACGGGGGCGGCGTATGACACTTTGGTCACAGGTGCGGAGTAGGCAACGGGGGCAGAGTAGGCGAGCTTGGCAACGGGAGCGTATGCGACCTTGGCGGGAGCAGGGGCGGGGGCGGGGATGGGGGTACCCTCATAGCGTACGATAGCGTTGAAACCGTGTTCCTTGTTAGAAGTGTACTCTACGATACGGTGTACGCCATCAGGCTGGACGAGGGAGTAGGAACCGTGCACGTCATCACCAGCACGAGCCTCTTGTTGTTGCTTGATGTCACCGGTGTGCTCATCGTGCACGGAGTACTGGAATTCATAGTGGGCGGGCGCTTCGGGCTCGGCGTACGCTAGTTTAGCGACGGGAACCACTGGGATAGCGGAGGCGGCCACAGCCAGGGAGAGAACGAAGAAGAACTGTAATATTTTACCATAGAAAAGCATATTAATTTTAAAATTATTTAAGATAAAATTTATATTTTGCGTATATTTTATTGACTCTTTTACCTTAGCTGCCATTGTTACTGGATTGATTGTCGTAACGTAACTATACCTGAATGTGGTCGGCGTAAGTATTTATACCTACATGAATAATTGCGGGGTTTTGGGCATAGTGACATATAACCGGCCGCAGGCTATAGACCATGCACTAATTAAACCTACAGCTGACGGTGAGGTGAAGGTCGTATGGTTAAAAAGTCTCAGTAAGTCGATCTTGATATGAAATAATTACTAGTAAAAACACCTTGCGCGAAGTATGGTGACATTGTCACTGTTAGGCAATTTATCATCTAGAGATAGGATTAGAAAATTAAATATTAATTAATTTCTTTATAAACTTTAATGGTGTATTTAAACCTTATTACACAAGGTTTTATAAATATAATATTAACTATAAATTATATCTACATACTAGCGACTCATCCTCGCTTAGCTCGGGTTCGTCTAGGTACGTTTTACCGTTTAGTATGGAATAAATAGATAATATATATAGCGACCCTCGCTTCGCTCGGATTCGTCCCTAGGAACGTTTTAATTTTTTTGAGCGGAACCCTAATTCTTTTTCTAAAATTAAAAGTAGACTATGTTACTCCCTATAACATCAGCTATCTTCCAGTGGAAGTCCCGTCAAAATCAGTCCAGCCGTTTCAGAGATATCCGGAACAAACAGACAGATAGACAAAAATAAAAAAAGTGTTTTTCTTATATTATAAGTACCGTAGATAATTTCTTATGCATTTAGTAAAAAGCTGTTATTTTAACATTACAAACAGACACTTCAAGTTTATTTATCTGTATAGATCTATCTACATATGCGTGTATGAAAATATGGTTACCAAATATTTATATATAATAATAAATGTCTAATTGGTTGGTACTGGTAACTCTCTACCTATTTTTATCCTAAAAACTTTTTTAATTAAACATAAAACTTTTTTACTTCAAGTATGGTTACTTAACTCAAAAAGTTAGTAATACTTTAAACTGTGTTAAAAGTTTCTAATATATTACTATTATTTTATTCCTTGCGAGATTCGCAGCAGTTTGAGCATCCGAGATCAAGCAAGATGAGCGCCGAAAATCGAAATTTTACAAACCTATCAGCACGGTAATATTACATATACATTACCGTACTATATAGTATCCTCTACAGACTGATTTACTTGTACAAAAAGTTGTATACATGATTATTACATACATATATGTATCGTGTTTGCTTTAGGGAATCACTGAGATAGCACTCTACGTTCAAATTAAAGATCTTCTTCATTACGTAGTTAGAAGAAGCCATAATATACGAGTATCTATCAAAATACACTGCTGCGGGCGGTTTTTTAAATATTTGACAACTACATAATATGCTGACGGCTCATTTAAAAGGTTACGTTTTTTGCAATGGCAGTTGAGAAAAAAGAATCCAACTTTAATATAAAGAGAATCGCCATAACACTACAAAATTGTAAGCCTTAAAAAGGCGTATAGAAAAAATCGCGATTATTAAGTCGCTAATAAGTTTTTTTAATTTGTTACGTATTCTTTATTTAATTTTGTTATTTTGTTAAAAAGATTTTGTAACGTTAGAGAAGGGCTAAAAGAATTCCGTCACATCTTTATAATTGTATATTTGTGCATATCTTTCATGTTTTTTGTACATCAATTATAAATTAAAAATATATTTTTCGAATCAGTTGAGTACATTTAAGTTCTTAGTACCTTTACTGTGCGGTTCCATAAAAATCATGAGCCATCAGTCTAGTTAAAACTCATTCAAATTAAGAGAAGACAGTTTTATGTTGATGTATTATTTTCATTAAAATTCATTTTTTTAAATAACTTTCATATATATATTTGTATGAAGAATAAAATTGTTGCAAAATTAAGCAACTTTTCATCGAAATGAGTTCAAAAATTACTGTGAAGCTTTAACATTTTACCGTAAAGGTTACCAGTGACAAACTAAATAAAGGTCAAATTGGTAAAAGTGAAAAATCACTGCTATAAAATGAGGTATTTTAAAAATCGATTCCTTTAAAAGGCTGCAAAAATGTAGCTTTACATAAGATAAATATGTAAGTGCAGTATATTTTTAAGTAGGACATTTTTTGAATTCTGATATTTATATTGTAATGCAGTACTGTTGGAATCACTTTAATCCAGAATAATTAATTATTACATGAAGGTCGTAGCTTTTTAATAACTAAAAATTGAATAAAGGTCTGTTTTTATAAAGTTATAAAGTTTAGTGTAGATTTCTCAGAGATGAGATATTTTCCCGCAGTAAAAAGTACCCTATATGTTGACCCAGGTAACCAGCTATCATCATACCAAATTTCATCAAAATCCCTCCAATGGTTTTTCCGTGATGCGGTCACAGACAGACAGACAGACAGACAAAAATTCTAAAAAGTATAGATTCGGCCTCTGTATCGATAATAATGTCTATTTCAATAAGATTGTTCAAAAAATATTTAATATACAGATTCGACTTAGTTACAATTTTATTATATGTACCTAGATAAACACGTTAAGTTTGTATGAGTACCTAACGGCTAACTACCTACCTATATCAAAAACTTAGATCATCCTGTTAACAGATAATTAATTTTTCTTTAAAAATTAATCTTTAGATTAAGTAACGAAATTTCTCAATTATATTAATATATAGTATTATAAATAACGTGTCTGACAGCTCGCATAAATCTTGCATTCATTCCATGGTGCACCGTTATGTAATACTTATTACATATCAGTATCTATATTTAACTTATCAGTAGCTGTATTTAACTTTTTGTTTATATGTAGGTATTCCAAATCCACACAGATAACGCATTGTTAAAAAGTATTTTATTATAAGTGTTTGCCCAACATTGTTCAAATATTTGAATCAATTACACCATTGATCAGTTAGATGTTTATTTCGGTTTACTTCATATAAAGCGTAGTTTTTAATATATACTTCAGCAGTGACTTCCACAAAGACAGTGTTTGTAAAGTAAAAGGCCAATGCTATGCAGTATGAAGTCGTTAAAATGTCATTATCAAGGTACCTATAATACATACGATTTTTCATTTGCTGCAAACGAAGAAGAAAACGCTGCCACTACAAGAATTGAGGTGCAGGTAACTATACTAGTATAATAACTAAGAACGTAAGTAAATTATGTCTTACTAGCATTGCCCGCAGCTCCGTCCCGCGTTCAGATGACCAAAAACCAAATTCTTAGGTTTTACATATTAGTATACTCGTACATTACAGTTTTTGTATTTTTTCTCAGAAATAAGATATTTTCCCACGGTAAAAAGTATCCTATATGTATATGTTGACCCGGATAACCAGCTATCATCATACCAAATTTCATCAAAATCTGTCCAGTGGCTTTCTCGTGATGCGGTAACAGACAGACAGACAGACAGACAAATAGACAGACAGAGAGACAAAAATTCTAAAAACTATAGATTCGGCCTCTGTATCTATAATAATGTTTATTTCAATAAGATTTTCCAAAAAATATTTAATGTACAGATTCGGCTTAGTTACAATTTTATTATATGTATAGATTAACTTCTGTACCGGATCATCGATCGATGCTGTAATGACTAATGGAGTATCTATGTTTTAGTACATAAAATATAAAAAAAATAATATCAAGTACATATTTTTCCTTTTTTTAAGTTTTATATTTAAAAGATAGGTAATTAATAAAGAATAAAATACATTTAAAAAAAATATCGCACTCATTTTACTTTAAAGTCATAAATAATATTCGATATTGCTTTAATGCAGCACAGAAAGCTTTTATAGTCCATATTATATAAGTTTTAAAATAAACCTTCGCACCACAAATATTTTATTGGTTCATTTAAAAATATCCAGACAAGGTGTTTTAGTCGAGCAAAAAATGTGAATCAAGTTTATCAAGTGTATCCATTCTATCTTGGTCTCTCGCTTTCTACATTTCATCAAGAGTAGTTCGAGCGCTGCAGAAAAACCGGATCTCTGTGTAGTGGTTTTGGATGGGGAAATTAAAAGGCTTTAAACCTTGGCCCACATGGCTTGGGTGTGGTCGCTCGAACCGTTAATGCGTGTAACACGTCCAGATAAGAATGCACACCTGATTGATGGAGATTGAGCTTATGAAATATTGCTTATTATTGACATTGTTTGGGTCACTTCTAAATTGCGCCGATTTATAACTTTACCTTACTTCTTACTAATCTTGCTAATATGTTGTTGTTGTTGGATGTTTGGATGTTTGTTACTCAATCACGCCACAACGACTGAACGGATCTGCATAAAATTTGGCACAGAGATAGATTATAGCCTGAAATAGCACATTATCCTGGTAAAATGGCACAGTTCCCGTGGGATAAATTTGTTTCTGTTTTTAGCTAGTAATAAATATGTTATGTATTTTAATTCCTATACTTTTATAGCAAATTATATTGCATATTAACTGTATAAGTATCATGTGATTTTATAAAATGAATGAATGGTATAATTTTTTTTAATGACGAAATAAATATTAAACAGTAAGTTTTATAATTTTTTAACAAAAGTTGGAAAGAAAGAGTTACTAATTCGGAATTTGCAATATATATAAAACATATTTTATATTATACCTAATATTGTTCTAAATAAACAGTAATTTTCATGATATCTCATAAATTATTAAAATTAATAGTAAACTAAAAATTTTGTATTTTACTTACATATAACAAAAACTTTGCATACTTGTCAATTAAAAACAACAGACATAGAAAATATTGTAGGTACAAAAAAATACCATTTACAAACTTTGTTGCTTCAACTTAAAATTTAAAAAATATAAATACTCGTAAAAATTAAATAAAAAATATATGTAGGTATATGAGTAATGAGGGGTCAGTGGACCCCCGGTCGAAAGGAAGTTCCTTTCGTTTTTTGTTAGACGTTTGCTACTAGTCGTAGTAGTAGTAGTAGTAGTAGTATTTATAATTTATATTATAAAATATCAAAGTTGATAGAGTTCAATTGAAAAATTTACGATAAAATATATTTATTATGTATAAAATAAATAATGATAAATACTATTCATATTTAATAGTTAAACTATTTACAAAAAAGAAAATTACAAATATACTTAATTATATATACAAACATATGTACACTTAGTTATTACTGTACAAGTCATGTCCGCGTGGAATAGTGGCAAGAATGCTAGCTGCATTCCCCCGTTGAATGGCAATGCCGATTCTTTGGGCGAAAAATGCGCCAGCCCTCCTGTCACCAGTAGAGGTGATAAGACGGGGTGTTATGTCTTTTATAAATAAAATCTTTTATAAAATCAGCTAAATATAAATTAATCAATAGCTGCCCATTAGTAAATTAATGATTAAAGTTAATTCAGTATTTAAGAGTTTATCGGTTTATCAGTATTTAAGAGTTTATCGGTTTATCAGTATTTAAGAGTTTATCGGTTTATCAGTATTTAAAAGTTTATCGCCCAAAACTAAACAAACAAACCAACAAAACAGAAGTATAGATATCTATACTTATAGTATATCTACATATATCTACATACATACATACTATAAATGTTATTGTTAAAACAAAAAGTGCAATATTATTGAATTAAATATGATATTGATGGAGGAACCTTTTTCGCATTATCAATCACCGCCATTATTTACCAATCATGCGGTGCGCAATGAAATTGATATTTATATGTAAAACCTAAGAATTTGGTTTTTGGCAATCTTAACGCGGGCGAAGTCGCGGGCAATACTAGTAACAAATAAAACTTTAAGAACTGTATAAATCTTATTTTATTAATAATACTTTTTTAATTTTAGAAATAAACATTACTTATTTACTATAAAAATATAGATAAAAGTCTAAAAAAGCCGAAGAGGAGCCGTCGAGTCTTTCGGCGCGCAGGAGAGCTTGTGCGGCGATGTATATAGTTCATACACGGTATTAACTGCCTCGGTGGTGTAGTGGTTAGCATGTACAGCTACACACTCGGAGGTCCTGGGTTCGAGTCCCGGGTCGGGCCAAGTTTAGTTATTGAGTCTTTCTGTATAGTAAGCCTTAGTAAAAGCCCGGAGTTGGGAAGTTGGCGGTGTTGTGTCACACTTTTTTCGGTCACGCTCCCACACGCTCAGAGCGAGTAACGATAAGGAAATTCGTTACAAAATTGAAAAAAACCAAACACTGTTCAACACAATAACCTATGCATTGAAGTCATTTTAATGAGTCTAAACACGACATCTCTGTAGTATTTTAGTAAAGAGTTGAGTATCTTTCAGATTCCAGGTGACGCTGCAGCATCAGGCCAAGGTTTAAACCATGTTATTGCCAATGTCATTGAAGTAATGGGATACCAATTTTCGAGTGGATGAGATTTTTAGAAATTGTTCATGTTCTTTAACCGTCAAAAAAAGTCCTGATAGCCTGCCGGTTGAACGGTTTTTTTGGTATATAGTTAAAAACACACTTGATCAAGTCACCTTTCACATAAAAAAAAACTAAATAAAAATCGGTTCATCCGTTTCGGTGCTACGATGCCACAGACAGACACACAGATACACACATTAAACTTATAACAGTCCTCTTTTTGCGTCGGGGGTTACAAAATAAAAAATAGTTAGTAGAGATATCTATCATCAACCGAGGGATCTATAAAAAAACTAACAAATAACTCTTCAAAAAGTGGCGTCGTAAGTTAACCAAAGAGTAAACCCTAAAAATTGTAAGTTCTTGTATTAACACAAATTAGAACTTACTTGCATCACGCACGTTTTTAAATTTGTCGTCCGAAAAAGAATCACTTTCGGGAGTCAGACAGAATAAAATCTATATAGAGTAGAGTTGTTGTTATATTTATTTCTTTTTCTAAAAAAAATTATTGAAAAATCATAGTTTTACTGTAAAATACTATTATTATTAGGACTGTGTTGTATTAAATTTATTGTAATGGCATATATTCCATTATTGCATAATTGCAAATATTGCAAAATAATCGTAAAGTAAAAATGAAACTCAAAAGTGTATTTATTTTTTCCAAATAAAACATTAAGTAATGAATTATTGGTTATAAATGAAGATAGATTTTTTTTTACTTAAACATATTTATATAAATGTAATAAGTACTAAAAAAAAAAAAACACAAATTTTATTAATATTATAAATGTGAAAGTTTAGATGTTTGGATGGATGTTTGTAACTAAATCACGCCAGAACGGCTAAACGGATCTAGATGAAATATGGCACAGATTTATATCATAGATAGCACATAGGCTTTTATCCTGGAAAAAGGTACGGTTCCCGTGGGATAGTTTTTTTCGTTTCTCTAGGGGCGAACCCGAACCGCTAGTAATTAATAAAGTGCATAATAATAACAACTCTATTTAAATAGGAACAGAGTCATCTTATTAGATGACCAAGTATAGAGAAGATTATATATAATAATGATAAACATAGTTTATTTGTAAAAAAACAGGACTTTAATAAAGGTTGCCATATTCAAAATTTGTAAGTGACCGTTGTCTTCACTCACATTTTCCTAAATATAGTGGCTCAATTACAAATAAAATTACAATGGCTGAATTATGGTGCACATTATGGTTTGACATGAAATTGAACGATTATCTACATACTTAACAAAATTAACTCTAAATTGGACATTGAAACTTCACGGCAAATAAAATTAAGATAAAATACTACAAGGGTCGTAAAAGACGATCCTGTGCTGGTTATCGCACCTCGGGTCTTCTGCACGACGTTGGTAAACAACAGCATTCCCAAAGAGGGTGATGTCAGGCAGGCGGCTGGTCGTAAAACTTTTGCCAAAACCGATCAGCAGTATGGTAGACGTACTGCGTCGACCCCAAGTAATTTGGGAATTGGGCAGGAAGAAGAAGAAAGGCCTCAATTACAAATGTTTATCTAATTCTAATGACATATAATGATAACAAAAAAAAGTTTCCTGTTTTAATACAGTTCGCACGGGCTAACGCCGTACTTTATTTTGTTAGCATTTTAATAATTGTACCGCGACCGACAGTACCTAATTATAAATAATACATTTAGCACATAATTAGCAAGCATCCGCCATATGTGTAGGCACCAACTTAGTACTCATATCCCATACATATCTATCAAAAGTTACAGTATGGAATATACTTAATATATACTTACATATAATAAAATTGTAACTAAGTCGAATCTGTACATTAAATATTTTTCGGAAGATCTAATTGAAATAGACATTCTTATGGACAAAAAGGCCGAATTTATAGTTTTTAGAATTTTTATCTGTCTGTCTGTTACCGCATCACGAGAAAACCACTGGACAGACTTTTAATGACATTTGGTATGATGATAGCTGGTTATCTGGGTCAACATATAGGATACTTTTTACCGCGGGAAAATGTCTCATTTCTGAGAAAAAATACAAAAACTGCAATGTAAGAGTATACTAATATGTAAAACCTAAGAATTTGGTTTTGGTTTATGGTCATCTGAACGCGAGCGGAGCCGCGGGCAATGCTAGTGTTTCCACATATCTGTTATCAATTCATTACACAGCTTAAAAATAAAAATATTGGCTATTTTTGTAATATTTAAAAGATTTTATATGTATTACGTGTACATTTATTTAGCATATGAATTACTCGTAGGCCTAAAACACAGAGTTTTATTAACTCAAAGAAGGTGTTTAATAAAAATGTAAATTTAACGCGCGTAATTATAATCTAAGTGATTTTATTTTACAATTAAAACTACTACAGCATAATTATAGTCATACTAATGTTACATATAGCAATAATTTAGTAATAACGAAACCAGATCAGCCTCAAACAACTTGTTACACGAGGTAAAAACGGCAAGAGCAATAAAATTATTTGAATTATTGACAAAATACTGCCCGTGGGAAAATTCTAAACCAGTTTGTAGTAAGTAATATACTTACAACTAAAATATTTTTTTATTTTTCCATTCCAACTAACAGTGGAATATAGAATTAGGTATATATTTCATAGTGGGTAACACTATGAAATATACTCAAACTTAATTTTTATTTTTATTTTCTCAGGTCATTTCCCCCGGCTCGTAATTATACCTACGCGATTACGAATGATTGTGTTTTACAACTTTCGGTAATCGGAACTATTAGTAAGAGTTATTGAGCTAAGCATATTATTCCGTCACGGATTAGTATATATTAGTTGGTACACACGTACGATTTGCACATAAATAATAAATATTGTAAAGAGCAACTGCAGAGTCTCTTGCCGGCTCTTCTCAGCAGAGCTGCCTTCCACACCGGTAGTAGATTCACGGACTTACATACAGACATATATTTTTTTTTAATGAAAACTTAACGAATCAAAAGTGTATTTAAAGTCTATTTGAATAAAATGTAGTTTAATTTGATTTTGATTGTTCTCACTTGCATTTTACCAACATTGTGTTACTAATAGCCATATAAATAAATATTTTTACTTCTTTAAAATTCCTAAGGGTACCTATGTAAGTACTTTTCCGGTAAAGGTATTTTAGGCAAACGCATTCAACCAAGTGGCTGATTTTGATAAACATTTAAACTACATCAGTAGCTATTTTAGGAAGAAATTTCCAAATCCGTAATTCCAATATTCGTAATCCCTATACAATGGTCGTTAGAGTCGCTTTAAAGAAACGGAATTAAAAAAAATTACAATATGGCAAAATGACACAATTTGCTCATTTTGACTCAACTAATATTTTGAAATGTCTATACAAAATTAAAACCGGACAAGTAGAACTATACCACCGACCATGACTAGCTCGTATGCGGAAGGATTCTGTCGGAACATTAAATTGGTGTTATGTTTTTTCACTAACATGTTAGGTTAGAAGCACACTAAAATATCTACGCATCCACACTATTAATTCTATCGATTACAAAAATAATCTAGGACAAAAATTATGTAGTAGTATTTCATAAAGATAGTATGAAGTCAAAGTTATTTTTGCGGCCGTTAATCAAAAAATTACATGTCTAAAATCCACATAACATAATATCTGATGTGACGAAATTATAAGGATCCTATTTTTTTACCTTTTAGTTGCGGAACTCCAAAGAATATATACATATACGTATTTTTGCTTCTTGACACAAATTTTTTTAATTTAATTCTTAATATTTTTTTAAACGTTTAGAAGTTATATTTTTTATTCTTCTAATAATCCATACTAATATTATAAATGTGAAAGTGTGTTTGTTTCTTTGTTTATTTGTCCTTCTTTCACTTCGAAACGGAGTGACGGATTGGCGTGAGTTTTTGTGGGGAGATATTTAAAGAGCTGGAGAGTGACATATGCTACTTTTTACCGCAGAAGATTATCTCATTCCCACAGGAAAACACGTTATAAGTAATATAATCCAAAAAAATATTTATGATCAGGATTACTTGAAACTTGCTGTTAATACTCTGCAAGAAAATTAAATAAATACGTGTTTTAGCATTTTTCGATATTCATTCTATTAGGGGGTAAAATAGGGGATGAAAGTATGTATAAAACTACCTATTTAGAGATTTTTCTGTAGTTTTAGCGCGAGCAAAGCCACGGGTGCTGCTAGTATAGATATAATTTAGTGTTTTATTACTCGAATATAAATATTATTGTAACAGTTATGACTAAATTTGAGAATGTCAGCAACATTACGAACCATAATCACACCGCAAATGATTATAAATTCTGATCACATACTTACGTTTATTACGCTTAAAGATTAATTATTTTAAAATAAAAAACAAATTCTGTTTTTTGGACTTGACATAGTTATAGAGTAAGGGCTTAAATAATGAGTGTATTTGTGTCATAATTCGATCCAGTTTTTGAACTACTTGTTATAAGTTCGGTATGATGCGCAATGCCATCGGTAGTGAAGATTGGTATAAAAGCTCTTTGCCGGCGCACAAAAAACATAACACGATAGTAAACAAACCAATCAACATGGCAGCCAAAGTAAGTTAAACATTACATTTGAAATTACATTTAGATAGAGCTAAATATGTTTATAGTCAATTATTATATATTATGTATTATAGTTAGACTAGCATTGCCCGCGGCTCCGCCCGCGTTCAGATATTAAAACCAAATTCTTAAGTTTTACATATTAGTATACCCTTACATTGCAGTTTTTGTATTTTTTCTCAGAAATGAGACATTTTCCCGCGGTAAAAAGTATCCTATATGTTGACCCGGATAACCAGCTATCACCATACCAAATTTCATCAAAATCCCTCCAGTGGTTTTTCTGTGATGCGGTAACAGACAAACAGACAGACAAAAATTCTAAAATTTATAGATTCGGCCTCTGTATCGATAATAATGTTTATTTCAATAAGATTTTCCAAAAAAATATTTAATGTACAGATTCAGCTTAGTTACAATTTTATAATAAGTATATAGATGTACATACATCTTATTGACTAGCGACTCGCCCTCGCTTCGCTCGGGTTCGTCCCTAGGTTGATTCCCCATACAAACTTTCATCCCCATTTTCACCCCTTTAAGGGATGATTTCCGGGATAAAAATTATCTTATGTCCTTCCCAGGGTCTAAAACTGTATTCTTACCAAATTTCATCTAAAACGGTCCACAATTTCGGAGCTTATCGAAACAAACAAACAAACACAAAATCTTTCCTCTTTATAATATGAATATAGACTAGCGCCTTACCCTCGCTTCGCTCGGGTTCGTCCTTTTAGTTTTAGCGGAAGTACATAGACTATATATTAGTATGTATACTTAGTTATGGAGAGTTTTATATCCCTTACTTGAGAAATATTTGATTAACCATACAAACTTTCATCCCCCTTTTATCCCTTAAGGGATGACTTACAGAATCCCCCCCAACGTGCGTTCACCTTGTCGTGGTGGGGGGGCTCAGTAGTGTACTCGCGAAGCCAAGAAACGCACAGGGAGGTGGCCCGCTTCGGTGGGCGGTGGAAGGCGGCCTTCTTCGGAGGGCGGTGTACCATGCGGGTTGCTCCTGGTACTTCTCTGATAGCAGAGTGGACCGTGGAGCAACCCCATGGTTGTTGTGGTCTGCTTCGGCAGACCTGCCGTCGGGGCGTCGTAGTTGAATGCGTAAGCGATCCTGCGACGCCCCATTAAGACGGGGGAAGGCTTTGTTGGGTTTTAGTGGGTAGTACTGGCTTCGCCGGTGAGTCCCACACTTCGTGCGTAAATGCATTTCCCAACGTTAAAAAAAAAAAAATGACTTACAGAATAAAAACTATTCTCTGTCCTTCCCAGGGTCTCAACTCTCAGACTATTTTCATACCAAATTTCATGTCAAATCGTTTCAGTGGATTTTTAGTTCATTCATTACAAACAAACATACAAACATACATTTTTTTTTCTCTTTATAATATTAGTATAGAGTAATAAATTTCAAATTGAATAATATTTTATTTATTGTAGCATGTCACATGTTGTAGTAATAAAAAAATATATTTTTAGTTCGTAGTCTTCTTTGGAATGCTGGCGGTTGCTTCCGCAGTAGCTGCTCCCCTTGTCCCGATCGCCAAGTTGGCGTACGCGGAGGCTGAAGCACCAGCACAGTACGAGTTCCAATACTCCGTACACGATGAGCAAAGCGGTGACATCAAACAACAACAAGAGGCTCGCTCTGGAGACGATGTGCAAGGCTCCTACTCGCTATTGCAGCCCGATGGATTGCACCGCGTCGTGGACTACACCTCCGATGAGGAGCACGGATTTAACGCCGTTGTACGCTACGAGGGCACACCCCACGCCGCCCCCGCTCCCGCCAGGCTCACCTACGCCGCCCCCGCTCCCGCCAGGCTCACCTACGCCGCCCCCCTCACCAAGCTCGGTTACGCCTCTCCCGTTGCCAACCTCGCCTACGCAGGTCCCGCTGCCAAGTTGACTTATGCCGCCCCAGTCACCAGGTTGACTTATGCACCTGCGGCAAAATTAGCTTACCAAGCACCAATTGCCTACCAAACATCGCTCGGTCAAGTTTCCTTCTCCTCACCTGCCTACTCTTACAGTCATTAAAAGTATAAATTATTGTTTATAACAATTATAAATCTATTTATTCTGTTAAATACAAAAGCTTTGTCGACACAATTTTCTGTTTTATTTGTGTATATAAAGAATTGCACGAGGCGTCAAACGGCGTATCCGATATCAAAACGCTCCAAACGAAGTTAGGAGGAAGCGTGCGGGTAGTGTCGGGGAATCAATTGAATTATGTAACATTATGAGGCGAGTAGCTCCTATTACGCGGCACGTCCGGGCCCCTCGGGCCCTCTGACGAGTTACGCTTGACACCTACTTATTTGGCTATTTAGTTTTGTGCAACCACTGCAATTAAAACCTCAGGCCTTACACATCACTGGCTAGCTTGCTGGCTCCGTGAGAGGGAAAATCACGAGAGGCAGGGGAGTTCAAAAGCATTTGCCATCGCCTCAGCCGTCGGACCTCACCAAACATTGATACGCACCGACGCGTCTATTAATCATTACAGGCAAATATAAATTGACAGGGCTGATGTTGAAAGTGGTTGTTAGGACAATGCGGGGGCTTGTAGAATGTGTGATGTGAATATTTTATTTGTTAACTCACGTATCCTTTGCTGACAGAGGGGTTCTATAGAACAAAATTATCATAGATTTTATTGAAATAAAACTCGATTTGACTGCAGCCGTCAATATACTTAAAACTAACATTTAAATGTAGCACGCATTTTAACAGGATGTTAAGCGTTACATCGTGTTGTAATCATAGTAAGATTGAAGG
This sequence comes from Brenthis hecate, assembly GCA_951806755.1. Lineage (NCBI taxonomy): Eukaryota > Metazoa > Arthropoda > Insecta > Lepidoptera > Nymphalidae > Brenthis > Brenthis hecate. The sequence continues at coordinate 3,150,568 of OX638277.1, read as the reverse complement.
TTAATGATTTCTATTTAGGCAACTGTCTACTTACATAATTTATATATAAATAAATATGTTGGGACAATAAAACACAGCACCATCTAGTTCCTTGTTAAGCTACGAGGCTTGCGTTATGGATACCAGATAGTTATACACTACACATATATAAACTTTAAATACATACATATATATATATATATATATATATATATATATATATATATATATATATATATATATATATATTGCCCCCAGCAGGACTCGAACCCGCGATCGCTGGCACAGCAAGTATGGTCACTACACACTGAGCCAAACGTGTCATCAAACCTTTGTTGTAATGCTATAATGAAAAAAAGGTATGTTTTCACCAAAAAACTTAACTAAAGTTTAAATGATCCGCGAGTTTTTATACCCAACATTTAAAAGGGATTTGTGTAGGTTTTAAAATTACAAGCGTTATAATTTTCACAATGCTAATTTAATCCAGAAGTTTTATTTCAGAAAAATATTTACGGTTGCAAAAAGTTTAAAATTCAAATTAGTATGTTCATTCGCTACAGCTAATATTGAATTCATTCTGCGAATATTTAATGCACGTGAATAAATAATGAGTGCGGATAAATGTTTTGATGAAGTTTTACAATCCGCCCACAAAGGGTTGCCGTGTTAATCCGACTATTATAGTGATTACCTCCCTACCGCCATCACTAGAGATATTATACCGAATGTTACTTTGAACAGTCCACGGGGAATAGAAGGGCTGATATCTTATAATAAACTTGTTTCTAATAATCACAATGATTTACTCTACCCGTAGGTAGATTTCATGCTCTATTATGACCAGTAGGTAGACTTGATATGTAGAGTACATATCGTGGAATGAAAATTTGGTATTGCAATTCAATACTCAGTGAGACATTTTTAAATCCGAATATAGTACTTACATGTGTATTAATACGTAATATTAAAAAACCTTATTCGATAAATGTGAATTAACACGATCGACTGCAGTTTTGCATGCCTTCTCTTGTCAATGTACACATCTTTACATAGTATAAGATGAAGTCGCTTCGCCTGTCCGTTCGCTTAGATTTCTTAAACTACTTAACGGATTTTAATGCAGTTTTCAGCAATAAATAGAGTGATTCAAGAGAAAGGTTTATATATATAGTACATGCATATTATAGTACAGAAAGGCCGATAAATTCAAAGATTTGTATTTCATACTAACCGTTTTAAATGTAACTAATCTTATACTTTATAGTACATTTCGTTTCGAATTTAAAAATAATGATTATGTGCCTACTAAATACAAAAAGTGTGTGTATTCAGCCCTTTTTTATTGTCCCACTGCTGGGCACGGGCCTCCCTTCAGTACGAGGGGAATCAGGCCATAGTCCACCACGCTGGCCAAGTGCAAGTTGGCGGACTTCACATGTCTTTCGAAAACTTGCTAAGTTCTCTCAGACATGCAGGTTTCCTCACGATGTTTTCCTTCACCGTAAGGCAAGTGGTAATCATGTTAGAAATGATCCGCACATGAAATAAACAAAAAGTGTACTTCCTAGTTTTTCCTTGTTTTACGCAGTATTTTAATAGATAAAACTAAACAAATTATTTTTTTACAGAGAAATGTAGGTGTATGTGTCTGAAAGTGACATAGGCTACTTTTTATCCCGGTGCATTGGTTCTAGTGTGTATTAGTCTGATGTAAGAAATTACTTATGAACTTGAGCCTCACTTGGCTGTATCTAAGAGATGTCAAGTTTTTCATTAATATAAATACGAAATTAAATAATAAGCATAACTGTAATATTTATAAAGCTCATAATATTAAAAACGCTAAAGATAAAATAAACATATCAAAAATAAAATAATCTATAGGAATATATTTATAAATATTACATGCCAATTACTAAATCTGAAAACGTGAATTCTGTTTACACGCCAGATAACATCGGCACAATATTAACAATATCGTCAATTATAACAGCACATCGAGCGAACAGATACGGCAATTACGGTGCAGGAAGCCCGCGCAGGCGCCCTGCCTAATTGCTTCCGTCTTCCCTCCCACCCGTCCTACGCGAAGCCAAATATGAAATGGTAATAGTACCTAGTTTAGTTTTAGTTTACTATTTAAACAACCGCTGTTTACAGAGTATTATGAAAGTTTATGGTAATTGAAAAATTTTCATTTTTTCTTATTGTGCATCTTTAAAGAATATTTCTGTGCTTTTATGTCTATATCTCGAACCATCTTTAAACTTATGTCCAAAATGGCAGATATAAAGTTCTACACAGGAGAAGTTATTCATATAATTTAATTATGTATAAAAAATATTCTTTGATTTAAAATAAACGGAAAATGATTGACGGTGAACCGGAAAGAAATCTGACAATAAGCCTTTTTTTATGTACACACTAAACCGTTATCCTAAGCACATGCCATATCTTGATCGTCTCTTGTAGCCATAAAAGCTCATATTACATATCGTCCACTTATATTTGAAATTGATTTTATTTTTCATATCACATAGAAGCCGCATCAATGTCAATATTTTTTCATTGGCAATGCGATACGGTCATCCGGAAACAATCTGCACGCACAATGCCATACTACTGTACACGTGTCGCCACGTGTCACCATGGGCTTTGATAAAAGCTTTATTTTAATTAAAATGACCATTATCGTTTTAGGAATAAGTACTATAATTCTAATTAATCATTTATCGTACTCCTTGTATGGTACTCGATGAAAGTAGCAAGCATAAGTAATTGCTATTCATGCTCATCAGGCGCATTATCTCATCCATTGATTAGTAGCGCTCAAAATTGGTCACATTTACATTTAAGTGGGAATAGTACTCCTTTATTTTTACTTAACTAATTTAATGAAATATATAATAAAGTTACAAAAATATTTATATTATTAAACTATAAAAATATTATCTCTACTACCTATATTTTAGTGTCATCACGTGAGGATAATAACTGATAAATGTATATAAAAATTTGAAAAAGACTTTTGAAGATTTTTAATGAAACAAGCTTTATAAATATAGAACCTAACACATACGTTTCTCAAACGTATTCGATGTTTTTGCTACTTCTCTGCACACTCGTTTAAGCCAAAGGTTTTTTGTATATTAGAATTAAAGTTTTTTTTCAATTCTATTATTATTAAGTTACAGTCAACAATCAATTTCTTAGAAATTTAATTAATTTCTAAAAAAAATACCTGGAGGAGTTAATTAAACGTCTAAACAGAAAGAAAGATCTAATGTGTATTTGATATAGAACAAACTACGAGTAACTAATAAATTCACAAAATGACATGTTTTTTACACTATTTAGATGTCCAAATATAACATTTGCGCAACCCTTCACGATAATGATTCTAAGCACCCCGGCTTACCGTATTCCCCTGGCATCTGCTTTGTTCGACCGAAATCTATTTAATCGTATCGTATTGCTAATTTCGGTATTAAGCAGCGCGTTCCTTCGCTTATTGAATTATCCATTCCGTTTGCAGGGACTTCTTCGTCCCTTGGGCGTTGGGTCTTTAGCATCGTTCGTTTCTCGCACTGTTGACTTTGAACTATTTTTTTAAATACTATTAAATTACAAAGAAGAAATAGAAAAATATTACTTAGGAATTAACTTGCTTTTATTGATACAAGAAAGATACAAACTATGTTTGTAGTTGCAAATTTTTATATGATAAAAAGCTCTAGTTCTGTGGCCTTGGTTATGAAAGCTTAGGGGAATTATAATCTTATAATCACTTCATATAATAAATACCAAACTCCCTCCCCCCGTCCCCCGTGCAGCTGTCTGTCAGTCTGTCTGAACACGATAAACTCAAAAACTACTAAACGCATTTTCATAGGGTTTTCGCCAATAAGTGGAGTGATTCATGAGGAAGTTTTTAATGTATAATTCATTAAAGTTTTCTTTAAATTGGCTGATCAGAAAAAAACATGCCGACTAGGAGCTTTGTTGGCGTGCGATGCACAAACCAATAAAGTTATATGAAAGTAATGTATTTTTAGGGACGCACCCGAGCGAAGCGGGGGTAAATTACTGATATCTAATATAAAAATATTTAAGGTGTGTTTTCTTAAAAACGTTAAAATTAAATTAAGGACAAAATAGTAACAATAAGTTCCCCAATATTAAATGTTTCATCATATTTCACCTAAAAAGGGACTTTAAAGGAATTAATTATTATTGAAACGACTCACTTTATCATAATGTAGAGTCTGAAGCAGCGGCAAAGCTATTACAAAATAATTTTATTACACTTTGTTTCACTAACGCCCACGCCAGTGTACCTATATCTTATACAGAGTATCGTTGATATTCTTGAAGATTCTTCTAATTCAATTTGTACATAGGAGTTCTAAGCGTTAAAAGATTCCTAGACAAGAATAGTTTTTGTAACATATTGTCAAAATCACTTGCTTGTCATTTAGCAAATTAAAACCGTAAAAATAATATTTTATTTTTATGTATATTAATAACAAACATATTTACATAATATGTGAAAATAAAAGAAATTATGTTTTGATTTGTTTACTCTATTTGTACGTAAATGAACAACAATGCCTAAGTATTATGGACTTAATTACGTAACAGACAAAAGTTATTCTTAAATGGCAATGTATAACTTTGATATTTATGTGACAAATTAAAATTAATATATTTTAATTATAAAAAAAACTATCTCAATCCTTTTTCTTATTTAAAACTAGCTTTTGCCCGTGTCTACACTCGCATGCTCCTGTAAGCAGGACTGAGATTAAATTTGGCCTATTTTTAGCGGTTAATCTTAAAAAGATAACTAAATTTGGCCCGACCCAGGACTCGAACTTAAAATTTTCGGATGTGCAGTACATGTTAGCCACTACTTTGCTGTATAATAATAATACTCTTTTCACTACGTTATTGAGGCAGTCTGTAAAAATGACCCTGATATAGTAGAGGACAGCCGACAATGTAGAAGTCAACATAAGAGCTCTGTTTAGTGAGTTTTGTAAATGCAGTAAGTATTAGAATGTTTTATGTTCATTTATTTACATTTTTGATTTTTATTTCTCATTTATAACACCAAATCGTGCATTATGTCATAATTTAATATAGAATACTAAAAGCTTATAAATCAAACACAACGAAATACCGAAATTAAATTTTTCGAAATCTCCAATCATCATTTATATCCGTCTCCATAGTCTTTATTTTTAATATTTTGAATTTTGCTACATTTGTTTACACTAAAACGACCCTAAAATGTTTAAAGTACACTCATCAAAGTCATAGTGTAACCACGCGTAAAACATCTATAAAATCATCGTTAATTCGCGAACATTTAGTTCATAATTGATATAATGGCTTCGACAATAATGCCGGTTGGCTGAGCATCGAGATGAGGAATGAGGAGACACTCAATTATATGGCATTCAGTCTCGCTTCTGTTTGCACTGGTGCCCGCTCGAGTGTGACGAGAGCTCTCATTGGCTAACCACCCTCGGGTGGAAACCTCTAAGCCACGCTACCTTTCATAACAAGACTACACCGATAAACCTATGTTTTAATAATATTGAACTTTTTATGACAGAAATCATTTTTTTATTACGGAAAAAGTACAGTAAGATTGTACGGTATTTACATAACAACGTACGTAATTTAATAAATAATATATATTACTTTAAATGATTCGTTTTCTTCCCTTTCCATATGATATGGCCTAGTATAAAATTTACAAAAAAACAAATAACAAAATTCTTTTAATAATATTTAATATTTATCAAAATTTACTATAAGCTTTAGTAAAACACAGCACTGACACTTGGTTTATCATACAGATGAAGATATAAGAAGATACTCAATTATGTGGCATTCAGGTTCGCTGCTGTTTGCACTGGAGTTCGCTCGAGCGTGACGAGAGCTTTCAATGGGCACCCACCCTCCGGGGAGACTTCTCTGGCTTTGATAAAAACATTATATGGATATGCCTTTATTTGATAGCGAACATTATAATTTAAATAAGAAAATTTTCAAATTAGCAGGTTTATTGTATAATGCTTTTAACACCTAATAAGTATATGGAAATAAAAGTTTCCGATATTTTATTTTTTTTTATATTTCATACCAATTTAATTAAGTACAAGTGTTTTTCTCCAAAATATTCTTTTAAACAATATATTTATATATTTAATACTAATTCAAACAATACATAATACTAGTAATTTAATTTTCGTAAATTCCATACTAATCTTTCACAGGAGAGTGTAGCGAGTTAGCGAGCAGTCGCGAGTCAGCCCCAACCCACATTAATGTTATTATTTGGCAACATTTACTAAATAATTTGCTCGTTAAACGTCCGCCGATACGGCCCCCGCCAGCGTCCCTAACTACGGTATTGTGTCGGCGCCTCCCCAGGGCACTAACGACTGAATTCAACCAATACGAGTCTAACATTAATTACTTTCCTGACTTTGTATTGAATATTTGTACCAACATGCTCTTTTGTCGACGATATGAAATTAATAACAGCACGTCATTGTACTCTGGATTAGAAAACTACTGGCGGGAAGACTTACAGGTTGAATTTGATGAGTTTTCTTTAAGCTTGCTCTGTGTGGGATTATTTTTGTGGCTGTTCACATTTAATCCGAAAACGAGACGTTGGCATCGAGGCCAGATAAGTGTTGGAGATTGCAAACCATGCAAGTCTGCGTATCGTATTAGAACCTTTACAGCTACGTACATATCTACGCTACAGGTAGCTTATTGTGTACGTTTTTTAAATATTTTAGTCGAATTAAATTATTTTTAAAATATTTTTTGTTTCTTTATCTATGAGACACTTTTTGTGCCGAGAGTAGGTTAGATTATTACTATATTTAACGGTGGAACACTTTAAATATTCCAATATGATTATTGTTTACGATAGAAACAGCTATGTTTGTACCTCGCACATATTGTAGAACATGTTCTAGAGAAAAACGAACGGGAAATCGAACTTACCCATTCCGGTTTGCATATCAGTCTTTTGGCTCGACATAGGACACGAACCTAGATTCAAGATCTACAGCCGTAAGCTAGCCATTAGACCAACAAGGCATATGTATTTGATATTGTTTTTTTTTTATAATTTACTTCATTTTGTATTTTGTTTAACTTTATTTCTATGCATTGTTTAATATCCCAACGTTTCGAATAAAATGGCAGCTTCGTGTGAATGCCTTATTACTGTATAAATGTATGCCCGCGGCTATGATGTATGTAAATGCAGGTAATTGTTTTCGCTCCCCCTGCCGACCGCTTTTGAACTTAGGCGCCCGTTCATAGCTGTTCAGTGTTCATACACTGACTTGTTCGGGAATGTTTATTTGAATATTTATCATTATTGTACAGTTGCTTTTTGTACTATATCTATATGTTCTATGTGATATACTAGCGTCTCACGCTCGCTTCGCTCGGATTCGTCCCTAGGTACGTTTTAACGGTTAGTATTTAATGGATAGACTATATATTATATGATATATAGTCTGTAATAGACTTTCTCTATAAACGTACTATCTAATGTAAAAAGAATTTTTCAAAACCCGTTTAGTAATTCCTGAGATTACCGCGTAGACAAATAAACAATCAAACAAACTAAAAAACAAACGAACGAACAAACAAGCAAACAAACAAACAAACTCTGCATCTTTATAGTATTTATATAGATCAGTATTTAAACTGCCTCGGTGGTGTAGTGGCTAGCATGTACGGCTGCACACCCGGAGGTCCTGGGTTCGAGTCCCGGGTCGGGCCAAGTTTAGTTATTGAGTCTTTCTGTATAGTAAGCCTCAGTAACAGCCCGGAGTTGGGAAGTTGGCGGTGTTTCACCCCCGTGCCTCGGAGAGCACGTAAAGCCGTCGGTCCTGCGCCTTAACTCTCACCGGTCGTGTCGAGCAGTCGTCCCACCGGATCTCACATAATATATACCCATGTACCTATATGTCGTAGGATGATTTGATATTTAGAATTTTCGTGAAAACCTTAGGGATATTGCGAAAATACGGATAGTTAGACAATGGTTAGGTAAGTTTTATTTTTTGTTAACAGTTCCGACTTGGATAACGCAGGTTGAGAAGGCTAAGAAGAAAACCCTAATGCGGGAGCTACATCTTACTCAGAAGAACCCTTTCTTTCTTTCTAGGTTGGTTAGGTTAGGTTAGAACAGTTTTTACAAAAACTCTATCTTTTTCCAGTAAGATTGAGAAATGTTTTCACCATTGTCTAATTATCCGTGTTTTCACAATATCCCTAGGGTTTTCGTGAAAATTCGAATAATCAAATCATCCTACGACATATATAAACAAATCCAGGTATCTACTTAATTTTTATCCAATGAAAAGTGGATGTAAGTAGGTACAATAATTATGAGTTCCGTACATTATAACTATTAATAGAAAATTCTCGAAAACATCCAATGAATGATTTGAATAGAGTAAAATGTAAATATAAATGTATGGTTTGTAAATCACATCAATAAAGTAAATTAAACTAATAAAATGGCTAAATGTTACAATAATTTTAATATTAATATAAAAAAATTAAAAAACTAATATAAATTAAAGACATGTTTCGCGTCAAGGTTAACATTAGATGTTTCATTCCAGTAATCGTTGGATAGGCACCACTTCATCCCATTAAGACCATTCCACCACAATCTGAACTTTACCTTATTCGGATACTTATCCCCACGATGTAACGCAGAGCATAGCTTGCATAGAGGATGATCAGATTTAAAGTCGTCGCTAATAGAATAAAGGTTCGTCCATAGGAAGTATGATTGATACACCGTTGGTATCTGCATGGCTTTGTACATAGCAAATGCTAAGTTGTATGGGTGCATTTCCCGAGCGTTTAGGTACGAACCGACGGGCAGAAATCTGGGAAAATTGTTATATGTTTATGTTATTTGTGAAGTTTCAATATGTACTCGTAGAATTTATTTGTAATCCTAAAGTATATTTTGCTTGCTATATATACGGTCAGTTAAAATATTTGAATAGCCAAGTATAATAAATATGACCTTATGTTAAGACCGTTACAAGATAAATAATGTACAATGTGCAGATAATAATTTTAATACAAATCAACAAATAGTGTTTAAAGGAATTAACAACAGTTATTTTTCAAAGGTATAGATGATAAGTACCTACCCAAGAAATGTTTGTTGAGACGCAAAAACTTAGGACAGAACAAACGGTTGGAGCTATAATACATTGAATCATTATCGAAAAAATCGAGTTTACACAGTTACACAAGTATTTTTAAGATGTTTATCGATACTATATAATTTTAGAATATATGCATATGTTTTAAATATTGTATAAATAAATAAAAAGTTTATATTATCATTGCGTTTTAGAATCAAGGATCAGAAATATAATAAGTGTAAGTATGTATGTACCTGCTATAGTTAGCTCCACCATAAACAACTGGAACAGCATAATTATTGTAACCGTGTAACACTTTTTCAGTTACATAATCATCAGCCAGAGAATTTTCAAATGCCATATAAAAATAATAGTCCATCTTTATCATTTTATCGCAGTCATCATTTGGACATATACTTTCAGAGCATTTTCCGTATATATCAATTTTTAAATCAAAATGGAAAAGATGTTCCTGAAGTCTCGTTAGATATTCATCTCTTAAGCTATCTGCTTTACAATGGCTTACGAGCCAGGCAGCCGCTTTTTGTTTTCCACTCAAAATGCTCTTAGTTTTAGGACTCACGGCCTTGTAACTCCTACGCCATTTTATCTTTTCACTAGGAGCGACGATTTTGTCTTTTCGATTTCTTACTACAAAGTAACTCCACGTAATATCTGAATCCAAACGGTATGTTAGGGTCCAGTTAAAAAATCCATCGTTAAAAAGTTCACACGCTGGAACATTGTATGAGGATTCTACTGTGTGAAATATATATATTTGACTATCATTTCGCTTCAGAGGTCTATTTTTAGAGTACAGAATCACTTCATTAAAAAGCACAGCGTCAAATCTTGTGTAGCCCTCATCAAAGAGATCTTTAGCTTTTGTGAAAATACAATTACTTATTGAACAATTTCGACTTGGAAATATAATTTCATTGTCTTTGAGTAAAAGATAATCCTGGTGTTCCGTCCAAAGTAGAATATATTTTGTGCCTTTTGATTTTCTAATTGTATAGCGTTTTGTGGCAGTGGCAGATGAGGCAGTGGTAGCCCAGTGGTAACACTCTCGCTTGGGAAACCGAGTGATGCGGGTTCAAATCTCGGGTCTCGCACCTCTGATATTTTCATGTGCGAATCATTTCTAGCATGATTACCACTTGCCTTACGGCGAAGGAAAACATCGTGAGGAAACCTGCATGTCTGAGAGAACCTAGCAAGTTTTCAAAAGACATGTGAAGTCCGCCAACCCGCACTTGGCCAGCGTGGTGGACTATGGCCTGATCCCCCTCGTATGGAAGGGAGGCCCGTGCCCAGCAGTGGGACGTTAGAAAGGGCTGAATACACATAGCGTTTTGATGCAAATATAGAGTTGATATCGTCGGCAATATTCAGTATGTAATTGACGCAGAATAAATGTAACGAAACACAACAACATATAGCAAACAATGTAAATATCATAGATTTTAAATTACATTTTTGTAATTTTAAGAAGTATAACATTTTTAAACTACACTAAAAATATGCCTTAGCACCCGTGACATTTGTAGATACTGACATTTGTGAAGACTGTTTACTCGTAGAGTAATAAATATATATAGATTTTAATAATAATATTCCCTAGGTTCATGATATACCTAATTCCTCCTCAAATTCACCGCCCAGTTAACATAAAATGTTTATTAGCCCTTGTGTTTAGCCCATTTATAAAAAAATAGTTAAGTGTATGGTAGATAATAAAATTAAATTATAATATAGTTCTCATATTTATGTATTTTTATTTTCAATCATTGTACCATTTTTGAATCAAGTATTTATTATTTTAACCACCGACGCAAAAAGAAGGGTGTTATAAGTTTGACGTTGATGTGTCTATCTGTACGTGTGTGTCTGCCTGTGGCATCGTAACTCTCAAAAGGGTGGACCGATTTCGATGCGGTTTTTTTATTTGAAAGCAAGTTTCCTTGCGGTGGTTCTTAACTATGTTTGGTTAATATCGGTCCAGCAGTGTAAGAGTATCAGCTCTTATCCAAAATGATGTAAGGCATTTTGGAGTATGATTACTCGATTAAGTGCTTGACGCGTGCCAGTGTAATTGCTAAATAATAAACAATTAATTTGCGTAGGGGGTTTTTTAAATTTTTAATTTATAATTATTGTTGTAGGTTGCTCCTGTAGACCGATCATTTATTTAGTTATAATTCCACGATAAAACTGCTAAATTTCAAAATTACCGCTCAAACTCATTCGTATCTTCCTCACAATACGTGACACCGGAATAATGTATTGCACCTATTAACGCAACTCTACGCCACTAAAGAAAAGAAAATTTAATAATCATGTAAAGGCTACGTCTTTGAGTAATTTACAACTATAAGTCAATATTATTTTTATTATAGTAGTTAGTGCCTATAACAAACAAAAGCGTTACTTCTTCCTAAAATGTAAGTATAAAGATTCTAACACTTGACCGGATATGTATTAATCGGAAAAGGTTTGCTTAAACGTTATTTCGCGTGGGAGTTTGGAGCAAATAGAAGAACCATTATATCTAGGTGGGCATGACATAGCTTAAGCATCTGACAATGAATGTTAACGCTGTACTAATCCGAGATTAAGATTGTATCGGGCCAGGACACGATAAACACTTCACGCACAAACACAATTCACCTTTCATGAACAGTTAGCGTCGAGTGTTAAAAAAACACTGACCAACGTGACGGACCGTCATCTCGGACCAGTCGGCCATTGTGTTGGCAATATACAGTTATTGTTGGCAAAATAAATGCATTGTTAGAGTGTAAAATGCTTAAGCAAAAACTGTGGACAATGCCATGTAATTGAATTAAGTGGTAGTAAGTTTTGAAACGTGTTACTCGGATGTTCGAGGAACGCGTGGGCTAAACGCTACATGCTGGACGACAGCTGCCCCACTTCCTTAAGATGTGTTGACTCTAAATGTTAAAATGTTTGTTAAGAGCTTAAATTTGATTCTTGATATTATGTACATATTTACTCAATTGTTTTGTCTGTTTGAACGATATGTTACTTACCGATTCTTAAAAAAATTATATGTAAATAAATCTGGTTGTTTTGGCCTTCTGAAATGAATTGAAAATGAAAACAGCTCAAAGGTTTGATTTCCGCAAAAAACAAATATATCGCCAGTCAGCACGATTTACACCATTTTCGAGAAAAATAGGAAAAATGAAAAACTGTTTTCAACTTTTTAAATATTATCTTTAAATATTATACTGTATCTACCTTTGTAAAAAAAATAATTTTTACAAAGATACCTAGTTAAGTATACTAAAATATGCACATTTCGTATAAAAATAAAGTCAAATGAAAAAAGCCTACTTACAAGCACAATATGATAATACACAGTACACTATTAATAAAATTATCAAGTCCAAAATCAGAACGGAAATCCGCAACCCAGTAGCCAGTTGACACATAATTGTAATTTTTTGCATTCGATTCTTACAAAGCGTTCCCAAGGGTGCATTTAAGCTGTTTAAATATTTATGAAGTATTTACGCATTGACAAAACAAAAATGGTCGACAATGGCTTTCACGCATTGTTCGGGGATACGAACGTTTTCAATCGTAATAATGACCACTCGAGGGCTTCCGTTAAGGAAATTTCGGTTATTTTATTTTCAATTTTCTGATGATCAAGTAAGAAATTTAAATATATTTAATATAATTTAGCAAAAGAAATGTTAATAAAAATAATATAAATAACTTTTGCAACATACCTATTCGTACAAACCTACGCATATGCGGGATTGAAAACTTTACAAAATTTAACATTAAACTATTGCTATTGCCAAATAAGCAGGTATTAGTAAATAAATTAGATAGATCACTTATATAATAAAAACTTTTTAACAAAAAATAAAACCGACTTCCAGGCACTAAAATGTAAAAAATAACTAAACGGAGGTTTTCATTTAGAATATTTTAATTAATAGCCGATGCAAAGCAAATCTAATATATTTCGATACGTAAAATACATATTTACCTATTAGATATTCATATCTTAAAATATTGTAGGCTGGCACTGACTTCGAAAATATCTGATTAGGTATCTATTCTAACCCTTTGAAACAAAAAAAATATCCAAATCGGTTCAGGCGTCTTCGAGTAATCGGTGAACATACATAAAAAAAAATGTTCCGACGAATTTAGAACCTCCTTCTTTTTGGAAGTGGAAATCAGTTAATAAAAACAATGAGCAATACAAGTTACTAAGTTTATTAGTAAATAGGTATGCGATGATTGATCACAAAAACAATATAGAAATCTTAATGTATTTAACATCATTTAATACTCCACTACCCGCTCCATTGTGCACTTAATTCAATCACTGTCGTATGCCTTGTGTGTTCATATTCTGAGTGCAATGGAACATATACACGGTATACGAACGTGGCCTGATACAGTTATAGGTTCACTCTATTACATCGTCTGTATTCTTAATATAATACGATAGTTATGAAGGTTTCTTTTTCAAGAAAGACTTGGTGATAATTTAACTGCCTTAGTGCCTTAGAGAACACTTAAAGATGAACGCGTTTCAGCCTTGCTCTTCATCTCTTTGCCTAGTTTGTTTTGTCATGCTATACGTAATATGACTAAGTACTTGCTAGGAGAATAAGAAATCTAAAAATAATATACGTTATAGAAGGGATTGAAGTCTACAGTATTTAAAAAACCCTTATTTATTATAGGTACCTACTCTTCCTGTTGTATCTGTAAGTAGAATAGGAAAGAAAATGAAACATAAAACACCAACATAAATACTTTCAGTGTAAATCTTAATCAAACGTATTAAAATGTGTATTAGAAAAGTTAAGTATAGTTATTAAAAAATATTATTATTATCTAAATTGAGATATTTTCTTTTGTAACATTTATAGTTTCGCACTTATACGATTGACGGATTGTCATAGAACTAATTGAGTGTCTATTCGTTCTTTAATAAGACAAATAAAAAATAATTATAATTCGTCCTTTATAAAATATAAAAATTACTAGCGACTCACCCTCGCTCCGCTCGGGTTCGTCCCTGGGGTGGGGTCTGGGAGGACCACCCTTATCCTTATCACTTAGGGGTATGGAAAATAGATAGTAGCCGATTCTCAGACCTACTGAATACGTATATAAAATTTGGTAAAAATCGGTAAAGCCGTTTCGGAGGAGTACGGTAACAAACATGGAAATTTTATATATAAGATAAGTAAGGACGAATAGACTAATAAAAAAGTAGAATAAGTAGCTTGGCTCGGTAGGTTAAGGTTTTTTTTCTTGCATATAGAAACTCCTGCACCTAAAAATCACCTATTTTACATTACGAAACAAAAAAAGTGTTAAATATCCACACAAACCGACAATAGTCGTATTAATATATTTTTTATTTATTCGATTATCGGATGAATAGCAACAGCCTAGAATAAAACATGAAGCTAAACTAAAATAACAAATTTTATAGTTGTTGAATTTTCACAAAACATAATATAAAAATATCTAATAAACGTTTTTATTACAAAAATATAAAAATTAATAAATAGACGTTTTATTATCCCTAAATTATTTTAAAACAGCTCACAATTTTTCTAATATTATGCTCTTTACGTAAATAAATATTAGTACATAAAAGAAAATAGCTAACGGATTTTATCTATACTAATATTATAAAGAGGTAAAGTTTGTGATCTTGTGAGTTTGTGAGTTTGTGACGTTGTAGGGGGTAATCTCTGGATCTACTGAACCGATTTTCAAAATCCTTTTACGAATAGAAAGCCACGTTCTTTCTGAGTGTCATAGGCTATATATTAACCCGAAGAATGAAAAGACTTTTCATGGTAGTCAGATTTGCAAAGTAAGTAGGGGAAAAAACGGTCGGACGAAAACGTTTCTTACGAACGCTGCCTTAACGATGAGAGATATATGATTATGTTCTAGAGAAAAGTTGTAGAACTTAATAATGCCTACAAAAAAGTCAGCGACAGCATATGTCTAACTTTTATATTTAAGTCACAAAAAGTAGTTTTTATATTAAAAAAATAATTTAAATCGCTAGGTCATGTTTATTGGTTATATTATCAACAATTATGAATTCTTATCAAAATAAGTAAATTATCGTCTAAAATGTTTAAAACAAAAGACTTGTCCCTTTTACTGCATATAATTTGGACAAATGGTTAGAAATAATACAACATATTCGTAGGTATGAACGAACCCGAGCGAGCTGTTTGTCTGTTTTCCTGTTTGTACGGGCTAATCTCCGAATCTATGGAACCGATTTAAATGAAATTTTGCATGTTGGTACCTTATATCTCCGGGCAACATTTTAGATACTTTTCATCCCGGAAAATTAAAGAGTTCCCGTGGGATAGTTAAAAAACTATAACAACTCATACAGCTTAGTACACAAATACTACTGATTGGATTTTAATGAAACTTTACAATAATATAGTTCATACATGACGAAAATAAATCAGCTACTTTTCATCCCGGAAAATTAAAGGATTTCCGTGGGATAGTCAAAAAACTATAGAAACTTATACAGCTTAGTAAACAACAACTTATGCACCTAATTTAGTAAAATTTGGCATGCTGATACCTCATATTGCCGGTCAAACAACAGGTTACTTTTCATCCCGGAAAAATAAATGGTTCCCGTGGGCTAGATCTGTTTGTGCTATTCTAGAGGCGAACCCGAGCGAAGCGAGGGTGAGCCCCTAGTTATATATAATAAAGAAATAAAAATATCTTTGTTTTAAGGAGAGAAAAGTAGCTAGATAATGATTATAAAATACCAAAAAATATAGTACCTACGTACCTACTACCTATTGTGTGTTTATTATTTATTATTATTTATATCTTCTTTAAAAAATTAAATAAAAAAAAATCCCTTATTAACTGAAGAAAATAAAACAAGCTCTGTGGCAGCATTACAAATAATAGCGTAAACCATAAAATCACGCTAGGTACTTACTATCTTCGACTTTGACAGTATTTTTGGCGGACTCCATCATTTTATTCTTTAGTCATAGTTCTTTTAGCCATTTTTAAACATTTCCCGCTATCTATCAAACTGAAAAGCGCGTGATCAAGACTGCATAAGCAAATGTTTTATATATTTAGTGTGTACCTAAACTATAAGGTATGCCTCTTTGATACTAAATAAATATATAATGTAACATCTTGCTAGAGAGTATTAAAGGAACCTTTGACTAGAGAGAACATCTTTTATGTACGTGTAAGAACAAATATTACAAGAAATACAATTATATATATATATATATATATATATATATATATATATATATATATATATAATTGTATTTCTACAACCACGGGGTTACTCCAAGGTCCACTCTGCTATCAGAGAAGTACCAGGAGCAACCCGCATGGTACACCGCCCTCCGAAGAGGGCCACCTACCACCGCCCACCGAAGCGGGCCACCTCCCTGTGCGTTTCTTGGCTTCGCGCCTGGCTGGATTGCCGGGCACTACTGATCCCCCCCACCACGACAAGGTAAACGCACGTTGGGAGGGGGGAGGGGGGGGGGGGTGTTCATGCATACTTGGTACACCGTACAAACATCTTTAAATATGTATCTATTCTTATTATAGATATATTTATTGTAATAATTATATACAATTTGTTGATTTCTTTTATAATATTTAAAAGCTTTTCGCGAAATTCAGAAATTAGTTCTCTAAAAATTTCAGCTTTTCCGGATATAGAAAATCCAGTGAGCTTTTGGATATTTTACCCTTTTACCGTAAGTTTATATTATTTTGTAGATTCGTTTATACGGTACAATGAATGTGGACACTAGCTTTAAGGAATAGGGGAATCATAATCCACTTAACATCCCTTAATCCGCCGCTGAACGCTGTAATCATTGTATGGTTAATTCAATTTCATTCATTCAGATTCATGAGTTAATAGTTATTGTGTTGATATTACCTTAAACATTTTCATTAATCTATATACTAACATAATATTATAGACGTAAAGTTTGTAAGTTTGTGAGATTGTGAGCTTGTGAAGTTGTAGGGGGTAATCTCTGGATCTACTGAACCGATTTAGATAAAATTTGGTAAGAAGATAGTTTGAGACCCTGGAAAAGACATAGGATAGTTTTTATATAGAAAAACATTCGTAAAAGGGGTGAAAAGGGGGATGAAAGTTTGTATCGGGAAGCAAGCTAGGGACGAACCCGGGCGAAGCGATGGTGAGTCGCTAGCTTAGATATAAACGTCTACTACTGTTGAAACATTATGCATTGTCAAAGTCTCCTCTTATACCTAATAAAAAAACCCTCTAAGGGATAAAGATTCGGAAAATTGCAAAATAATAAAAGCAACAAAGTTGCGATAGGCGCGATGGTTTTTTGTGCATGGATAGGTATAAGTTGACCCAGATTCTACTTTGAGATATTGTAAATCTACGTACGAACTTGTAATAGGCGTAAGGTAACTACAAAAGTTTTAAGATGAGAGCTAATTATTTGAAACATAATTTTTGTTTCATTAAAATCTATTTATTGTGAAGCAGTATTTTATTTTGAATTTATAATAAGTGCAAAAACTTTACAATATAAATAATGCGTATTTATAAAGAAATATACTTTTTGATAAATTTCTAAAGCCATACTTGAAAGATAAATATTGTTGCCAACATAATGACCTCTTGAAACTGCACGGCCAATAAAAGTTCTACTCGGAACTTAAACCGCACCAAAAAAATACAAAGATATATCAAGTCCATTACGACACTTGAACAATCATCCTTATTTTATTAGACCGAGATATTCGACCAGTTTATTTCAATTAAATCAAAATGACTCGTAAAGATATATAAATACGGTTTATTTTTATATAAAATGTACATTTTTATGAAGCTCGTAACGCAACACCTCATGCGCCTATCCCATTCACTACTCAATACGAGCACCTTTATCAGAGCTTTGACACTTTTATACAGACGCGATTAAAGCATAAATGAAATTAGAACCCAATAACATTATCACGTTTTTTCAAACCCTGCCAACAAAGGCCCCTTTCCTTGTGACTTTAAATAAGTAAGCATTTACTCGGATTACCACCTACGTTTGTGTAAACACAATAAATATTTTTTATATCTTCTCTTTATCTCTAAGAACAGATTATAGATACGTTTGCCACTGAATTTAAGATACATTCAAGATAACGAGATGTCATATCTATATTATAATAAAACAGTAGAGGTCGAATGTCTGTACATAGCAAAAATATGCTAAAACCGAGTCAGGGGGATGTAAGAAGACAAATAGAACAAATCCAGATTTTTTTTCAATTTTTTTGTTTCTGTCTTTTTGTCTGTTTGTCCGTTTGTACGGGCTAATCTCCGAATCTATTAGACCGATTTAAATGAAATTTTGCATGGTGGTACCTTATATCCCCGGGCAACATCTTAAATACTTTTTATTCCGGAAAATTAAATAGTTCCCGTAGTTAAAAAACTATAATAACTTATACAAAACTTATACTTTAGTACACAAAAACTACTGATTGGATTTTAATAAAACTTTACAATAATATAGGTCGTACATCAGAATAACAAATAGGTTACTTTTTATCGCGGAAAAATGTACGGTTCCCGTGGGATAGATGTTTTCGTTTATTTGTAACGTATTATGTACACAACATAGACCCCAAAACAATAATTATTAAAAAAAATGTCTGTTTGTCTGCTTCTCTGTTTGCCTGTATGTCTGTTTGTCTGTTTTTGTGTGCGCGTTTCACGCAAAAAGTAAGGAACTGATTTCAACGAAATTTGGTGAAGTGTTAACTTATTACTCGAGTCAACGTACGTACGTACCTTTCACTTCAAGAAAATCTTTCTTTCTCACGGGAAGATACAATAACTGGTTTTATCGAGTCCTCCCTAGAAACCTTCCGCTGGCTAAACCTTAAGACATACATACATCAAAACAATATATCTACTAAAAATTGTAGGTCTTGAAAAGTCCTACAGGAAAGTCCTGAATAGTATATGTATATCTCCTAAGCAATATCTATTCTTATTTATACCTATGATAAAACTAACTTAGTCAAATCGATGTTTCACGCAAAAAGTACAGAACCGATTTTAATTAAATTCTGTATAGTAATAGCTTAGTACTCGGGTCAACGTTTAGGATACCTTTTACGACAGGCTAATTATTCATTCCCACGGGAAAACACACTAACTGGTTCTATCAAATTGTCCTTAGAAATTTATATGGCTAACGCTATCTCAGCCTTAAGAGATAGATCAAAACATTGTACAAGAAAATTGTAAGTCTAAAAAAGGTCGATAGAAAAGTTCTCAATAGTATATGTCTATCTCCTAAGGAACACTCGCTTAACTATTTTCATTATTGTATATTACTGTTTTATTATACGTTATTTATTCTATCTATAAATATAATAAAATTGTAGGGGTCGCATGTCTGTACATAGAAAAAAAATGCTAAAAACCGAGTCAGTTATCTTCTTACATCCCGTAAGAAGAAAAATAGAACAAATTTAGAGTTTTTTCAATGTTTTTGTTTCTCTATCTATTTGTCTGTTTGTACGGGCTAATCTCCGAAACTATTGGACCGATTTAAATGAAATTTTGCGTGGTCGTAGGTACCTTATATCCCCGGTCAACATGTAAGATACTTTTCATTCTGGAAAATAAAGAGTTCCCGTGGGATAGTTAAAAAACTATAGTAACTTATACAGCTTAGTACACAACAACCTATGCACCTAATTTAGTAAAATTTAACATTCTGATATCTTATATTGCCGGTCAAACAAACGGTTACTTTCATCCCGGAAAAATGAATGGTTCCCGTGGGAACTAATCTCTTTCAGTGTTTTTCTAGAGGCGAACCCGAACGAAGCGAGGGTGAGCCGCTAGTTTTGTAATATTTTGCATTTATTAAACATGTAATTCGATATTTAAATAGGTAACCAGGGTAATAAAATACTTTGTAATTGTATTCAGCCCTTTTTAAAGTCCCACTGCTGGGCACGGGCCTCCCATTAGTAAGAGGGGAATCAGGTCATAGCCCACCACGCTGGCCAAGTGCGGGTTGGCGGACTTTACAATAAATGAAAACTTACGAGGTTCTCTCACGGGACGTGCAGGTTTCCTCACGATGTTTTTCTTCACCGTTAAGACAAGTGGTAATCATGTTGGAAATGATTCGTACATGAAAATATCACAGGTGCGAGACCCGGGATTTGAACTCGCTTCACTCGGTTTCCCAAGCGAGCGCATTTCCACTGGGCTACCACTGCCTTTCTAATTAATAATATTTAATAATAAACAAGTTATCAAAAATTAAAATCAAACCTTTAATTAAAATAAAAAATCTAAACAATATGTATGTAGACAATGTTTAGTTTATATTAATTCCATTCCCCATTTAACAGTGTTCTAAGATAATTCCTTATATATAGGTGATCCAGCACCGCACTTTTGAAGACAGTAACAGTGAAGTAACTTTTACAATAGACGAGAAATGGTCGATTTGTTACCTATAGCCGCAACACATAAAAAGACAGTGAAGTAAAGTCATTATAGTCTATACTTAATATTATAAAGAGGTAAAGTTTGTGGGTTTGTGACGTTGTAGGGGGTAACCTCTGGATCTACTGAACCGATTTAGATGAAATTTGGTAAAAACTTAGTTTGAGACCATGGGAAGGACATAGGATACTTTGTATCCCGGAGATCATCCCTTAAGGGGGTGAAAATGGGGATGAAAATTTGTATTGGGAAGCAAGCTAGGGACGAAGATGTATGTCACTAGTGTTATATAATTTAAAATTATTGTAGCTTATTATGACTGAGCAAAAAGCAATTGTAGGCCATTGATAACGCGCTCGCTTGGAAAACCAAATGAAACGGTCTCACCCCTCTAAAATTTCCATGTAACGAATCTCATTTTTGACATGATTAGGCACTATTTGATCTCACGGTAAAGAAAAACGTCTAAAAACGTTAACTAGCTTTCAGAAGATTTATGTTGTCCACCAAATCATTTGGTCAGCGTGGTTAACTGTGGCCATCATAGCACTCTATATTTATAATGTGACTTCAATATAAGCCCGCGCCTAGTATCGAAACTTTAAAATGACCTAATATAAATATTAGATACATACATATATTATGAGAGGTAAATGCTAGGTATAAAGGAGACACTGATTGAAATTGAAGTATATTAATGTAAGTATATTAATGTGGGTGGTTCTGTTCGCTAAGCTTTGAAGAACTAATATTTGGTATAGGTAATCAGATTTATTAAAACTATTGAAATATATTAAAAGTTATCCCATACATATAATAAATTTGTAAGTAAGCCGAATCTGTACATTAAATATTTTTTGGAAAACCTTATTGAAATAGACATTATTATCGATACAGAGGCCGAATCTATAGTTTTTAGAATTTTTGTCTGTCTGTCTGTCTGTCTGTTACCGCATCATTGTAAAACCACTGGAGGGATTTTGATGAAATTTGGTATGGTGATAGCTGGTTATCCGGGTCAACATATAGGATACTTTTTACCGCGGGAAAATATCTCATTTCTGAGAAAAAATACAAAAACTGCATTGTAAGAGTATACCAATATGTAATACCTAAGAATTTGGTTTTTGGTCATCTGAACGCGGGCGGGGCCGCGGGCAATGCTAGTACCTAAATAAAAAAAAGCATTAAGTTGAAAATTAAATACTTACCTATAGGTACATAATGTTTTATGTGAATATGTTAGGTATATCTCGTTTCAGAATAAGTCTTTTTATAATTACGAGTAGTAGATACTTTATTAACGTTTTAATAAAAACAACATAAGTAGACATTGTGTTATACTCACAGCCTTTCTATGTAGTAGCGAACTTTATAAGTTCTGTAAATATAGTTATACTCGTAGTTTACAGACGGGAGAAGCCGCCCTAATTAGCCGCCTGCCTTTCGTTTCTGTCCCCTTTTAAACTGGACTGGAAAACAGAGTATTTGTACCTATACCTACATATAATGAATTCAGTTCAAAGGTTTCATTTTGTAAATAAAAATTGTGTTATTAAAAAAAACTTTTATTTTGTGTAGGTATATTAACAACAGTAACTTAGTAAATACCTAAATATATATATATATATGTGTGTGTGTGTGTGTGTGTGTGTGTGTGTGTGTGTGTGTGTGTGTGTGTGTGTGTGTGTGTGTGTGTGTGTGTGTGTGTGTGTGTGTGTGTGTGTGTGTGTGTGTGTGTGTGTGTGTGTGTGTGTGTGTGTGTGTGTGTGTGTGTGTGTGTGTGTGTGTGTGTGTGTGTGTGTGTGTGTGTGTGTGTGTGTGTGTGTGTGTGTGTAAAGCTTTTATACTTATTCAATAAAACTCTAGTTATTTTATAAGTATGTATAAAATAACTGTATTAATATTATGGCTAATGTAAATGTAACAGAATTGTGAAGATTTCATAGTAAAATGTTTGTCAAGTACCTAAGTGTGTGTGTCCCATCCCATGACTAAATATACAGACTTGCATATACTCGTATGTATTGAACTACCAACAAAATCATTTATCAATTCATAGGTATATTTGTCTTTCTAATAGAAATGAGTCTTAATTTCATGTACCTAAGCGATTGTGTTTATGATAAGAGACATTTTTTAGATTTTTATGTGTTTTAGAGATATTAATATTTGATGTAATATTCGGTATCTACCTTACGTCTAAAAATATAACAAATGCAATCTATTGTACTTTGATTTGCGTAATAGAGTTCTTTTAATTTTAAAAAGAAAAACCCAAGTTATATCTTCTTGTTAATAATTAAAAAGATTTTCTCTGCGATATTTTTTCTCATAAAAATGTAAAGATAGTCGAGAGATGAACACCGAAGTTGTTTAAAACATAAACAAATTCAGAAACCGCGGACCGAACTCGTCTTGCCGTCGGCGGTCGATTTACATAAAATTACCATCCCTCGCCTCGTAATACCTCCTTTGTGACGCCTAAATATTTTGCGAACAGTTTTCCACACAAAGTCTCTAATTCAATACGGGCGCTAAACGGCTACAAAAGTTATTTGCCGTCGCGATGCTTAAATATTTTTAACGAATTCTGATTGAAAAAATTGGGAGCTTTCATTTGGTTATTATTTTTTTACATACTTGAGTTTACATTTTGTAGTTGCACAGACACCGTGGAAGAGTTTTCAATTTTTATCAACAGTGAAATGGCTGTAATTGTTTGAATTAGCCTATAATTTGTTGGTAGATTTTAATCGATAAATCTAATATTATTTCTTACCAGCGACTTGTTTTTGCTTCGCCCGTATAACGTTTTTAATTCAATAACATTAGTATCGCGCTTATTTTTCTTGTGCCCTTTATTTTTAGTGATAAGGCCGCCTTTACACATCTCTTTTATTTGTATTTTTTTAATGTACAATTTTCGTGTGCAATAAAGTATTATAAAAAATGTTATTAAAGTGTTACTCCAGGTCATAATCTATCTGTGTATCTACTAGATTTCAACCAAATTAGTCCAGCCAAATTAGTAGGAAACCTCCACACACATGTACCTACCTACATACATGTCGCACACGGATACAAACATTCGCTTTTATTATAGTACTAGTCCAATACAATAGGTATAACGTGTTATTAATTATTTAAAGTCGCAGTCACTATCAGATATATAGCAAGTTACAAAAAGATCTGTGCACTGTAGTGTGAGATGTACCTGCGATTTTTGTTAGAACCAAATATTTGTTTAGGCTCGGAATAGAAGTTTCGTATAATCTACATACTTATTCGTATACCTATAGCTATCTACATATATTAGTGTGCGTAGGTGGTGTAGTATACATTACTTATAACTTATGACTTCCATTTTTAGATATTTGAAGAGACAAACAGTAGCTATTTATGTAGGTTAACCTACTTACATAACAACTCATAAATATTACAGGCATTTTAACTATTTTGAAGAAAAAAATAGATGAGTGTGAATCAAGTCATTACATCACCCAATCACTGTATAGCATACGAGTTATGTTTTATAATAAATTTGAAATAACTGCTTCAATTAATAATACTGCAATTGATATATTTAAATATTACTATCTATACTATAATATACAATAGATTGCATTTGTTAATATAGCGTCTCCAATACTTTCTCCCCTTCAAGACCAAAGTTATGCTTGCGCAATCTCTTCTACTGCCCATACTTGACTACGCCGATGTATGCTATTTGGATGTGACGGAGGAGCTTTTGAATAAATTAGAGCGTCTTCAAAATCTCGCCATACGCTTTATCTATGGTCTGCGCAGGTACGATCATGTTTCCGACTTTCGTGCTCGTCTTAAATGGCTCCCTATCCGCCTTCGCCGTGATATGCACATTCTTTCATTTCTGTTCAATATCCTTCATAACCTCAATTTTCCCTCTTACCTTCGTTCAAGGTTTAACTTTCTTCCTACTTCAACACGTTCTAGGCGGCCCTGCATCACATCGATGCTTGACATACCGAGAAGTAACACCAAATTTTTCCAAAACTCATTCTCGGTACACGCTGCAGTGTTATGGAACAGACTCCCCAAAGTCCTACAGGAGAGCCCTTCTAATGTTGCATTCAAAGTCAATTTAAAGAAGCATCTTCTAGCTCATAATTGAAAAATATATATCTTACTGTTTCGTAATAATATAAGTATGTTTATGTATGTATGTATATGTATGTATATGTATGTATATGTATGTATATGTATGTATATGTATGTATGTATATACTCGTAGTTTTGGTATTTATTTATTCTCTCTAATGTTTATGTATTGTTTATAAGTAATATTTGTATTTATGCTTATGTATATTATATATGGAAATATAGTGTGTACATATATGTGTATGTTTAAATATTGTATTCATTTTGTTTTACATATTATGCTTATTCTTATTTCTTTTCTTTTCTTTGCACTTTCTCTTTCTGTCCCGCTACTTAACACTATTTCCCACATACATGGGTTGACTGGAAGAGATCTCTTATAGAGATAAGTCCACCTTTGTCCACATCATTTTCTATGTATTTTTGTTTATTTATTTTTCAGTGCAATAAAGAATATTTATTAATATATTATTTAACTAAACATAACAAAATGGTAGGTATCCTCAACGCCAGGTGCGATGTGCTATCCCCATCCACACTACCCCGCTAGCTAGAGTTACATAAACAAAGCAAACATAAAATAAACTGTGGAACAAATGAATTTATTGAGTACAGTCGTGCACAAAGCGCTTGAACGGTGGGCGGGGCGTCACGCCTTCATCTTGCGGGCAATTAGAACAACAATGAAACAGACCGTTTTGCTATAAAATCAATCAGCATAAATTAACCATTCCAGTTCGAATCTCTGAAAATTATGTAAACACAAATTATGCGAATGCTTACTTTGGAACATTGTATGAATAATGTAATTGCCCCAGTTGTAAAATATAAGATGCGATAAATTTAAAGTTTACGTATTTAAAGACAAAATACATATATATATATATATATATATATATATATATATATATATATATATTTAGTTATTTGAAAAACCTAGATTATTTTTAAATATTTTGTATAAGTACTTTAAATGTATGAGTTAAATATTTTTGTGTTATCTTACATCTTGGATAAACTAAATCGATTCGATTAGAATATTCGAATAGGTGACTTAAGGTAAAACTTTGTATGTATTTCTAAGCTTTTGACAATTTAGGTAAAAGTCACTAATTTTACACGAGAGCTGAGACAGAAGGGGAAGAAAAGCTGCTTGATACTCGAGAGCGTCTTTATACCACCTATATATTTTGACAAAATGGGTAGCATCCTAGCAACTGCATGGCTTTTCTTCTACTTATAAAAGTTTATAGATTAAGGAGATTCTTGATAGACATTAATTTGCCTCGTGCGAAAATCGAATCTGCTTCCTTCAGACACGCCAAACAGCCCAATAAACCGGAACTTTACAGCAGTACTAGATTGACTGTTAGTAGACATAGCTATCACAGTATTTCCACATGGTCGAATTAGCATTCGAGTGCGGGCGCAGCGGTGTACGCGGCAATTGTTTTTCGTTCAACAGTTCGTTTGTTTTATCCGCTACAATTTGTGTGATGCCGTCACAGTCGATTTGCTTTTCCCCGCATACATTTATTTAAACACGCATATTGTATCTACATACTTGCGTAGGTATATTGTAACGATCGTAGCACCTAGGCATGTAGGTTCCTATCCACTAAATTGATTTAAGTAATATGATTAATGTAATATTAATATAATTATAAATTAAAAAAAACCCCTACGCAAATTAATTTTCATTTAACGATTACACTGGCACGCGTGAAGCACTTAATTGTGTAATCATACGTCAAAATGCCTTATATCATTTTGGAAAAGAGCTGATACTCTTACACTGCTTAACCGATATAACCAAACATAGTTAAGAACCACCGCAAGGAAATTGGCTTTCAAATATAAAAAAAACCGCATCGAAACCGGTCCATCCGTTTGAGAACAACGACGCCACCGACAGACACACACACACAGACAGACATGGACGTCAAAATTATAACACCCCTCTTTTTGCGTCGGGGGTTAAAAATGACCACACATTTGTCTCAATTTGTAGTGACCCTAATTGTTGTGCCAGCGATCGCGGGTTCGAGTCCTGCTGGGGGTATTCATTTGTGTGATGAGCACGAATGTTTCTACTCCAGTCATGAGTGTTTATATTTATAATATGTATGTACCTACATATTTAAAAAAAGTTTTATATGTGTAATGTATCAACTATCTGGTATCCATAACACAAGCCTCGTACCTGACCATGGAACTAGATGGTGCTGTGTGTTAATATCTCAACATATTTATTTATTTATAATGGTTAAGTATAGTATCTCAATTTAAAATATCTCATAGAAACATCTATTGATTTTTCGAACATTGAAAAATGTATTTTCGCATACCTATACCTTGATTTAATTATTTTATAATAATTAAATTATTGTTTTCCCTTTAAACAAGAGATTACGTGTCCGACACACTTAAGTAACTTTATTGACGTTTATCCAGACCGGGTTGAGTCTAAATGCATCAATAGCGGAAATAGATCTTCAGTTTAGTGGAGAGGGTAACTATTTTTCCTGTCCATCCCTCTAGAGATAACTCAGATGCATATTGGGAAATTAAAAAACAATATGTAAAAATGAGTTTTCAAATATTTATTTTATTAAGTACATAAGTATGTATAAATGTTTATTTGCGCAGGAACTCTTAAACTAACTCAGGTATATTTTAGTGCCTATTACGAATACCTACTTAAAGTAAAAAGTTAGTGAGTACGTCGTAAGAATTTTTAATAGCGGTTTTATATGTATTCAGCCCTTTTTTTACGTTCCACTGCTGGGCACGGGCCTCCCTTCAGTACGAGGGGAATCAGGCCATAGTCCACCACGCTGGCCAAGTGCAGGTTGGCGGACTTCACATGTCTTTCGAAAACTTACTTAGTTATCTCAGACATGCAGGTTTCCTCACGATATTTTCTTTCACCATAAGGCAAGTGGTAATCATGTTAGAAATGCTTCGCACATGAAACTATCAGAGGTGTGAGACCCGGGATTTGAACCCGCTTCACTCGGTGTTCCAAGTACGGTACCACTGGACTACCACTGCCTATTAAATATTCATATATAAACGAATATTTTTTTCTAAAATCTTAAAGATAATAATAATAAGCAATATAACCGAACTATCGCAAGAATCAAATACTACGTGACTTAAAAGTAAATAAAAAGATCCAAATTTAAAACATTCCTAAACTCCAGCTCCGATATAAGCAAGTAAAATTTCCTGTAATTTCTTTATACTGAAACATTGCTTTCCCCAACAAAAGCGTGGAGACAGTAAACAAAATGGCGTATTTAAATGGGCGGCTACTGCATTGTTAGCCCGCGGCGTCTCGTCGATATCTGTTGCTACCCTACTCGCACTCGCGGCTAAATCTCTTTATTTTCCTTTCTCATTCATCACGGCGTTAAATTTGCGACAAAGTAAATCAAAATAAACCTTAACTTTACATGATAGAGCTTAGTTTTAAATACCATTCGTTAAGGGTAAGCTGTATCACAGTCGTTTACCGCGACATGTGAAACTGTTGCACATTGTTCCGTCCCTATCACTCTTATTAGGAAAAGCGTACATTCATAACCCCATCTCGCTCCCTCGCACCTCCTGAGAAGTAATGTGTTGTTGCTTGTTGTGATATCTCCAAAATAACAGGGAAGTACTCGCTACGAAGTTGTCATTTGTAACGGTTTTCAAAGGACAGACAGCAAATAAATAAAAATAGTAAAATGTTCATATTTATTTGTTATATTTTATTACGTGAGACAGTGAGATAATATAGGACTTTTGAACCAATATACCTAGTTATTATTTTTTAATTTTTTGTTTTGTCTTTTAGAAAAAATATTGGTTTTTTGGTTACTATGTAAACTTCAATATGAAAAATATGAATAAGTTTTATCGTTACGTATGAACATTTTTCACAAAAATACCATGTATTTAGGATAAGTACTTACACTTAAATGATTTATTTTCTCCTAAAGTATTTAGTCTTACTCAAAGTGTATCTAAAAATCATAAAGAGAAACTTATAGGACGAATGAATGACGATTTTATCATCTAATCAAATATAAAGAATATATTTAACAAGTAAAAATAAAGCAGTCTTAGGTAGCTTCCTTCTAAGTATATAGAATCACATAGATAGCAAATACTGAATTACAGTCTCGATAAACGTTTCCAACTTTATATTATACATAAGCAGGAAAAAACTTTACAATTGTAACAACATAACGACGTAATACGATTTTATTAGTTCACACCACAGAAATCACCGTTTACCTGCGATCTGTACCGCGGGCTCAAGGCAGGGCTCGTGGAGTCGCAAAGCTGGCGGAGTGGGGCGTCGCTAAACAAAAACACGTATACAAGGAGCGGGCGAGCGGTGATTGGCTGGCGGCGCGCGCCGGGTGGTGCTGGGCCGCCGCCCGCCGACTGCCGCTCACTCGCGCCCGGACCGCCGCCGCGATCATGTGTAGCGGAGCCGACGGACCTTCCTGGCCGCTCGCCAAAGACGCGCCCGCTGTCACCGCCGCCGCGATAGACCACTACCGTCTCCAACTGTACAACTATGCTGTGGCTGAGCGACTGCGACTATACCCACCAGCCGTCGGCCACTGCTATGGACCGTACGCGCCCCGTCTCGCCCTCTCAATGTCATTGCTCCAGCATCGCGTTCTTCAACCCGAGGAACCCAAACCACAGCATAGCTACATTGGCCTCATAGCCATGGCGATACTCAGCTCGCCAGAAAGAAAACTAGTGTTATCGGACATATATCAACATATATTAGATAACTACCCGTACTTCAGAACGCGCGGGCCTGGCTGGAGGAATTCTATTCGCCACAATTTATCGCTAAACGATTGTTTCGTCAAAGCGGGGCGATCCGCGAATGGAAAGGGCCACTACTGGGCAATTCACCCGGCTAATATTGAGGACTTTAGGAAGGGTGATTTTAGGAGACGTAAGGCACAACGAAAAGTACGGAAACATATGGGATTGGCTGTGGATGATGATGGTGAGGATTCATCATCACCGCCGCCGCAGTCACCGCCGCCGACTACTTTGCCGTTGCCTTTTTGGAGTGGCCGCGTTCCTGCAAACACTCAGACAAGGAAGAGACAGTTTGATGTGGCGTCGTTGCTCGCTCCTGACGAGATGCCGGACAAACGTGAGCGCAGGGACAGTAGTGGAGAGGAGGAAGTAGAAGAGGACATAGACGTGGTGACCAGTGACCAGGAGGAGGTACGGTCGACAGAGGAGGAGGCGCGCGTGCCGCTGACGCCGGCGGCACACTATCCGCTGCTGGGCGGGTGGTGGCCGGCTCTCAACCCTGCTCTCCTACAACAACTCCGCAGACACGCTGTCACGCCTCACTCGCCCGCTCCTCCAAGCCCTCCAGAACAACAACGCCCACCGGACACTTAAATTGTGAATCAATACATATTTACGACGGATGTCGTGCCTGTACAAATGTGAATAGTGAATACTCAGTATTATTATTATCGTTCATATGTCAAGTAGTGGATAAATTCAGTGTCTTTACTCCGCTCCTTAAAGTTTCTTTCTAAAACTGTTTCTATTTTATCAAACTTACTTTTTACGCTCTTTGAGCGCGTTGAAGTCTTTTTTAACGTGTTAGTCGAGTATTTTATAATCTTTAATTTCCTATTGTTCAAAAATGTAAATTATTGTAAATTTATTGTTAGACCTATGTATGTATAAACGTGATCTATATACCTACTTAATAGTAAATAATATTAATTTTAAAGTCTGAAAAACGACCAAGTGACTGTAGATATATTCATATAGCTATTTGTATATAAAGTTAAACTATCTACTCATCGTTGTTATAGAAACCTGAACATAATGTTGTTACTAGCGACAGTCGGATTAGCTATAATATAAGTCTATAAAATTCCAATAAATAGAAATTATAAATCAAAACATCTTTTAATAAGTGCTAATCCCCATTTAGTTATTTCCATATAATAGACTTAGGTACTATTTACCTATATGGCTTTCTTATTCTATTTTTTAAATACTAAGTAATATTAAAAAAGTACTTGGTAATAATTACTTAAAAATAGATTATATTTAATTAAATTCGAAGTTACACAAAACAAAAGCTTTGAAAAAGCTCTTTATTGACTTTTGACATTTTTTATCGGAAAAATACAAGAAAACTAATGGAATGACATTTACAAATTATGATTATTATGATTTTTTAACAGAATGAGTCATTATTAATTAATATTTACTACATTAGTAGGGCTTCATAGAATTATAATATGAAGCAACAATTTTGGTATCGGTACCTATATGGTAAGTTAATTATATACCTATTATTCAAATAAATTCAAGTAAATCTAAGAAAGTATTTTATTCAAGTTAAGTTTTAGGTTTCGTAGCTGAATCTTATTTTCTGTTATTGGCGTTAAAATTTTAAGCAGTAGCTAACAATGAAGTACACCTAGCTATTATTTTAAATGCAGTAATTCAATAAAAATATTTCACTAATGATCATAATTTATCATACATTGGAGCTGATGAGTTTCGGGTAAGTACAAAGTATAGGGTACCTATAATTTTTATACAATCATTTAGTTTTATTAGTGGTAGTGCACTTTAATCCCTCCACGACCAAGGACACGCCGGCGTGTCAGTTAACAATGGATTTCTTAGAATTTTAATTAATTTCTTAGAAATTCACCTGGAGGTGTTAATTTTAAATTTAACACAATCAGTTTAGTTAGTACCTACTCAACATTATTTTTATTATTAATATCAAACCTAATTAGTACTTTTCTTTTTCTCAAGACCTGTTCTGAAATTCCATAAGTAGATATACCTAGTAGCAGTAAGCATGAAAGCATAAAAAATGGTAATTATTTTAAGCTAGTGGCTTACACTCGCTTCGCTCAGATGCGTCCCTAGGTATGTACGTTTTACCTTAGAAAAAAAGACTTATACTATTGCAGATTTTGATGTAGGCTTTTATTAAGACCTACAATTTTCTATCACCTCCGTGGCTAGTTTCCGGGAATTCAATTGTTAACTGCAATGCCGTTGAAGCGCTAGTAGATTCTTTTAATTTATCTCTTAAGATATAGCCAGCGTTAGATAGGGTAAATTTCTTAAGAACGACTCGATAGAACCAGTTCTTGTGTTTACCGTAGGAACGAAAGATTTTCCTGTAGTAAAAGGTATCCTAAATGTTGACTCGAGTAATAAGTTAATATACCACAACACATAGTTAATCACTAACGGAGGACGGAAAACGAGTTCAATATACAATACAATAAGTTATCACTACGCAAAATTTTGTCACAAACAGACATACAGACAGACAAAAAATTTAATAGTTGGTCTATATTCTGTATTCATTGTTTTTCAAAATATTTATATAAGTTACTATTTTATTATAATTTATATGTATAGATTGTTACAAAATGAGACTATACAACTATCAATCAAGGCCATAAGATTTCTACATTACAGAAAATATATTTAGAGGAGGGCTATTATAGAACTTTTATTATAGACTTGGTAGGTATATTAATAAGTTTATATTGATTCATCATCAATACTTTTTTAAATAACTTTTTTATACTTTTTTGTCAATGTTGTGTTTGTCTGAATGTCTAGAATAACTTAAAGAGTTTAAATTAATTAAAATCTATAAATAGTTAAGTTTTCTATCAACCGATTAAGTAGGTGAAAAGTTCACGCGCGCTTTACTCTCAACTACTATAGCTTACTTCATAGATATTTTAGTCAACCTAATCAACCTTAAACGTTTATATTGTATCAAAATTCATATAATAAATAATATAATATTCATTAAATTTATACTTTATCGTCATTACCTTTTCAATTTGGCTTTTAGAAGCATTTCACAATCTTCAACTTAATATGAGGAGAGTTAGTAAAGCAGCTACCAATTGATCGGAATGCAGTTCTGCCAAAAAGAGCCCGTGAGAAACTCAACTTTTTAAATGTCAAGTTATAGTATTTTTAATAATATCACTTTTTACCTAGATACTACAAAATCTTGAATTAATAAACTTTTACTAAATATATTTTTGAATTTTAGCATCAGTATTGCAATTTTAATATAGGTATCATTATTGATTAACTATAATTAAAATATTAAATATTTTAAAACGTTTTAAATATTTAGATTCACTTAACCAACTGTGTAGATGAGTACTTATATAAATACAGTTTGCTGCAAGTGGATAGTGAAGCAAAAACCTACCTAACACCTGATAAAGTATAATCAGGCCCATTCGAAACCGATTATCATCAATACTACAAAAGAGTTTCCTATAAACATATTTAAATGTTCCCACGCCGCTAAAGCTTTTAACAAACTGATTTGCGCCAAATGAATCATCTTTTGAATGAACAAACACTTATTAATTTTTTCCTTGAAAGTGTTTATTTATAAACCATACCTTTTATCTTCGAAGTTTTAAAAAATAATCCTGGTGTTATTTTAAGCTTTATTATTTGTTTTTTTTTTGCTTAAGTCACGTTAATTAGCAGTCATTATTAAATACCTATGTAATATACTACACTAAATAATTCGTGTCTTTCTCCCAATACGTGACACTCGCAGAATGTTTTGCGTCTGTTAACATAACTCTAAGCTATTAAAGAAAAAAAATACAGTTAGTAAATAAAGCAAAAAAAAAATAATGTAAAAGAAATGACAAGAAAATGCTTTAATAGTAAAGTAAATAAAAGTATATAAGAAATATTAAATTAAAAAAGAACGGATGACTGTCTAATGTCATTTAGGAAAATAAATGCACACTTTAAGAATTCGTTAGATCTTAGATATATATAAAGTACCTATTTATTATTTATAAATAAAATGTGGTTCTAACACGTTTATTTGAATAAATTAAAATTATATTATAAAACATTAACTAATAAAACTAAAGATCTTCCAAATATGTACAGACAATAATCTTAATCTCGAAGAGTTTAACTTTTTAACTGGTAACCCAATTTTTCTTTCGTTTTTTTTTATAAAAATATGTACTTTTTAAGATGCAATGTTTGTACCAAATTCCTAATACTCGTAGAGAGTAAGCTAAGCTAATTTAAATTTAAAAAGACAGTATTAACTCACTAGATGTGACCTGTTTGAAAATTAAGACTTTAAATGCAATTGAAAAAAAAGGAACCAAAACCATGTATTTTAGTCAGAAAATAAATTGTAAAATATAGTTCCAATTTGTGAATGCTATTTCTGTAACTAGCGATTTTCGAATAACGCGAGCAGGCAAACAGTATTGAATTTTCAAAATTTATTTCCCATCTACTCCATAAAAAATTGACATTTACTCCCGTTGTTACTGCTCTACTTTATGCATCTACTGAATAAAATATATATTTTGGTTACGATTAAATCTATCGTGGAAGTACGGCATGCAAAATATAAGATTAAATCTTACTAATTAATTTTTAATTTATTAGATTAATTCTTATTATTGCTCTATAACATGTTTTTTTCTTGTTACGCATAGGTACTGGCTTAAAAGAAATATCATGAATGTGGCCCTAAACATAAAACCCCTTATTGAATGAAACCTCTTTTTTAGCAAAATTTATTTCCCTTACCCTTTTTCGCCAAAATTCATTATAATATTTTGATAAAGCTTATACATAATCTAAGATGAGAGGTCAAAAACTAAGATTAAAAATCTGCATAGGTATTTGCACTTGTAAAATAAAATTCTTATTTTTATTACTCAATATTGTTATCAGGTTATCAGTGTAACAATGGCATTTGTGTAATCTGCGAACTAAACAGGTCGACTGTAGTCGAGGAAGGGTATTCGTCATTTCCTGACCATTCTTCCTTTGTGAAACCACAGGATTATGAGATACCATCGCTGAACTGGGCTTAAGCGCGTTTTAAAATATTATAAGCTAAACTATGAAATAATTTTATAATATGAAAGGTACTTTAGTGGCGTGTGATAATACATATCTATTAACTAATGACCACCACCTGTTTTATGCTAATGCTATACCTATATGATCATGTTCATTCATTAAAGAATGATTTATAATCTATAGGTACCTACATATAATCCATACATATAAGTAGTAACAAAGAGAAATCTGTTCGTGATATTTTTTTAAAACAATGAATATTACATATTGTGTACGGATTAGAGACCCCAGAACAATAACTATTGAAATTTTTGTCTGCTTATTTGTATGTCTGTGTGCGTTTCACGCAAAAAGTACAGAACCGATTTTAACTAAACTTTGTGTAGTGATAATTTATTATTCAGGTCAACATTTAGAATGAATACCTTTTATTACGGGAAAAATACTTTCATTTTCACGGGAATAAAACAGAAAAATTGGTTCTATCGAGTCATCCTTAGTAATTACATACATAACAACATAGCTATCGCTGGCTAATCCTTAATGGATACATCAAAACAATATACTAACAAAATATAAGGTCTTCAAAAGCCCTACAGAAGAGTCTGCAATAGCATATGTCTATCTCTAAGGTACACACACGCACTCGGTTTTTGGTGCCCGATGATCCGAATACTTTACAGAAAACATGGTCACGGGAGAGACTTAAGGTTTTATACACCTCAAAATTCATAGTTATTAGTTACCTATTATAAACGCTGTCTTCCCACAAAATTATTGATCACAGAAATATATCAAATATTTCTGTAGTTCAGTTTAAATATAAAAAGTTTAGTTTTATTTAAAATTAGCGACTCACCCACGTTCCGCTCGTGTTCGTCCCTGGTTACGTTTTAAACTTTAGTATAGATTTCTGAGAAATGACATATTTACCCGCAGTAAAAAGTATCCTATATGTTGAACCGAATAACTAGCTATTATCATAGCCATCAAAATCTATCCAGTGGTTTTTTCGTAATGCGTTCCGAGACAGACAGATTCAGAGAGACAGACAATAATTTTAAAAACTATAGATTCGGTCTCTGTATCGATAATACTGACAATTTCAATAAGATTTTCCAAAAAAATATTTATAGATTCGACTCAGTTAGAATTTTATTATATGTATAGATATAGATATAGACGTTATAGCATCGCAAATATACATAATGTACATTTGCGTAAACAATAAACATAAGAAAGTATGAATGATAATATTTAAATAACATACATAAATGTTGATTTTGCATAGGTAGGTGTAGGGAGATATTGTATGACGAGTATGGAGTCCATACTCGTACCCATACTATGGACGTCCATTGCTTATAACTTATAAGGTATACCTACGTACTTAAGAGTGCTGTTAGCAAAGTTTTAAATTAAAATAACTTTTGATAAACACACTACACCTACATTAATTTTTTACAATTATCAACCACTTAATATTAAAAAAAACCTTTCTAAGGTTGTAAGGTCTTTCCTAAACCCTTTGGGAAGTTTCTAATCTGATAAAATTAAGTTGTATAGCTTAAAAGCTCAAAGCAAAACTCCTTAAAGTGAGTTTTACTACGACATATTTATGTAGATAATTATCTATACTAATATTATAAAGAGAGAGAGTTTGCTTGTTTGTTTGAACGCACTAATCTCAGAAACTACTAATCCGATTTGAAAAATTATTTTTGCATTAGATAGCGCGTTTATTGATTAAGGCTATAGACTGGGATCATCATGATACTACCCAAAGGAAGCGGAGCAGTAATCATAAATGTCAACAAATCGGGCAGACTTCCATACATTATTGTAAGACTGATGTTTATAATCAAACAAATTTAACGGAGGTGAAACCGCGGGGCACAGCTAGTACTTAATATACATCTGTATGTGTAGGTATTATGCATGTTTAATGCCAAAAGTAGTCAGAATATATAATTAAGGTCACGGCACTTAGATATGCCTGGCCTATTCAAGTTGTATTTTATTTGTTTTACTGTTAAGGTAAACAATAACCTGAGAATTTTCAAATTTTAATTACAATCAAATACAAGTATTTAATGTAGCTGTTTGATAAATAATGACATAATATAGAGTAAGAATTTAAAGAGCTTAAACAAATTATTAAAAATTATAAGGAATGTTTATAGGATGATTTACAAACTGTTCAATTTAGTGCAGAATTTACATACATCTATACATATAATAAAATTGTAACTAAGCCGAATCTGTACATTAGATATATTTTGAAAAATCTTATTGAAATAAACATTATTATCGATACAGAAGTCGAATCTATAGTTTTTAGAATTTTTGTCTGTCTGTGTGTCTACCGCATCACAGAAAAACTACTAAAGAGATTTTGATAAAATTTGGTATGGTGATAGCTGGTTATCCGGGTCAACATGTAGGATACTTTTTACCGCGGGAAAATATCTCATTTACATATGAGAAAAAATACAAAAACTGTAATGTAAGAGTATACTAATATGTAAAACCTAAGAATTTTGGTATTTCGTCATCTAAACACGGGCGGAACCGCGGGCAATGCTAGTGCAACATAATATTAAATATCCATGAACTTTGCTGGAAATTACTTTATAAAGGCGGCCTACATCGGTGGATGGGAGCATGCTGGCATTTTCCGTTGGATTATAGGGGTTGCACTGTAAAATTTTCTATCCATTGGCACCATGTATGCAAGTAGTATGCCTAAATGCAATTCCCAATTTTCAAAATGTCAGTACAATTTGGGAGTTTTTGTAAATGTATGTAATCCGGTCTTTCCTTTACTTTCTTTACTCATAAGTAGTAAGTAGGTAATTGTATATTGGTAAAGTAAATTAGTCAAACCAAAATCTCACTTAAGGAGTTCGTTATTATCATTTAAGTAGGTAAACCTACAGTCTACAGAACCTTAAAAATTAATATTGTTCTCTCACTCACATTACTCTCACTTGCCTATTGGTAGTCATATTAGAAATCGCAACAGTAATAAAAAATAAGCCGCTTAGCAATAATCACATCTTATTCGTAAGTTTTATTCTAATTCGTAAGTCAGAAGGTACCTACTGAATTATAAACAAAATATGTATTAGAATAATTAAAAAGTGAATTATCCTATACTTTTATTACATATTTACGTAGGTACAATCAAAGAATTGTGCATTAAACTAAAAAAATCTAAACAATCTAATTTAAATAATCAATAAGAAAACAAGAGTATTTTATGATTCTTCAAAGTATTGTATAATTTATTATAATATAACCAATTTTAAAATCGCAAATATTCCTAAAAACAAAATGGTTTAGCCTTAAAAGAGTCCATTAGCCACTGCGATGTGGTGGATGGAGGGCGGAGGTCGGAGGGCGGATGGCGTGTAAAATGTCCACTTCGCGAATTGCCCGAATCTAAACGCTCCCAATTCTACCAAGTGTCGACAAAGGCAGACTTTTAGCGGAACAATGAGTGAATGAAGCAAATTACCGCTTTTCGACTCTTGAAAGCGTCCATCCAGCCGCACCGACTGACGCATTGTCGTCGAACGGTTTGCGCTCCGAAACAAACGATAACAATAAACAGTAAAAAGGAAAGTGTAGTATTTTGCGTGAAGTGCGCGGGACAAAGGGTGCGAGGTAATAGGTGTTAATGTGCTGATCGGTGAACATTCTGAATGGCGCCGCGGGCTCGCTCCGGAATATTTTTATAACAAATCATCGCCTCGATGATTGACATTGTAGTTTTGTTGAGTTACTAACGAACTATTTTTATTCAGTTTCTTTGATTTGAACATGCATAATAGGTTTGTAACACTAAACTTTAAATTACTGCTCAGTGAATAGATCTGCCTCTCTCCATTACCTAGAGTTTTAGAAGTGTAAGCCCGACTTATTAGTATATAAATGCAAATTTAAAAAAAATATTAGGTGGATAATAATGAACACAAAAAATTAACAATAACACAAAAAATTAACAATAACACAAAATAAGAAGCTAACGTTTCGAGGATTTACTCATCCAGCCATTACCAATATTGAAGTTAAAATTTCGTTAAATGAACATAATATTCTACATAATAAATGTTATCTGACTAAATTTCTTCTGCCTTTTTAAGGTACCTTAAAGTTAAAGTATTGTATTAGCCTACCCCCTGAAAGATTTTAACTATTTAATTTGTAAAACTATACATAATATAAATATAAGTGTTGTCGCTATCCCCAAAAGTAACTTAATATCTATCAAAAGGAATATTAAAGGCGTCATTGCGCAATATTGCTGGTCAACACTCGAGAAAACATAGGGAACGCATAGGTAAAATTTTCATCTAAGGATAATTCAATATCATAGAAATAACATCTTTATTGCTATCTCAGAAGCATTAAATTTGCTTGTGATATAACAAGTTAGTAAACGGTGGGGTAGATTGTATAGTTAGTTCAAACACCAGCAAAACAAACAGGAGTGAAGAGGCGTGGAGTGGCGACCGCCCGCAGATTCGCACTTCAGCTAAGAGTTCAGGGTACAGGAGCAAACGATACGGGCATATGCCAGGATAAATTTAAATGTTTTAACAGGAAACATTCAAATATTGATAATGAAATATAATAGTTTTGTAATGAATAAATTTCATTATAAAAAAGTGCATTACACTAGGTCTTGGGCAGAAACATTATCTGTACTGATGTTATATTATAGAGTTACACAATAAAAATGTCAAATCCCACCCAAAATATAACTGAAAATAATACAAGAATATTTAAATTATGATAACTAAATAGCAACATCATTATTATTAATAAACTAGCGACTCACCCTCGCTTCGCTCGGGTTCATCCCTGGATTGATTCACCATACAAACTTTCATTCCCATTTTACCCCCTTAAGGGATGATTTCCGTAATAAAAAGTCCTATGTCCTTCCCAGGGTCTCAAACTATCTTTTTACCAAATTTCATCTAAATCGGTTCAGTAGGTCCAGAGATTTGATTGAGATTGATTGAGAGAGAGACAGAGATTACCCCTTACAACGTCACAAACTCACAATTCACAAACTTTTTCTCTTTATAAATTTAGTAGGTATAGATAGTTTCCCAAAATATATTAAACTAAAAATGAAGAAAAAATTCTTGCAACATCAAAAGGCACACGAGATCGAAGTCGACCATTAGAATGCATGTAGTACTACAGTCGTTCGTATGCACGACCGACTTGAATGTAACTTTACCTATGAATTGAGGACTGCATTGTATTTATTTTGCAACGAACTCACTATCTCAATAAATCTGTTTGAAAATAGAGTACCTACATTGGCTA
The DNA here is from genome assembly GCA_951806755.1 of Brenthis hecate. Classification (NCBI taxonomy): domain Eukaryota; kingdom Metazoa; phylum Arthropoda; class Insecta; order Lepidoptera; family Nymphalidae; genus Brenthis; species Brenthis hecate. The sequence goes on along the minus strand of OX638277.1, from coordinate 3,110,395 downwards.
CTGTATTAGTATTTATTTATTGACATGCATCGAATGAAAGGAAAATTAGGATTATATTAAATATTTAATTTCAATTTTTATAATCAACAATCTGTATATGCAACATAAATACTAGCTTTGTTCGGGAGATGAATCCGCAACCTGCTATGTAATGACTAATAATCGCACATAATAATTAGACACGAGATAGATATGTAAATGGGAATAGAGGTACAGTTTCTTAAAGGGATACCTATGCGAGCCCTTAGGTACATTGTCGTACGTTAAACGAAAGAGTGGCGGCAAGGTTTTTTTAAACGACGAAATAATTAATAGCCCTCTTTGGGCTTCGCCGAAGTCGAGTAAATACAAAAAAGAATCTAGAGCTTCGTTACCTCGGTTAAACCTCTAAGGGTAGAGATTTGCAGTTGTTTTGGGAAACTTAATTGTGGTGGTATTTTTGTATATTTGATATTTTATAAATCTATTAGCGACTCACCCTCGCTCGGCTCGGGATCGTCCCTAGTGAAAATATAGGTTTGTATGTATTTTTAATGCCGAATCCTAAAAACAAAAGTTGTACAAAAAAAAAATTTTTTTTGGGTGGGTCACTCTTATCACTTAGGGGTATGAAAAATAGTTTACGTTAATATCAGAGCTACTGAATATACACACAAAATTTCAGAAGAATCGGTTAAGCCGTTTCGGAGGAGTTTTGAAGAACAGAATTTGAGAACATTGTGACACTTCTGTAGACCTTTTTAAGACCTACTATTTTTGGAGCATGATTTTGACGTATCTGTTAGGTTTAGACAGCTTTAACCGTGTAAGCAAAGAGTTTTTTTAACAAAACGCCGTCTAGACTCAGTTATTTTCTATTAGTGAAAACCGTATCAAAATCCGTCACGTGGTTTAGAAAAACTAAGCGTAGAAACAAACACGCAGACAGCGACTTGTATACTATGTACCTGTAGATTAGCATTGTAAATACATAAATATAGTAAGTAATCAGGAAATAATTGGATTAATGAAGACTCAAAAACGAATAAAGTCGCGGGTAGCATATGCGTACTTTTAATAATAAAGCCAGCGCTAACCAATTTGGTTATATATTTTTGGTATGTATGTTACTATATATATTATAACTTATAGTATATAATAATAAAATTACTTTTAAATTAATTTACAATTTGGTGTACTTTTTTTAGTTACAAAAAAACGTGTACCGTACCTACTTATGTACGCACGTAAGAAGTTATATTTCTTTGATGTAACAGAACAAAAATAGCTAAAGATTTCATCTTGTATGTCACAACTCTCTGTTTGTTAAAGGAATGCAGCAACTTCATCATGTCGCTTTTTGGCTGTCGGTGTGCGCGCCATCGTAAAAAATTTACACTCATATTTTTTCCAAACGTGCCAAAAGAAGTATAACTTCAATAATTATAAGTATATATTAGTACATACGAATATACTTATTTGAATGTGTGTTATCAATCGAAAGCAAATGAAGCATGACCAGTTTTCGATCGAGCGATCCCGGATGAAACATTGAAGCGAATATAAACGATTCCCATAATGTATGAATCAAATGCTCTTGGGCATTGAGAGTCGCTCGCCCGTACACATTTAATTGTGGGACGAGGCAACAGATGCTGATTGCGAGGGAGATCAGGAGAAAGTTTTGCTTATAATACAAGGCATAGTTTTAGTTAAAAAATATTTATAAGATTCTTATAAATTTTATCCAGTTCTTTATCTTTTAAATGTAACTATCTTTTCGGATTTTTTCCCGGATTTATTTAGACTTTTGGTTCCCGATATTTCGAATGCTTTACAGCACGGGAGAGTCTCTCTCGCGACCACGATTGCTCCTTGAAAATATAGGCTATATATAGGTAATATAATTATTTGACGCGATCTGGCATTGATTATATTATATTGGTTGGTTAGTTGGTATTTTATATATATATATATATATATATATATATATATATATATATATATATATATATATATATAATAATCAATGCCAGATCGCGTATATATATATATATATATATATATATATATATATATATATATATATATATATATATATATATATATATATATATATATAATGGTCAGTGAGAGTTTCTTGTACAACGTATTTATAACATAGAAGTAATACTAAAATAAAGAATCAAGAAAAATAAAAAACTTATCGAATTATAAATAAACATGTAACGTAATTATGTTATTTGTACAGCCCACCGTGAAGCAGAGCCGGTCAACGGTGTATTTTGAAAAGGTATATCTTAGACGTTTCTATGATATGTTTGGTTAAAGCACAGCTAAGCGCTTTATACGACTATCAGAGACACGCGCCTTGGTAGTTTTATTGTGATATTGATAAAAAACTGTGTTGAGTCATCGCTTGATAATTACTTCGGTAATATTTTCATGTCTCTAAGGACAATAATTATATTCAAATGCCAAGTTTTGTTTTCTACATCAAATATCTAATATATAATAAACTTGTAACTAAGCCGAATCTGTACATTAATTTTTTTTTTTATTTTCTTACATTATTATCGATACAGAGGCCGAATCTATAGTTTTTAGAGTTTTTGTCTGTTTGTCTGTCTGTTACCGCATCACAGAAAAACCACTGGAGGGATTTTGATGAAATTAAAAAATGGTGATAGATGGTTATCCGGATCAACATATAGGATATTTTTTACCGCGAGAAAATGTCTCATTTCTGAGAAAAAATACAAAAACTGCAATGTAAGAGTATACTAATATGTAAAACCTAAGAATTTGGTTTTTGGTCATCTGAACGCGGGCGGAGCGGCGGGCAATGCTAGTAACCTATATGTATATATATACTAACTAGCGGCTCTCCCTCGCTTTGCTCGGGTTCGCCTCTAAACAAACAAAAACAAATCTATCCCACGGGAACCGTACATTTTTCCTGGATAAAAAGTAGCGTATTTGTTATTCTGATGTACGAACTATGTTATTGTAGAGTTTCATTAAAATCCAATTAGAAGTTTTTGTGTACTAAGTGTAAGTAACTATAGTTTTTTTACTATCCCACGGGAACTCTGTAATTTTCCGGGATGAAAAGTATCTAAATTATTGACCGAGGATATAAGGTACCATCATGCAAAATTTTATTGAAATCGGTCCAACTGTTTCGGAAATTAGCCCGTACAAACAGACAAACAGATAGAGAAACAAAAAAATGAAAATTCTGTTTTGTTCTATTTCTCTTATTACATCTCCCTGATTCCGTTTTTAGTAAAAAAAAATCTATGTACAGACATTTGACGTCTACAGTTTTATTATATGTACCTATGATTATTACTACTAATATATTACTCGTATAACCTGTCTTAATTCGATCATGAGCTACGTACGAGTATGTGTTTATACCTAAACTGCTATTAGTTTTATTTTTTATTGTGATTAACATATAATACCTAGTGGGAGAAAAAATCAATTATCAAACATAACAATTTCGAATTTTTTCAGAACTAACATAAAGAGAACTCGTAAGTTAATTTTTTTTATTGATATAAAATGATAGAATAAAAAGATTTTTTGTCATATATTTATATTACAAAAGCATCTTACGTTATTTTTTTTTCCCAACTAATGTAAACACATCCATTGTGAGTGTGAAGTTTTGAAAGCTAGACGCAATCCTTCGGAGAAGTGTTGAGTGTTGACTCTGGGCTGCCATGCACAATGGCACAAACTCGACTGTCCACGGATTAATATACCTTAACATACCATAACGTTTGTCGAGATGACTTTGGATTTTTGTGGTTTTCAATGTTCTAATACAGTTTGTATTGGCAAAATAATATAATTTGAAATATTTTGCGTTAATGTGCACAATTTGGTCATATTTTTTTATATATTTTATGAGTATTCTAACTTAAATCATTTCTTTACTCTAGAGTGATTAGGCTACAAGCCACATGAAAAAAAACGTGTGTGTGTGTCATTGTTGCTATGGCAGTATTGGAATAAAATTAAAATAAATTGAAATATAATAATTTTTATAAAAAATATTAGTAATAAAAATTCATTTCTATAAGCAATAATTATTATAAAATTATTAATAAAAAAACGTGTCTGTGTAACTTATGTACGCACGTAAGAAGTTATACTTCTTTGGCGTAACAGAACAAAAATAGCTTAAAATTTCATACCGTATGTCACAACTCTCTGTTTGTAAAAGGAATGCAGTTAACTTCATCATGTCGCTTTTTGGCTTAAACTATCTTCTTACCAAATTTTATCTAAATCGGTTCAGTAGATCCAGAGATTACCCCCTACAACGTCACAAACTCACAAACTTTATCTCTTTATAATATTAGTATAGAAGTAGGTATAGATAAAAACTGTCCGCGTCCATTAATTGATATGAATTATACGAATATTTACCTATCTCACCCATATTCATCACATACAAAACTATTACACATAAACTATTTTTACAAAGTTTATTGAAATGACTCGTTCACATAAGAACTTTTATAGTAAGAAAAACAAAATCAACATTTGAAGTATTTCAATGTTTATCGACAGTTTAAAATCAGGCCACAAAAACACATTCTTTTGTTCATTTTCGGGTAATATTTATACTATAAATGTTATTGTTAGATTTATTCACATTTTAAGACGACTTCCCTAATCTAACTCCCATATATATATAGAAAATAGTATTATAGGTAAGGTGCGTATAATTATAAGGTATAAGAAGCACAAAAAATTACGTAAAAAGTTCAAAAAACTATAGGAATTATCGGTAGCTCATTAATGGATGAAAGTTTTGGACAAATATTTGAAGATTCCGACTCGAACGTAATTACGGACGGTGAACGCAAAGCACAAAGACTGGTAGTGGATATAACAGCGCATTTATTTATTGTGGAGAATAGAGGAGCTCATTAGAAACACATCGGGGTACATGTGTAAATAAATACGCATCGAGACGACCACGACAAACATCTTCAGCGGGACGCTGTGGTATGCCTGCTAAGGAGTTGATCGGACAATATTATGCAACTAGCGACTTACCCTCGCTCCGCTCGTGTTCGTCCCTTCTTACGTTTTAACGTTTAATATAGATTTCTTAGAGATGAGATATTTTCCCGCTGTTAAAAGTATCCTATATGTTGACCCGAATAACTAGCTAATGAAGTGTAAAATGTTTATACATTAAGTATAGTATAATATAGCATAATATAGAATAGCATTAGTATAGTGATAGTATAGCATTAAGTACTGTAAGCCATACTTTAGTAATGTATCATCAATCTCTCGTGTATCATCCATATATGGTCGACCACCCATTAAGCTAAGCTTCATTATAAATTTACTTATTATATTCTGATTATTAAATATGTCTCCAACCTAAGAAGACGTTTATCTTTGGAACCTCTAAAACATACCACATTTGATGGCGACCCTGCTGAAGAGACCTGCTTTTCTGCCCTATTCTTCTACGTAAATCCAAGTATGTGTCAGTCATCGCAGTCAAAAGAAAATATAATTATTGGACAAAATGCTGCTGGATCAGCTGCCAACTAAGCTTACATAGAAGAATTAAAATCCAGCATCGGAATATCTAACATTTTCATGGGAATTGTGGTGTTGATTGTATTGCTGGCGGCTAGCATCGGAGCTTATAAGGTTTACAAGCGATGCCACAGGCGATGGATTCGGGAAGAAGTTAATTCATTGGCACTACAACGAGCTACAAGTATGATTCGACGCGGCCGTTCTCTAAAATCATCGAACGAAGGAGGTGAATAAATGAAAAAAAAAGTGTGTAAGTGTGTCCTTAAACTGTGATCCACGTAAGTGTGCATAATTATATTCGGCGCGTGTAAACTCGCGAATATGATACGCGCCGCCCGATAAGGAAAGATGCGACATTCCATTCCCGCTCAAATTACACGATGTACTTAGGTATCTTATTGTCAGTAATGTTACTATGTGCTATTTTAAGATTCGATGTTTATTATAATTATTAAGATTTAGTATGACAGATAAATTATGTTTAATATATAACTCTTTAATTGATATAAAGAAATACTTAATAAAATCAGGTAAAAAAAGATTTACGGGAAATATCATAGAAAATAAATTAAATGAGTGTGAAAAACTTTTATCAAGTAGCAGTTTAATTTTAGAAAATATAAAGTATACTGAAAAGTCGGATATAATTAATAAAGCTATTGAAATATATGAAAATATTAATGTAATATATTTAGAGATAAAAAAATTGTGTATTAAGTCAGAAAGTTATTTCACAAAAATGGATTTCGATTTAAAAACGGCTTCTAGTTTGTTGCCGGTTATGGACGGTGTAGAGGAGACTACGAAGAAATTAATTGATGGTATTGAGATGTATGCGGATATGCTTAAAGATTCAGATTTTCCTTTATTAATTAAATTTATTTTAAAAAGTAGACTCTCCGAAAACGCTAAAATGCGCATGTTAACAGACTATACTTCTGTTAAAGATATTGTTAAGGATATGAAAATTCACCTTTTAACTAAACAATCATTTACGGCTATTCAAGCACGTCTTCAACAGACTACTCAAGGTTGGAGGTCAGTTGAGGAGTATGGAAGTGAAATCGAAAAGCTTTTCACAGAATTAACAATATCTCAAGCAGACGGAAATACTTCTAATTATAGCATTCTTAAGCCTTTGAACGAAAAGTCAGCAATTAAACAGTTTTCGGATGGTTTAAAAAATAGTAAATTAAGTACCATAATTGCAGCTAGAAACTACTCTTCTCTTAAAGACGCGATCCAAGCGGCAAAGGACGAGGAGATTTTCTTACCTTCGACCTCAACGAACTCTGACGTCATGCACATAAGGAGATCCTCGGCTCGTGATAAAAGAGGTTTTCAAGGTAGGTACAATAATTTTAAGAATAGGAATCCTATCACAAGGGGACATAATCAACGTGATCAATATGGTAATAAATATTTTTCACGTGGTAAGTACAATAACCGTGGAAATCAACGACATTATCAACATTCAAATCGCGGTCAATTTTCTAGGGATACTAAACGTAGTAATAATAATCGTAATGTATTTCCCATTAATACAAATAATACAGTCAGCGAACCTAAAAAAAAAGATGACGTAGATCAGTTAGCGGATCAGTTTTTTCGGATTTAAGGATTATATTTTTACTTTAAATAATAAACAAAAAATAGTTCTTTTTGAAATAAATAAATATAAATATTATTTTTTACTGGATACTGGTGCTTCGTTATCTGTTATAAGAAACGAAGTTCTACATAAAAATACTACGATTTATAAAAGTGAGACTATAGTAAATGGAATAGGAGGTCAAGTAAAATCTCGAGGTCATGTGTATTTAATATTAAAAACAAAAGATGGTGAATCATTTCATCATAAATTTTATGTTTTCTCCAATTTATCGTTAAAAGTAGATGGCATTATTGGATTAGATTTCTTAAGTAATTTTAGATGTGATATATTTTTAAATTCTAATACTTTGAGTCTTCACTCTAATAGAAAACAATGTCTTATGCCAATTTATGAAATACCGGATTATACTACGGATTATTTGTTTATCCCTGCTCGAAGTGAATCAATACACTATGTAGCTGTAGAATCAGGTTTGGAAGGTGATTGTGTGGTTTGCGCGAAAGAATTAAGTAAAGAATTGTTTTTAGGAAGTATGATTGTAAGAATAAAGGATGGCAAGATACCAATTAAAATTTTAAATACTAGTGAAAAGGATATAAAATTACCTAGATTCATCCCTGAGGTTCATTCATTAGAGCATTATAATATTTGTAATTTTAATAAAACTGTAGCAAACGTTAAAAGAGCCGATACTCTATCATCAATCTTAAAATTAGATCATTTAAATCCCGAAGAAAATAAATCTATTAGTACTATTTGTCGGAAATATGCAGATATTTTCCATTTACCAGGTGACCAACTGACAACGACAGACATTTATGAACAGACAATTACATTAAAGCCCTATACTAGTCCAGTCTATATAAAGCCATACAGGATTCCTCAATGCCTGAAACCTGAGGTTCAAAAGCAAATTGAAAGCATGTTAAAAGATGATATAATAGAAGAATCTAAAAGTGAATGGTCTAGTCCAATATTATTAGTTCCTAAAAAAAGTGACAAAACAGGAGCAAAAAAGTGGCGTTTAGTTGTAGACTACCGAAAACTAAATGAAAATATTCAAGATGATAAATTTCCACTTCCTAACATCACGGAAATTTTAGATTCACTTTCAGGTTCCATATATTTTTCCCATCTTGATTTAAATTCTGGATGTTATCAAATTCCTCTTAACCCAGAACATCGTAAATATACTGCATTTTGTACTAATTTAGGCCAATACCAAATGAAACGACTTCCTATGGGTCTAAAAATTTCACCAAGTGCGTTTAGTAGAGTTATGTCAGTAGCTATGTCTGGGCTTACGCTTGAAAAGTGCTTCATATACCTAGACGATTTAATTGTTTTTGGCAGAAATTTAGAAATTCATAACAAACATTTGATTGATGTCTTTGAGAGACTTAGAAAAGTTAATTTAAAATTAAATCCAAGTAAATGCCAATTTCTAAAAAAAGAAATTTTATATCTTGGTCACGTAATTTCATCAGAAGGCATATTACCAGACCCTGAAAAAGTTTCAGTGTTGCAAAATTATCCCATTCCTAAAAATTCTGATGAAGTACGACGATTTGTTGCATTTTGTAATTATTATAGAAAATTTATACCCTCTTTTGCTAATATAACAATTCCTCTCAATAGACTTACTAGGAAAAATTCTACATTTTTTTGGAGTAAGGAATGTCAAAATTCATTTAATATTCTTAAAGAAGCCATGATTTCTCCCCCTATACTTCAATACCCAGATTTTTTCTCCGGAAAATGAGTTTATTCTTCAAACAGATGCATCAGGAATCGCTATTGGTGCAGTTTTGACTAATAAAGATTTGAAACCTATTGCGTACGCAAGCAGACCTTTAAATGCATCAGAATTAAATTATCCAACAATAGAAAAGGAGCTTTTAGCTATAGTTTGGAGTGTAAAATACTTTAGACCGTACTTATATGGTAGGCATTTTACTATTAAAACTGATCATAAACCACTAGTATATTTATTCGGAATGAAAGATCCTTCTAGTCGGTTAATGAAATTTAGATTAACGTTAGAAGAGTATGATTTTAGAATCGAATATGTAAAAGGTAAAGAAAACGTAGGAGCAGATGCTTTGTCAAGAATATATATTACATCAAATGAATTAAAAGGCATAAATGAGCAAGTTATGGCTGTGTTAACAAGAAAGCAAAAGAAGATAATAGAAAAGGTGAATGAGAATAGCATGCAAAAGGATACACCCTTCCTTAATAACTCTGGAGACGAAAGGCCTGATCAACCAAGAGTTGTAGAGTTATTAAGAAAGCCGTGTGGTTCAGTAGAAATGAAATTGATAGTAGGTTACGAATTAGATAAATTACGAAAGGGAAACAGAATAAGTGATGAGTATGAATGTTTTTCTTATTGTCCTAGTAAAAAGATGGTTTACATTAATCTCAACTTTAAGGCGCAATTCTCGCGAGTCGAATTTGTGACAATGTTGAGTAATTTCTGTAAAAAGTTAAATATTGAAGAAATATGCATAATAAAAGATAAAAATAATGAAAGATTTATTAACGATTTAAATGATGAAATAAAGTCGATTAAGAAGTGGTCCGGACCACGGATTTGCATTTTAAAAAGTGTAACTAGGATTGATAACGATGAAGAAAAATCGTTCATATTAAATGATTTTCATTTACTACCAACCAATGGCCATGCTGGTGTCCGTAGGATGGTAAACAATATTAAAAGACGATTTTACTGGCCAGGTCTCGAAGCTGATGTAAGAGAATTTGTTAAAAAATGTTCTAAATGCCAGAAATCCAAACATTGTAAATACGTTAAAGAACCCATGACTCTATCGACAACTGCGTCATACGCGTTTGAAAAAATATTTATGGATATAGTGGGCCCGCTATCAAAAGATTATGACGATAATGTATATATTTTAACTGTTCAATGTGAGTTAAGCAAGTTTATAGAATCTTATCCACTAAAAAATAAGGAATCCATTAGCGTAGCTAGAGCGTTAGTAAATAATTTTATTTTAAGATTCGGCATACCTAAAATAATAGCAACAGACAGAGGAACAGAGTTCACATCTTCCACCATAACCCAGGTATGTAAACTATTAAATATAGATAATATTACCTCAACAGCATACCATCATCAATCCATCGGAGCATTGGAGAATGCTCATAAAAATTTAGGTTCATTCTTACGAATTCACTGCGACAAAGACAAACAATCTTGGTCTTATTGGCTACCATGCTGGTGTTTTAGTTTTAATACCACAGTCCATACCGAAACAAAATACCAACCGTTTGAACTTGTATTTGGTAGGCAGTGCAATATTCCCAATAGATTATCTAATACAATAGAACCTGTGTATAACCCAGAAAATTATAGTAGTGAACTTAAATATAGGTTGCAAGTTGCTTATAAGGATGCCCGAAATAATTTATTAGAAAGTAAGTGTAGTCGTAAAATAAAATATGATAAGTATATTAATCCTATTAGTTATAATAAAGATGACTTAATTTTAGTAAAGTTAGAAACAGGTGGTAAGTTGGACGAACTGTTCAATGGACCATTTTTTATATTAGAAGATATGGGACCAAATGTAAAAATAATTAAAGATAAGAAAATAGATATAGTGCATAAGAATCGAACAAAACGATTTATTAGGTAGTACATGTAATAAAAAAAAATATATTTATATATTAATATATTTTTTTTTCTTTCACCCCCGGAGGTGAAGTGTAAAATGTTTATACATTAAGTATAGTATAATATAGCATAATATAGAATAGCATTAGTATAGTGATAGTATAGCATTAAGTACTGTAAGCCATACTTTAGTAATGTATCATCAATCTCTCGTGTATCATCCATATATGGTCGACCACCCATTAAGCTAAGCTTCATTATAAATTTACTTATTATATTCTGATTATTAAATATGTCTCCAACCTAAGAAGACGTTTATCTTTGGAACCTCTAAAACATACCACATTTGACTAACATCATACCAAATTTCATCAAAATCCCTCTAGTGGTTTGTCCTTGATGCGGTCACAGACAGACAAACAGGCAGACAGACTGACAGACAGAGCGACAAAAATTCATCCATAATAATGACTATTTCAATAAGATTTTCCATTTAATGTACAGATTCGGCTTAGTTACAATTTTATTATATGTATATACTTTTCAACTTATTTTTAACTAGCATTGCCCGCGGCTCCGCCCGCGTTCAGATGACCAAAAACAAAATTTTTAGGTTTTACATATTAGTATACTCTTACATTACAATTTTTGTATTTTTTCTCAGAAATAAGACATCATCATACCAAATTTCATCGAAATCCCTCTAGTGGTTTGTCCGTAATGCGATCACAGACAGACAGACTGACAGACAGACAGACAAAAATTCTAAAAACTATAGATTTGGCCTCCGTATCCATAATAATGTTTATTGAATAAGATTTTCCAAAAAGTATTTAATGTACAGATTCGGCTTATTTACATATTATACATATGTAATATGTATATACATATACATATGTATAGATGAACTTTTCAAATTATTTTTAATATACACATCTATCCACACTTAGCCTATGTAAAATAAACTAGTGACTTACTCTCTAGTACTCGGGTGCGTCTTTAGATACCAAACACAGCCAATGTGTTGCTCCAGGTCGCATTCCTCATGGTCTATTTTTATACTAAATGTTATCCAAGTTTGTCTAGCCATTTCAGCGTGAAAGAGTAACAAACACACACATATAAACTTTCGCATCTATTATAATAGTATTTCGATACTGGCCTACAAAACTAGAGAAAGGTTTAGTTATTACGCCATTATATCGCGCAGTGACTGGTAATTTCTTATATTACTTTTTAAATAACTAAAAAGGTAGAATGTACATTCCTATCCTTTTTAATTCAAATCACTTTAATTGTTTAATATAATTATTCCGTTCACTACGACTCAATATTTTATGCCAATCAACAAATACTGGCAATAACATAAAAGTCCATAAAGCTTGTTAGTGAGATTGATGCGTGGGGAGTGTATAAGAGCATTGACAACAGCGCAGGAGCTGTCTCGGGTTACATCTCGTTGCAGTCTTGATACCCGCGCGACCGTCCACTGCCTCCAAATAATGACTCTTGATGTGAATTGACCTTTAAACAATTTGACTTTAATCAATTCTACCTAATATTATTTTTTCTTTTTTTTAAACGCGTTAAGAGAGCTTTAAAGTTGGATAAGTAAAATTCTCTTTGCATTTTATTGCCTATTTAATATTTATTGAGAAAGATCAAAGGTTATTCAAAATCATATTAACATAGTAGCGGGTAATTTTGTACATATATAAACCTAACAAATAAAAAAGAAATATTTGAGTGTCCGAATCAACCCCTCAACCAATTATGATGAAATTTCCCGGCGCGAGTACATACTGTCTTATGGTGCGGAAAAAGTATTGAGCTTTTTTATCCTAATTGATCTTGCAGTTTTCGTGGGATTACTTAAAATCGATATTTCATAAGGTTTTTGAATAAATACCTACACAAATATATATTGGCCATTTTGCTCTGTCAAAATTTTACGTCTGCGTAAATAAACTTTATCTGAATTAATTTTACAAAAATCTAATATGCTTTTCATATTCATATTGCTATTAAGATTAAGATGGCGCAAAGATTCAGACAGAAAGTAATGAATTTTTATAAATACCGAATCTGTTGAAATGCTTGAGTGAAATCTAATTTTACAGTTTCCGGAGTAACTTTGAATCTTTTGGTAATACTATTTTATAATTTCATACAAATGAGGCATCACGTCAGCATAATATTATGCAAAATTCGGGGCAGTAGTTCGCGTTATAATTATGGAATCAAAGTTTTATTAAGTTTCACTCAGCAAACTTAAGTTGTAGCGCCTGAACATTATTTAAGGGTAGATACACGAACATAAAAAGCACCCAGGTATTATGCACCTATAATAGACATGTATATTATATTGAATATATTCAAATTATATGGTTAATTTTTGTTAAAAAATCAGTATTTAGAAAACTTTAAATCCAGGTAAATTTCTAAGAAATTAATTAAATTTCTGAGAAATTTATTGTTAACTGTAACGCCGGCGTGGCCGCGGTCGTGGAGGGAATAATTTTTAATACTTTGTAGAATTAATGTTATATTATATTTTTTATTCTCTTGATAAATTGTGGTAAGTAGTATCTATACATATAATGAAAGTGTAACTGATCGCTGTCTGTACATGGAAGATATTTGAGAAAAACGATTATTAGGGGTCTTTATTAATGCGATAGAAAACAGAGATTTTTTTTTGAATTTTAGTCTGTTTGTCTGTGCGTTTGTGTGCCCTAATCTCAGAAACAGCTCAACCGATTTGGGTTTTCACTAATGTATTGTAGTAAGCTTCACTTAACATTTAGAGTTTAGTTTTATTTCAAACGGTCCATAAATAAAAAAGTTATGTCAATTTAAAGAATCACGTAGGGACGAATCTGAGCGAAGCGAGGGTGAGTCGATTGTATTGAAATAAAACATGCATTATTGATCGAAAAATCGCACGTTTTACTTAGCAAAATTATATTTTTCGAAATTATTCCTAAAACCTATAAGCTTAAAGATCTCCGTTTATAGTATTGATAATCTTCTTAGTTTACTATACAATAACGAATATCATTGTTATTTACGATACTCAAGCGTTGAAGTACAAGATTCATGTCAAGCGGTCTCGAGATGAGCTTATTTGTTTATTCGTATATTTGCCTGTTCTATTTGCTTTTACATTCTTTTATGAAGTACTTGACCCTTGGATGTTGAGGAGCTTTACAAGTTTTAAATAGGAATATTGTCTTGATAAGGCAAAAGCCCCTGTAAAATTTGTACTACTAATTAGTATTGCAAACCAAAAAATATTAATCGCCTTTGTACCATTTACTTAAATTGAACGAATCAAAGAAAACTACCTACCTATATATATTTAATTTTTATGTTAAAAGTTAAATAAATAGAATACATGCTGGTTTTTCAGTTATTTATCAACAGGATAAAAGTACAATTTAGAGTGGCAGTTGCATGAATTAAATGCGTAGGTTAAATATTTTCAAGCTATATTTATTCAGCTTATAATTTATTACATAGAAAATTTTTATCTGATATTTAAAAAATTGTTCCTGAAATATATTTTTAGATCTCTTTGAAGATTTGCAGAGGTGTCGATACATGATAATGTACAGCTACACCATTAAAACCGAGTAGTATTCAGCAGTAGCAAATCGAAAATCAAGCGGCAACCCTTACATACAAGAGCAATTTCCCAGCACGTAGCCTGAGTAACTGACATACGTCGTATTAGGTTAGTGTTCAAGTGGAGGCAATGCCACAGAGTAATGTTATGAATCAACAGTCATTGGACATATGTATATATACTATATTCATAACTAGCGACTCACCCTCGCTCCGCTCGTGTTCGTCCCTACTTGCGTTTTAACGTTTAGTATAGATTTCTCGGAGATGAGATATTTTCCCGCAGTAAAATTATCCTATATGTTGACCCGGATAACCAGCTATCATCATACCAAATTTCATCAAAATCTGTCGAGTACCTAGTTTTCTCGTGATGCGGTACTAACAGACAGACAGATGGACAGACAGACAAAAATTCTAAAAACTATAGATTCGGCTCTGTATCGATAATAATGTTTTAAAATTTCAATAAGATTTCCCAAAAAATGTTTAATGTACAGATTTACAGACTCATTTAGAATATCTATACTTATTATAAAAATAAGTCCCCCGGCCGCGTCTTTCTGTCCTCCTGTCTGTCCTCCTGTCTGTCCTCCTGTCTGTCTGAACGCGATAAACTCGAAAACTACTGAACGGATTTTTATACGGTTTTCAACAATAGAAAGAGTAATTCTTGAGGAAGGTTTAGGTATATAATTTATTATGCTTTTATGTAAATTAGCTGAAATACGGCGACAAATGTTGAAGAGGTCGCAAAAAATCTCGCCAAATGGGAACTTTCCACGCGAACGCCGCGTAAACTAGCAAAGATACAGTTAAGTAATGTACTAGAGAATTCAAAATCTATAAAAATGCTACAAAAAAGTCCGCGATAGCATATCTCTATCTCTTACGGTTGACTTACAATAACTACTTTTATGTTAACATTTTTAATTAAAAACATTACGTTATTTTCAAAGTTATTTTCTTTAGTTCGGTATTAATCCTTATCCAAATGAATATTTTAGTTAGCTTAGTCATTTAATGCAGATTAAAATTGCTCTTTACACTAAATCAATCAGATGAATAGTTTTTGAGATATCGTTGTTAGAAGTAATTAGTAGCGAAACATTTTTAATGCTTGGCGAGCATTGAGATGCCTACGGCGAGTCCATCCCCTCTGCCCCGCATCGCTCGACCGCCTGCTCAAGCTATATAAACCGGGCGATGTAGCGCGCGATCCTAGGATACTTTTTACCGCGGGAAAATATCTTATTTCTGAGGAAAAATACAAAAACTGCAATGTAAGAGTATACTAATATGTAACACCTAAGAATTTAGTTTTTGGTCATCTGAACGCGGGCGGAGCCGCGGGCAATGCTAGTACAATATATATTTTACCTACCAAAGTCTTACCTCGTTTATTTAGTAGCTAATACGTACGGCTGCAGAATGGTCCAGAGGTTAATAGAGGTTAAGTTAAAAGAGGTTAAGGTTCTAATCCCGGGCATAGTTTTTCTTTTGTGAAATTTTCAGTAGCAGCCAGGAATTGTGAAGCCTCAGACAGCACATAAAGCCATCGGCCCTGCGCCGATGTCTCACAAATAAATAGAAGTACCTACGAATGATAAAAAATATTATGATCAAAGAAAGCTTAAAAGCTGATATATGTACTCTGTGGCAGAGGAGTAGGCAGTATGCAAATTCGGCGCCAACGCTGCTGCCTCGGGCGCGCTGTTTGTGCGGTAATGTTTATTAGGTATGTGCCAGCGTTGCGCTCCATCGCTTTACGCGGCCTACAATGAGGGGTGAATAAATTTGTTGTTTTGTGTTTCGACTGTTTATGTAAAAGTACGTATATTTTGTATGTATTGACTATTGATTAAGGTAAGCTAAGGTGGATATTTAGCAATATCAGGCTTCAGGATATATCTATAATAAAAAAAATATTTAGACATAAGTACATGCAGTGCCGCATTCAACCTTTTTAATTTTTTTTATTATTAATTTTTTTTTGAAAAATACAAAAAAAATTATTTATAAATGGTATAAATTTTTCGAAAAATGTACCTACTTTTAGTTGTAATTTTTTATTTTTTGGAAAATATAAAAAAAAACCATTTTCGATAACGCGAAGGAATCTGTATATAATAGGTACATACATGTAACAATTGTAATAATTTTTCTTGTAACGTAAATTAATAATTACAAGGACCGCCAGCGGATGGGCCCATCTTTGGATGCGTACATGAATGAGCTTTAGTTGTAAATTCTTATGTTAAATCATCTTCAAATTATTGGACAGTTTCTCAAATTATTGAACAGTTTCTCACCCAGGTATTAATATGGGGGCTACAGAGTCCCAACACCCCAAAAGTGTGATTCGCAGTCTATAGCTCCCCGCTACCCATATCACCTCTACCGCCGCTTCTGCTCGCCTCAGTCACTCTTTGGCATTTAGTTTGGCTAATTAATTCAAACCTGATATAAACAACATTTACCAATTATGATTGATAAAACCTAGCATGTAGCAAACTCTGATGGTAAATGCCCAAAAGGTCATCTCGCTTTTATAAAATCCTTACATTTACCAACCCATGTTATCTTAAGTAAATCTTAAGGTTTACTAGTAAAATTTAAGAAATACCACTATACAAGCTTAAACAGTAACATAACCACCAAATGTTGATACTTAATAATCAAGGAAAACTTATCACATGATTGCAAAATGAGTCATAAAAGTCTAAAAATATAAATTCAACTAAGTGACTACAAAAAAATCAAATATAATGACTTCTATTTTTATGAAAAAAAAGTATACAATAGGTATGCTAACACTAATTTAAAATTAAAAAAAAAATTATTATAATTGGTAAATCTTATCTCACCTAGACCTTAGAAATAGTAATTTCCGCTAAAATTATTTATCTAAAAAAATTGGAACTAAGCCACAGATAAAAACTCCAGATAAAATTATTATGTAGCCGTAACTGTATAAGTAACCTGAATCTTAGCACTTTCATATACATGTATATTCGTACTTTTATGTTAAATTTATAAAAACGAAGTATAAAGCTTGTGTAATTAAAAACAATGATATGAAAAACCATTTGTATTCTAATATAATAGGAAGCTAAGACAAAAGTTTCACGTCCAAAGCTAGCAGACAACGTGGCGTTGAATGCTGCACCTACATTTGCTTATTTACCATATTGTCCCACAATTGCCAATACTAAAGACCTAGCATTTGTTGAAATGAAAATGCACGAAGAGTTCAAAGTATGTCGGTTGTCAATATGGCCATTGTTAATTTGATTCGATTGATTCACACCGAAAGCGATACCTCAGTATTGTTTGGGCGATTTTATAACGAGGCGGCAAACGCCATTCTTTGTGCTACAGCCTTTGTGGGGGAGGATCCAAACGTTTGAGATGGAATGAAAGGCACCGCGATGACGAAGCGCGAGCGTGCCTATGACTCGAACTACGAGAGAACTGATTGATAAAAAGCTTTTATTTATTTCTCAAGTTTGAATTAATATTTTTCCTATTAATGTAATATTGTATCATTTTATGATTTTTAGTGACAATAACTTGGCAAGAAAACATGGTCCTAACGTCTTAATCTCAATGACAATGACATAAGCAAATAAATTCATACTTAAAACCACTACCTGCAGGTACCTATACACAAATTACTAAATTTCAAATTGATATAAAATGATATCTATCCTTTATCCTGTGTATTTTCAGTCTACGCTACCTATCACCAAAATATTGCAAGAGAGCTTGGAGCATTATTTTTTACCTCAGTGTAAAATATTACTTCGATCAAAATCTTACATTTATCAGAAACTAACATTGCTCGCGGTTCCGCCCCCGTTCAGATGACCAAAAACCAAATTGCAGTTTTTGTATTTTTTCTCAGAAATGAGAAATTTTCCCGCGGTAAAAAGCATCCTATGTGTTGACCCGGATGACCAGCTATCACCATACCAAATTTCATCAAAATCCCTCCTGTGTTTTTTCTGTGAAGCGGTAACAGACAGACAAATAGACAGACAGGCAGACAGACAAAAATTGTAAAAACTATAGATTCGGCCTCTGTATCGATAATAATGTTTATTTCAATAAGATTTTCCAAAAAATATTTAATGTACAGATTCGGCTTAGTTACAATTTTATTATATGTATAGATCATTAAACTCCTATCACTTGTGGCATACTTTATGTAGTTGCGTTACACACGCCGCGCCGCTCTTTGAGCTGTCCAAATGATTGTTTTATATTTGTAAAACGCCGAGTAGTGCCCCTATTCCGGCTTGACGTAATGTACCATTTCAATTAATTTATAGGCAGTTTTGTTTGTAACAATGCTTTATGTCAAACTCGAAAGGTTATCTGTGAAAGAAGAAATATTTGTTTGTTTTAGTAGGTAGTTATATAATATAGGTACACCTATGTATATATGTAAATGTAATATGTTGGGACTAATATGTACTTATGAAGTACATAATATTATATGTAAGGTATAATCTGTATTAGATACATACCTACATCACCAATGCCTTTTGTATTAGGTAGGTACCTATTGGCGATTTGCCGTGCCGCTCTAGGTCTTTCTGTGTACAAAATTTCATCTAAATTTTTCCAGCTGTTTCAGCATGAAGTGAAAGAATAAGAAAGTAGTCCGATTATAATATTATTTTTTATGAATATTATAGGAAACTTATAACCCTCTTTTTGCGTCGGGGTGTTGAAAACTAAACAGTTTTTTTAGTTATGCTTAATCTATACATCTATAGCTACAAATAAATAAAATTGAAGTGTCTGTTTGTAATGTCAAAATAATCGCTTTTTACTAAATATATAAACAATTATTGTACTTATAAGAAAAACAGGATATTTAAATTTTTGTCTGTCTGTTTGTTCCAGCTTATCTGTGAAACGGTTGGACTGATTTTGATGGGACATTCACTGGCAGATAGCTAATGTTATAAGCAGTAACTAGACAACTTTTACTTTAGAAAAAGAATTAGGGTTCCGCTCAAAAAAAATAAAACGTACCTATGGACGCCCGAAGCGAAGCGAGCGTAAGTCGTTAGTATAAAATTTAATGGTAATGTAAGAAGAACAATATTATTAGTATCTAAAAATTCAATGAGTAAAACAAAAATTACAAAATATGTATAACGGCTTAACAACAAGCGGTGGCGACGTGATTAGAGGCGACGTACTCGTAGTGCGGCGCGCTGATTACACACCAGCTAATGCACACCCAGCCTAATGTTACTCACGTGTCATGGCAAAGTAAATTTGGGACTCTTCAAAATCTTTTCATATGTAAGTAAAAATTATAACGGATATGTTAAAAAATATATCGGAAAATAAGTAAGTACCTATTGAGGAAACATCTAAAACACAATTTTCAGATATTTATACTTACCTTTAAAGAGTTTATTTTAAAAATCTTAGTAAGATATTAATAACTTCAATATTTACCCAAAACATATAACCTTTTGGCTTTTTAGGGTACAAACTACAAAACTAAATAAATGTTTAAGTAAAATATAGTATTTAATACGTTTGACAACTGACTACAACAAAATAAATAAATTTAACATGCCATATTTGAATAACAAAAAAAAACTGTTATTCTATAATGCTGACGTGTAAATACCGATAGCATCAGATGCGCCGGCGCCGATAGATCTGAGTGATGAAATAATTGACACTCAGACAGAAAAACTTTTAGAGATACTCTTCAATATAATTATGGTTACAAATTTAAAAATTAACACATAGTTTGATGCATTTCCTTTCGCGGTGCCTACAAACGCCTTCTCACCATTTGCTTTGAAAATAATTAGTTTTAAAAGGTGGCATGTTATATTTTTTACTCTGTTATAAGTAAATTGGTATTTGTAATTGTTACACATTTTATTATATAATGAAAATGCCCTAAATCTTAACTTAAAACTTACGTGTATTATTCAAAATATCAATTCAATTAAATTTTCTTGTTAATGGCTTCAAAGCTTGCCAGTTGAACACAGACTACTTTGCCAATGTCACGTTTCAAAATACCACTTTAAAGCACTAAACGCTTTTGTTATGTCAAAATTAATTAAAGAAGAAAAAAGTAGGTATATTATCAAAAATAACAAGTTTAAATGTTTTTTTTAATTATACAAAAGTCGATATCTCTTTAAGTACGTACACGATCACCTTTATTAGAAATGCATAGTATTTTCTTAAATAAGGAAAAAAACACAAAAATCTACAAAATATGTTACGATACTGTTATTTTTGTACAAACATTAACAGACTGCCTTTCACCGAAGAAGTAAAAAAAAAAGAAGTTAGTATATTTGGGTTATTATTGAAAGTGTGGAATTAAATAGTAATTTTGTGTGAAAACGTGACAATTAGGTGGGTGACGTATTATGTGGTATTAGCCTCTTAGATAACAGCGCCGGCGTTTCCTAAAACATTTGTACAAAATTGTCAAATCATTCCTTCCATTTACGTTTTAAAGGTGTTGGTAACCCGCGGAACAATATTAAATAATGTTAATAAATTTATAATATACTAGCATTGCCCGCGGCTCCGCCTGCGTTCAGATGATAAAAAACCAAATTCTTAGGTTTTACACATTAGTATACTCTTACAGTGCAGTTTTTGTATTTTTTCTCAGAAATGAGACATTTTCCTGCGGTAAAAAGTATCCTATATGTTGACCCGGATAACCAGCTATCACCCTTAGATTATTTATGTGTTTAAATAGTCTAAGCTATCACCATACCAAATTTCATCAAAATCCACCGAGTGGTTTTTCCGTGATGCGGTAACGAAAGACATACAAAAATAAAAAATAAAACTATAGATTCAGCCTCTGTATCGACAATAATGTCTATTTCAATAAGATTTTCCAAAAAATATTTAATGTAGAGATTCGGCTTAGTTACAATTTTATTATATGTATAGATTAACATATAAAACATTATTTTGCTTATTAAACCTTAGTTAAAATTTACATAGTTTAACTTACTAAAATTTAACCACTTCACGTTCAATTAGAATTGTTAACTACTCAAAACAAAACAAAGCCCACCTCGATATATGCTAAAAAAATATTTATAAATAACTGCTTCATTGTAGTTTAAAGTGGAACAACATAAAGCAGATTAGTTTATGAGTTCTTATTTAATGTTTAAAGTGACAACTTTAATGTTTTTAAAGTGAGTAGACAAAAACAGCAGAGTTACTTGAAAGTACCCTTTACGTTCTACGTTTACAAAATTTTTTTTACGTACAGCTGTTTTGTTTAATTTCAGTATTAGTTCTGATTATTATGCCTGAATCTCGCCGTCATATGAATATGGAAACAGCAACTAGAGCGGTCGTTTTGCTTCCAAAAGAAGAATCTCAGATATCTGTAGGGATACGTCTTCATTTGTCGTGAAAAGCTATTCAAAATCTTTAGGAAAGCTATCAGGAAACAAGTAGGGTAGCTCGAAGACGAGGATCATAAAGAACGTGTTCTACAACATCCCAGGAAAATCGGTACATCAGATTAACTGCGCGTCGAGAACGTACTGTGACCGCACACACTTTACAAAACCAAGTACGACAATTTAGTGATACACGTGCTAGTGATCAAACTATCCAAAACCGACTCCATGAGGATGACCAATGGTCTTACACTACCTGTTAAGCGGCTGAAGCTAGCTAAGTTCAGGTTCAAGTGTGATGGTTTGGTTTGGTATAAACTTGTCTGGCAAAACATAGCTGGTAGTTAATAGCTTTCTTCTGGAATAGCTTTTTATCCCGGAAAAAATTACGGTTCCCGTGGGATAGATTTGTTTTTGTTTTTCACTAAGAGCGAACCAGAGCAAAGCGAAGGTGAGACGCTGGTCATCTAAAATAATAAATTAATATTTCGACCGTTCTACATAAACACGATTACTTACATTTATTGCATCATACAATCAAGTAATTGAGTTGTAATAGATAGTAAAAATATTTAACTGAAATGTATTGATAATAAAAAGGTTTGATACCCCAGATAACGAGACAGAGTCGGGCGCATGTTTGGTTGTTTACGCCACTTCGAGCAACGCGATACCGATCGCAACAATAACTTCACTTAGGCGGAAGTTGGTAAAGATACCATCTAAGTTTACCAAAAACTTACCAATTTTAGTCGGAATTTAAAACATGCTTTTGTCGTGTACCTAATGGCTATATAGGTAGGTATATTATAATATATTAAAATAAGCATAATTTAAAAAGAATGGTAATATGAATAGAATAAAAAAGAACTTAATTTAAATAAAAGCTTATAAAATTTACAAAATCTAGCTTATAATTCAGTAAAAACGTATGTGACTCATCCAAATATATGAAATGAATCCCAAATTCAAAGGTTATACTAATACCTAATATATGAAAACTTCTTATCATAATAAACTAAAACCGAAAAGTATCCTTTATCATCAAATAAACTAGTATCATTTTATAAAGTTTCAAATAGACATTTATAAAGTTATAATTTAGAAGTAAACTTCTACGATTACATAATTAATTACATACTATGTTACTTACACGATCACCACGTGTCTTACGGTGTAAGAAAACATCGTGAGGAAACCTGCATGACTGAGAGAACCTAGCTAGTTTTCGAAAGACATGTGAAGTCCGCCAACACGCACTTGGCCAGCGTGGTGGACTATGGCGTGATTCCCCTCATATTGAAGAGAGGCCCGTGCCCAGCAGTGGGCCGTTAAAAAGGGCTGAACACATTACGGGTGAAGCTAATGAAAGCGCGTTAAAAATTATTGAATAATAACATAAATTGACTTTAACAAATATAAAATTAATGATCTCTACGTGGCTCAGCTTACGTGGTGAGGTACCTACAAGCTCCATACGTACCTTAATGTAAAAATAGCCTATAATTTATTCCAGGTTAGGCTATCGCCATTTGGAATTCCAATCTTAGGTACCTAGTACCTACTCAAATACATTGAGCAGCTTTATTTTCAAGTGAGAAATTGGTTTATACACAAACTTTCGCTTTTATAATATTAAAAAAAACACATCTATTTAAATTTCATCTTTGAAATATAAAATCATTTCAATATTTTCTTAAATGTTAGATTAATACTACCGTATTAAATTAATATCTATAGGTATAAAACAAAGTCCCTGCCTGCCTGTCTGTTTACATCGAAACAATGTACGAAATAGCAGGTCTTAAAAAAGCCAACAGTCCTAAAGTCCTTAAAATAAAGTCCGCGATAGCATGTATCAACTATACTATCTTAGGTACACATACAATTTTTATATCCTTAAAACAACTACATATTAAAACGTGGAACACATCCGAGCGAAGCGAGGGTAAGTCACTAGTGTTCAACATATAGAGTAATATCAAATAGATATAATATTTTTATTACGAATAAATACAATATTAACACACTGTTACAGTGTGATCTAGATATCTTTAAGTAATTTGTTACTGTTCTTATGGACATGAGTACTAAGTAGAACTCAGACATTATATTTTGACATTGCAAGCAAAAAAATTACAACGTAAATGTTGAATATTAAACCAAATAATATTTATTCTGGCCGAGTCTGAGTAGAACAAACCGCGGCCAATAGTTACGCATTTGCCGTGCAACAAGCATAATGTCTACGGTGTCACTGTATAATATCTACAGGCACATCGCACAATTAAAAGCTTTAAGTTAAAATCAAATCTTCTCAAGAACCGAATCAGTAATTTAAAAAAGTATATATATATATATATATATATATATATATATATATATATATATATATATTATATATATATATAGGTATATATATATAGGTATTAGGTACTAACAAATTATGTCTCTTCGTAATAATCTAAGACGTATATTATTAGTAAGTAGTTCTTACGTTATCTTTTCGAAGACAAAAAAAGATAATAAGGGTTCTTACATACAACATCGTACATCTTACAAAGAATATAGTAAAAAAAAGGACGGCAGTGCCTCATAAACACTTAGACTGAATGAAGTGTACGCTGTCTTTAGTCAGCTCTTAAGCAAAACATTAATGCATTGGTAATTTGCAATTAGCGTCGCGCGATAGCATGTTATTATTATTTTTTTACTTTCTGAATATTTATAGGGCAATTTTACTAAAAGCACCGCACTTACGTACAGGCAGCCCTGCAGTTTTACATATTACTATTTAATTTTCAAATAAAATGTTCCAGGCCTTTGCGATTTTTATCGCAAATATAATCTTATCTTAATCTATATTAAATATAGACCAATTTAACAAACTAAGTATAATAGTTTTAGAAAAAACTTTTTTTTTCCCACACTAACTTTTTGTTTCAGAAAACACATTATACGACTAAGGTTTCAATTTTTCAGCACTTAAAAAAAACATAAATAATATTCTATTTACGAGTATATAACTCATTTATTGAAAAGATTATTGAAAAGAATTTTTACGTTATAAGTCAAAAAACTACACGATCTATCTATATAAAGTAATTCATCACATACGTGCAAACATACCGCCATTGGTTGGCGCAATTCTTTACATAATAAGACATGTGGTGTAGCTTTAAGTGGCATGTTAAGGAAGAGGCAGGCGGCTTCGCCCTCTAATTACGCCGCGATCGCCCGATAGCACCAGCTTTTATCTTCATCCATTAGGCAAATACACACCTTCCAGCCCGTAATAATATACTACAATATTTTCCAACGCTAAAACCAATTAAAATATTTTCATAGACAAAAGCAAATTCTAATTATGCCGTAATGGTTTTTAGTGTAGATAATGGATGTTTGTGTGAAACGCAAATATGTTGTTAATATTTTGTAGTTTTATAATTATTAGTATTATTTTAACGTAAGAGTATATCTATTAATTATTTTCTCACATATGTATTATGATGAGAAAGATATGTTTTAATATCTAAATAAGTTATTGTAGTATACGGTATAACAATATTACCTATATATAATATACCTAATATTTATATAAATCTATATATATAATAAAATTCTAACTGGGTCGAATCTGTACATTGCATATTTTTTGGAAAATCTTATTGAAATAGTCATTATTATCGACACAGAGGCCGAATATATAGTTATTAGAATTTTTGTGTCTGTCTGTTACCGCATCACGGAAAAACCACCGGAGGGATTTTGATGAAATTTGGTATGGTGATAGCTGTTATCCGGGTCAACATATTGGATACTTTTTACCGCGGGAAAATATTCTCATTTCTGAGAAAAAATACAAAAACTGCATTGTAGATTTTTGGTAATGGTCTAGATCTTTGGTAATCTGAACGCGAGCGGAGCTGCGGGCAATGCTAGTATTATTATAATAAAGGGCTTAAAAGTTTGTAACACTTAAGTTGCGATACGGTTTAAGGTACGGTGCATCTATAAGTTATAACTAATAAGAATTATTGTGATTGGTAGTTAAAAAGGCAAGGCATTAAAAAGCAAAGTATTGATCTTATGAAACAGAGTGATATGGTAAAATATCTGTAATTCAGCGCCATTTTTCCCACATGCGAGGCGAGTGATAGATATTTAACCCAAAGAAAGTTATATACTTAGTAAAAGTTTTAACAAATAGGATTAGAAAATGTTAGTTTCTGTAGATTAAGAAATGAATCAACTTTGTAATAGCCTATTATAATTAATCGACTTAATACTCTACAGAACTACGTAAAGAATCCTATGTCCTGTCATGTAAATTTACATTTATCAATATTCAACTAATAACAAACTATAATAATTAATTCGGCAATTTGCTGAAATTTGAAGTGTAATTGAAATTATCACGATACGGCTGGAATTAGATGAAATAGAGATGAAACTGTATGACGCGAATGAAGGCCCACTTTGTCGGCGGCTAATTTTCGAATTAGCGACGAGTAGCACTCAGGCGCACAATCCAATTAATTAAGCTTTGTCGCTTGCCACTTCAAAACGTGAAAATGCGTCTAACAGATCAAACTAAAGTGAACTTAATTCGAACAATATTTTTTTGAATAAATGACATCTATAACAAATACATATAATAAAATTTTAACTAAGTCGAATCTGTACATCAAATATTTTTTGGAAAATCTTATTGAAATAGACATTATTATCGATACAGAGGCCGAATCTATAGTTTTTAGAATTTTTGTCTGTCTGTCTGTTACCGCATCACGAAAAAACTCACTGGAGGGATTTTGATGAAATTTCGTATGATGATAGCTGGTTATCCGGGTCAACATATAGGATACTTTTTACCGCGGGAAAATGTCTCATTTCTGAGAAAAAATACAAAAACTGCAATGTAAGAGTATACTAATATGTAAAACCTAAGAATTTGGTTTTTGGTCATCTGAACGCGGGCGGAGCCGCGGGCAATGCTAGTATACATATATAGGTATTTTATTAATTTTATCTTATGGTGTAAAAATATTTCCTGTAAATTGGATACAACTTCACTGTTTCCGTACCTAACTTAAAAGTACTGGACAGTAAGCATTATATCTAATATCAATTATTATGAATTGTAGCACTAATAAGCAATGTATTATTGATCTTATTGAACCGATAGGAGATATTGTAAAAAATCTGTAAATCAGCGCCATTTTTCCCGCATCGCAAGGTCTTTCCCATAGGTGTATGGTAGCGGCACGAAGTTTTATAGTGAAAGTTCAAAAAGAGTTCGCTATTGTACCTACATTTTTACTATGGGTATCTACTCGTTCTCAATGCCTTAGTCTCAATACGTTGTCATCTTAGCATATCCCAATATAATAGCAGCTCCGTGCCAAATAGAGTTACCTATAACAAAGTTGGCGACCTAATTTGCAAAACTAGGTGCGATGCACAAGGGAATATTTCCCACCACTAGATAACGTTATTCGGACGTCTAATGGAGTAAGTGCTTTGCCAAATGGCCCGCGCCGCGGAGCTTTTAATGCAATTTCACGTCCCTTTGTGCGAGAATTGGCGCAATCAATTCATTTACACTTTGTTTCGCTAACATTCTACTCGCTGCTATCCAACACGCCGGCTTTTAGCGACAACCTAATTGGCCTTTTATCACACTTTGTTGGAAAATATTTTTTGAACCGTCATTTTAATAATACTTTTTAGGAGTTTTGGGGTTCGATTTGTTATATATCTTTTGGTAGGGGCTCTGTTATATTTAAATCTACAAGTAAAGCTAATATTTTCGTTTAAATAAGGAAAAGCTTTTATTTTACTAAATAACATGATAAACAATGTATGTACAACTCGCGTAAGAGTAGATACAGTCTTGCGTTGTATTTTATTATTATAAAAATAATTTACGCAAAATAAATTAGTATGCAGCCGAGCTGTGTAAAAAGCGAACTAAAAAGATAATAAATAACAAGTTGACGAAGGTACATAGAATATAGTATCATGACGTCGGAGACAGGTTCAAGTTTTATACTGACTGCGAGTCTTGTTACGTGTATGTAGGTAGGTACATGTGTAATGTGTATATTCTCCAGATAAGCAAATTACGGCAGATTATTATTATATACATACATGTATATATTGTAAACTAGCATTGCCCGCGGGTACGCCCGCGTTCAGATGACCAAAAAACAAATTCTTAAGTTTTACGTATTAGTTACATTGCCGTTTTTGTATTTTTTCTCAGGAATGAGATATTTTCCCGCAGTAAAAAATATCGTACATAATATATACCCGGATAACCAGCTACCATCATACCAAACTTCATCAAAATCCCTCCAGTAGTATTTCTGTGATGCGGTAACAGACAGACAGATAAAAATTCTAAAAACGATAGATTCGGCCTCTGTATCGATCATAATGTCTATTTCAATAAGATTTTCCAAAAAATATTTAGTTTGGTCATATGATATATCATTTAGTATGGTCATAGCTGGTTAGCCGGGTCAACATATAGGATACTTATTACCTTATTACTCATTTCTGAGAAAAAATACAAAAACTGGTCAGAATAAAACCACGATGGTACTATATATTATATTTTAGCAAAGTACCTAACTTACTAAATAAGGTAAAAACTATTAATAATATATATAAAATTATATAATAAATAAGGCAAAAATTTGAAAAAAAAAAAAAATAACAATAGCGCTATTTTATTGGGTATTTGGTCATCTGAATGCGGGCGGAGTCGCGGACAATGGTAGTGTTATATAAAATATATAATACAAAATCATTTTCATCCAGTAGGTATAAGTAGATGGGTGTGAAGCGACCTACTTTAAAAGCTCACAAAAAAGCGATAGCATATGTAACGCCACCTGATACTTACTTTGAGCGGAAATATTGCTATTATTATTAATAGGGTAAGAGCCGGATAGTTGCCCTACTTTTTTTAAAACTCCAATTATATAAAAAATAAGTATCTACTTACAATATGCCCTGTGTATAATAAAACATTGGTCCTTAATCTTTCATTGTGACCTATTTTTTTAAACACAATGAATATTGTTTTCCAGTAAATCCTGTTTTATTTGACCTCTACAAAAGGGGATAGTTGCCCTCTGTGGCGGATAGTTGCCTTATGTTAAAAATGCTTTGAGGGATACTTGCCTCAAGCGGGGATAGAAGACTCATTATGAAATTGTTGCAATTTTTTTTGGATTAAAACAAATTTATGTAAAGTTAATCAACCATTATTAATTATTAACATCAATTAATTTAATAAATTAAGTAGTAGGTATTTACAAATCAACTCAATACAACTTGTAAAATACAAATAAAATCTCCAAAATTTAAGTTATAAAAAATAATTAACTTTAAAGATAAAAACAATATGGTAATCAACTTTGACACAAATATTAAAATTAGTGGATAGGTTATCATTATATATCACCAAAAATAATTTAAAAATCATCATCAATTACGAAGTCATAACTTTTAATTTTCCACATCTCACACAATATTTTTTGAATGATGATCTAGTTTCCTGGAAATACAATCAAGTATGATTTGGATTTAGTATTATTGTAATTTTTAAAACATTTACAATAATCAGCAACTGAAACTTTATCATTCGCTTTTTTTATTTTTGTATTAATGTTAATAACTTTTATTGTCTTTTCAGTCCCTCTTATCATCTTTAATTTTTTACTTCTTTTTTTGAACTCCTTTAGTAGCTTTTTCCTTGGCACTTTTTGGTATTTAATATGCTTTTTTTATTTTCAGTCTTGGAACTATAAGTTTGTTATTTGTCATCCTTAAAGCTCTTTTTCCGCTCAGTTTAATTAAATCTATGTTTTGGAATTCAGTTTCACTGCGAAAGAAATCGTCATAGCTTTTGACCTTTTACTTTCGTTTCGACCTCTTTTCTTCATAATTATCATCTCGTTATCAGCTGATTTATTTTCTACTGTCTTAAAATCTTTTTATTTCGTTGTCTCCATTCTATTTCTTTTTGTAATGTTTGTTCCTTCTTCTTTATCCTGTTTTTCGCCTACCTACAACACTAACTGTCCTTAGGGCAACTATCCGCAAAATTATATAGGGCGACTATCCTTTTCGGTATGGATACATGCCCTTATATTTTGAAAAATAAATAAATGTTATTCTACAGTTTAAGGTATAATCAGTTTAAGGTATAATAGGTAGTGTAACTTAAACTTCACTACACGCGTAGAATCACAAAGTTGACTGAATCGACAACTGTAAAAAACAATATTCAATAGAAAATACACACGAATAAACGCTCGTCAACGTCCTGCCGCGGAAGATTTTCGCTCACACGGACAAAACACGTTTACTTATTCCCACTACTGGCGTCGTCCTAAGGTCTGTGGAAGAGGCGCTTCAAATTACAGAAGAGCACTAACATCAGGGACATCTCTAATATAGCGTATTGAAAACCGGGGCATGTATCCCACTGGGGCGACTATCCGGGTTTTACCCAAGTAGCATCCTTGTAAGACTTAGTAAAAATTCGTTTTTATTCACTCAATAATAATTTATAAATAAAAGAGGCACTGTTGTTATATATTTTTTTATATTTTTATGATGACATTGATGACATATAAACATGACAAAAACTCATAAAAATATATTAGGTATTTGATGTTTAAGAGTTTTCAAGAATTCATTTAAAGCAAATTAAACAATTTGCCTCTTATTAATTATTAGATGTAAAATGAAAAAATCACAAATGTACAAAAACGTCAACCACCCTAAAAATACTTTATATAATCGTAAGTTTTCTAACAATATAATACTTTCAACCGCTTAATTCAAAATATTTATACCAAATTTTGTAATTATCTGTTAATTTTTCAGATTTAAATCGTAACATAGTTTATCCCACTGTACTATTTAATCCCGTGATATTAAATAAGAAAGAATTCTCTACGGGTGTTGAAATTATAGAAATAAAGTCCGACGAAGAGCACAATGCCCAAGAAAATAATTTAAATACTCAAAGTAACGCTAGTTGTAAGGCAAATGATTTTGAAGATGATTTGGCAATAAATAGATCTGCGAGAGAAAGAAGAAATTTAAGACAAGAACAAAAATATGATTCAAAAACTAACATTATTAGTGAGGCAGCCTTCAGCCAGGCATGTACAGATTTCTACGGTATCGACTGCCACGATGGAGGCGACAGAATCCCTTCGATGTTTCCTCTTATTAGTAATTCAACTTCAACTGAAACATCTTCAGATGATGTAGAAGTATTTCAGTTTGACAATGCAATAAACGATATATGCTGGAATAGCGACGATTCTTATGACAGTCACAAAGCATACATTAACAACAATAAACCAGAAAAACAAACTGTTTGGATTTATTCTCAAAAAAATAGACAGCATCTGTTCGAAAGTAACGATGCTAACAATATCCCTAGGCAAGAAACAAGTTTCTCCAGTTTTACAGATGATGATGACCCTAGAGAGGATTTTGAAACAATCCGCAGAATTGCAACACCCATCCCTACTTATATACCAAGATTAAACCTACCATCTTCGCCGACTTTACCTACAGTAACTGAAGTTACTGAGCCAAATAAATCTTCCCTAAATATCACAGAGAGCAGACAAACCGATAAACAATATATAAATATACATAATATAAAGCCTGTAAACACTTGGTTCCTTACCGATCAAAACGTTGAAACTACTCAAAAGAGAACAGTGAACCATAAACACAAATTAAGTACTTTATCACAAAGAGAAAAAAGAAGAAAGAAACTTAAGAAAATACAAGAACAGGAAGTTTTAGATTTAAAAGAAGATAGTAGTCCTAACCTTGACTCAAAGATAATTTTGCAAACCGAATCCACTAGTCCAAAATTACAAGAAAATAGTAAAAACATGAATAAATTCGAAGTAACAGCCAATGCAATAAATACGGATACAAATAATGAAAATATAGACATAAATAGTCTACAAAGACCACAAATAAAAATAAGTCCCAAGTTATTGCAGACTAAAAAGCATATAAGTGATCCAATAGAAAAAATAGAAGGAAATTGGATAGACAATGATAGTAACAATGATGAAGAAAAAACTATAGAAATATTTGACTGTGATTTAGATACATCAGACGTAAAGAAATATGATTTAAATACTAAAGAAATTACGAGACAAAATGATAAATTATTAGTAAGAAATATGTCCCTTCTAAAACCTGCAGAATGGACTCAGTATTCAGCTCTCGCAAATAGCGTTCCACCGCTACAATTATCCTTTAGTAACGATTACGAAAACGAAGGGATACCATGGTTTAAACGTATCTACAAGTTTGTTCGATGCTGTAAGTAGTTTTTAATCTAAATATATTATAATAAATATTTATTACACACTTTAAATCAAATTAAATTTATTGAAAAAAACTTTTAAACAAGCTTTACAACAAGAATTAAAAATAATATTTTTTGAAAAGAACACAATATTTTCTACCGTAGGTATTTGAAATATCTTTCAACGAACGAAAATTATTATAGCTTTCAAATTGACTTGATAGAGCTTAAGGATACTAAAAATATAAAAGTACATAGTAAGAATGACAATTAGGTCGAATTTTGAAAATTAAACCCCCAATTTACAATTTGTGATGCTCTATTTTAACGCTCGTCTGAATACCAGTTTTTGATATTTTGTTGAGAAAGTGTGTTTGTTTGTTTGTCCTTCTTTCACGTCGAAACGGAATGACGGTTGGCATGTTTTTTGTGTGGAGATATTTAGAATGCTGGAGTGACATGGGCTACTTTTTACCGCGGGAGATCATCTCATTCCCACGAGAAAACACGTTATATTATACCTAACTCAAAAAATATTTATGATCAGAATTACTTGAAACTTGGTATAAAGGCTCTTCAATACAATTAAATAAATACGTGTTTTAGCGTTTTTTGAAATTCATCCCATAAGGGGGTAAAATAGGGGATGAAAGCTTTTATGGACACTACTTTTTTAGTTTTTTTTTGTAGTTTTAGCGCAAGCGAAGCCGGGGGTTTCGCTAGTAATTAATAATTATATATGCATTTTATAACCTCCATAATGAGAAATAACATTACGAAAAAGTAACTATGCTAAATAACTACGCGGGCACAGCCGCTTGTAATACTAGTGACTAGAGTGAGTAATTTAACCTTATAATAACATTTTTACAATTTTTTTTAATTATGTACGTGATTTATTTTGCATTTCCCATATAAAACTTCTGAGGAATTCCACAGATCTATTAATGGTGATGGATAAATAAAACAAATCCATTTTATTGGCGAATTTATTAAATTCAATCACTTAACTTCCAGTAATTGAAGTAGGTACTTAAAAATAAACCTGTTGTTGAACATTAGGTACTTGCAAAAGAGACATCACGACACAAAATCATCAAAGTTACTATTTACACACATTTTCTATCACATTGAGACACAAGCCGTCAAAACAACGCATGTTGGTAAAAATAATCATCAGGAATGTAAAATCTCATACTAAACCATTTATTACCCGACTTCCAAAAAGGAGGAGGTTCTATGTTCGTCTGTTTTTTTTTTTAAATATTATTTATTATTATTCCCTTCAACTTAGTGTAAGGACTGAGTACAAATAGTCCAAGCAGTCGGAACTATTAAAACAAAATAACTTACTATTACTTCATTGCAAAAAAATATAAAATAAACAAAATACAGAAAAATGCCAGTTAATTTAACATTATTATTTTTTTTATATTTCATTTATTTAATTATCGACAATGTGATTATCCTACATTATGAGATCTGTTATGAAAAATTGCAATCAAAAAAGAGACCTTCTCTCAATCTCAGAAATCATAACTTCTATTTATAGTCTAAGATCCCGATCTATGTGGTGGACTCCTCACTCTTTTCCCAGGCGAAATGTTTTAAACAATAAAACATTAACAAACACGACCCAGGTAGGGTTGCCAATAAAATTTTCCTCCTATTTTTAGTTAAAAAATCTTTAGTCTGGACTCCGGAGATAATACGATCCGATATGACCAATTAACTACTTCAATTTATTTTTTTAAACCTGGTTGTCAGGTAATGTGGATTCGAAAAATACCGCCAACCGTGTGAAGGCATTTCCTACAAGTCTTTTACTCGATTGATAGTAAGTTGTCACAGGAAAAGAGTTCTTGTTCTTTAAAAAAATAATTCTTAAAAATAGCCTGGAGCAAATTTTTGGTGACAACCCCCCTGGTCGTGTTTGTTAATATTAATGTTTTATGGTTTAAAAAAAATCATCTGGAAAAAGAGTGAGGGGTCCACCACATAGATCGGAATCTCTTACTATTACATTTCATTATTTTGTTCATTCATTAAAAGATAACTAATTAAAATTACTGTTATAAGAGACAACCGTTTTAATCATACTTCATTTGTTTAATTTTTAATTCTCCATTAATTAATTTTTAATTTCATATCACACTCGGTTAAATACAAATTCCAAAAGGTTAGGGACTGCGTCATAAAACACTTTTATCATTCTATGTCTTAATCACACTTTACAAAAAACAACATACCTTATAGCAATGAAGAAGTTCCATGATGTTGTTAATATCATATTTAACGCAATGGAATTAGAATATAGATCAAAACTAATAAATAAATTAAAAAAATATGAAAATTATCAATAAATGACGGAGTAGTTAAGTGTCATAACTTTTTCATTTATTGAGATATTTTATTAAATCTTTCATATTTTTGTTATTTTTTTACTTAAAAAAAATGAAAAAAAAAAAGAATCGGAAACTTTTCCATTGCCAATTATTAATGGGTTAAATGTGTCTCAAATTAAACAAAGGAAAAATTGAACGCAGCCCCTTATAATTGAATCTATGAGTCTTTAACACACTGGCCAAATCACTAAAAGTAAGCCCAATAACTCTAGTATTTACTTTAATTCCATAGTTATTTAGTATAAATTCGAAATTGTTTATAAATAAAAATGGAATAATGAATGTATTGCCATCTCTTTCTAATTGAAAATTAAATAAAATTAAGTCACTCAAATTCTTTTTCCTCATACGAAAAAAGAGACAGATATATATCCATCAATAGTCACTTTCGTTATACGTATTTGAAATTATTCTCAACATCTGGATTAATATGAAAGTGTATCTATCCTTTTCTAATATAAAAAAGTTTAATGAGATGGATATATTATATTTACGTAAGTTTAAGTAATCATATGACTTAGTTCATAATTTCATACATGATCTTTAGGTACATAAGATGCTTAT
Source organism: Brenthis hecate (assembly GCA_951806755.1). NCBI lineage: Eukaryota > Metazoa > Arthropoda > Insecta > Lepidoptera > Nymphalidae > Brenthis > Brenthis hecate. The sequence continues at coordinate 3,075,180 of OX638277.1, read as the reverse complement.
TGCTTGCATATCAATGATTGGATCCTACTTTTATTTAATGTTACAAAAATGCTTTGCCTTATATGTAACCTTTCCTCACTTGTATGCTATTCACCTCGTAATGAGAGTATGTAGAGAGAGAAAATTCTTTTTTATATTCCGTGTGCTCCGCCGTTATCTGGATAATGTTGAAACCTGCAAAGAACAATATTGTAACTCAATATTGAATAATTAGTAATAGAAATTAATTTCTTAACCACTTGAACCCCGCGCTTTTTGAAATGCAATACCACTTGAACCCCGCGCTTTTAGAAATGCAACACCCATTAAACACCGAGCCCGCGCGTCATTTTTCCCCGATACAACCATTATATACAAATTTTAATTTTAATATAATGTTAAGTAAATAATAAAAGTCAGCGTCGGAGGATGTGGGTCCTACAACAATAGTACCACTAGTTCTGAGCAAATATAACATGTAATCGCCAAACAAGTAAAAATATTGTAAATGTAAGGGCACGGGCAATTAAAGCCTGTGAATGTAGTTTCATTTATGATTTTCGGGATAAAAACTATTTCACTCACTCACTTTCCATATCATGAGATTTAAAAAAAAAATTTAGTATTTTTTTTTAATTTTAATTTTCTTCTATACAAAACTTCCTAACAATAACAAACACAATTTTTTTTATCCAAATTAGTGCAGTCGATACGAAGTTATGCGCGTATATACATCTCGGTGATTCATTTTTATTTATATATAGACAGATATGCAAAACTAACACTTCACGTACAAAAACTAAAAATATATACAGGTAAAGTGGTCCGTAAAACGTACTGAAAACAGTCATTCATAACACTAAAAACTATCGATATTTTTAGGAGTTAGACAAATAAAGATAATCTATACATATAATAAAATTCTAAGTCGAATCTGTACATTAAATATTTTTTGGAAAATCTTATTGAAATAGACATTATTATCGATACAGAGGCCGAATCTATAGTTTTTAGAATTTTTGTCTGTCTGTATGTTACCGCATCACAGAAAAACCACTGGAGGGATATTGATGAAATCTGGTATGGTTATTGATAGCTGGTTAGCCGGGTCAACGTATAGGATATTTTTTACCGCGGGAAAATATCTTATTTCTGAGAAAAAATACAAAAACTGCATTGTAAGAGTATACTAATATGTAACACCTAAGAATTTGGTTTTTGGCCATCGGAACGCGTGTGGAGCCACGGGCAATGCTAATAACTTATATTTTCATATTTAAAATGTATCTATAAAAATAACAACATAAGTGTAATAAAATAAAATGACTTTGGTACATTATAGATATTTTAAAAATTATAACGAAAAAAAATATATATTTTAGTTTGTTTTATTGAGTTGATATAGAAAAATCGTACACCGAGAATTCCGTGTTTTAAATATTAAATTTGTCATATTACGTAATTCGTTACGTTATAAGTAAAATATATTTATTAATATAGGTACAATATTCATTTTACCGACAATACAACTTTGTGTTTCATAGCTTTATGTTCTCAATACTATTCAGAATTTTCTATAATTTAAATACTACATAATTCTTGCATTTTTTCATCCCTCATCATCATCATCAACATTATCATTTGAATGACTTTAAAATTATAGGTTGACATTTTCTACTCCGTTTTGAGCAATATAGCTCCAATAATCTCCGATTAAAATGGCGGGGATATACGGACAGGCGGACAGATTCCGCTTTTGCCTTTTGGCTACAATGGTTAAAAAAGCCACTCTTAGGTACAATTCGTATGATATAATCAAGTCAATAATCAGGCAAGTATATGGAAACTTTATAATACCTAAATGTCATCAGATGGCACCCGCTTACAATATTCTACATTCATTCATAGTATATTCTTCTTCATTCACCATACATTCAACTGGCCCCGGAATTGGTATGATATAACCTAAAACAAGGTTCAATGCAAAGTGAAATCACATAAAGCCCACTCGTATGTGGTTCGCGTCTGCTTGTGTTCTTTTCCGTCCGGAAATAGTCTGTATATTACGAATAGGTGGTGGTTTAGGGACGTATTGGAGGTGTTCTTTGAGAATTTCTTGGACTAATTATAATCTGAAAACTAATTGCTTTCGAGGAGTAGCATTTGAAGAATGGAGGATACGGGCATTTTAAATGGAACAATTAAGAAGCCGCTTAAGAACCTTCATATTCCATTTTGCGTATTTTTTTGCTGTATTAAATATGGCTCTAACATTTGGTCTTTTTTATCAACACCGCCCTATACCTTGATTATAATCCAATTTAACTTGGGGCTTATATTGTGTTTGACGATATGATTGAGGAGGCATTAGACCTTGAGAAGTACCGTGATAGGTTAATATTGTAATTATTTTCCGTTTTTTATCTCAATAAGCTAAAACAGATACATCGCCAGAATGTCTAGCAATAAATTGCCTTCTTTTATTTTGCAGTGACATGATTGGATTACGTTGCGATGGTTGCAAAAATATTGTAATGATATATTCATTTATTATTATCCTAATAATTACAAAGAATGCTTATAATATACATATATTATTTCACTTAACTTACAAATTCACTAGTTTATAAATATAAAACAACATCAAACCGACGGAGTAAAGCGCGCGTTTCGCAAAAAAAAGTATCAAATTTTACCGCCTTTTTTTAAATGTTGTCGGCATTTAATGAATATTTTATTATACTAGACTATGGCTGGCTTTATTTCTCAAGATAATATGTATATCTAATATAGCCAAAATAAAAGTAATTTCGTCTTGTAATAAATAATAAAAGTGCAGTGGGCGAGGTGGTGCCTACAGGCACCAGCGGGGTTTAACGGCAACACTGGAAGTGGTGCCTATAGGTACCAGCGGGGTTTAACGGTAGCGGCGGAAGTGGTGCCTATAGGCACCAACGGGGTTCAAGTAACCACTTGAGACTTAAATATTTATAGTTTTAACTCAAAATTATTTACAACAGTTACAATGTTGCTCCTTGCAGTTGTGACGGCACTTCCCTAAGTCTTTTTTTAGGCAGATTGCGAATAACATTTGTGTTATATAAATGAAAACTGTACGACAAAATGGTGTCTATATAATTAAAAAGTTAGATTAAATCAAACACTATAACCGAATCCAAGGGAAAATAAAGAAAACAGACCTTTCTTTTGAAATTGTAGAATAGATAAAACACCTAGTAGGTTTTTTTTACCATATATTAAATTTATTCAGAGTATTTATTCATATAAGAGATCAAAGATCATGGAATCAATGTATTGCAAAAGTACAAAAGTATTACGATGTCCTTATGCACGGGCAACCAAATTATGACCAAGGTATCAGGGTTGTCACGAGACGGCGCAAACAAAACCAAACCTAAAGATCACTGCTATAAAGCACGTTTTGGCTTGAAGAGTTACCCGGGAAGGACAGCACTTGAAGCATCCGGATTGTCACGAGACAGTGTAATCAAAACCAAACCTAAAGACTAATGCAATAGAGCATGTTTCGGCTTGTGGAGTTACCAGGGGAGCAGAGCACGTGAGGTGTCAGGGTTGTCACGAGACGGCGGGCAGCGAGAACTCGCGGCGGATGTAGAACAGTATGTAGGGCTTGCACGAGGCGACGGCGCCCGCGTCGGTGGCCCGCACCGTCTGGTCGTTGAAGTGAAACCACTGGTCCTCGTTGATCGCGAACGCGGTGTAATGGCCTGATCCCGCACTGAAATTTAATATGGTTGTTATAGAAATGTGATCTGAACGAATGAATTTCTTTAGCGATTGAAACTGTTGGTTGGCATTAATGCATACTTATGTTATAAATGTGAAAGTGTATTTGTTTGTTCTGCTGTCACGTCGAAAGAGTGACGGATTGGCGTGATTTCTTATGTGGAGATAGTTGGAGGGCTGGAGAGTGATATAGGCTACTTTTTTCCGTGGAAGATTATCTCATTCTAACGGGAAAAGACGTTATAATACAACACACAACAACTCATCATACCTATGTATATATGTATATTATGGTTAATATATTATAGTATATCTATTCTATACTAACCGTTAAAACGTGCCTAGGGACGAACCCGAGTTAATCAAGGATGAGTCGCTAGTTAACTTATAAATGTTATTCCAAATGTGATGTTGTGCTGTGATATTTAATTATTATTAATTTCACTAGCACATATCTGTGATAATACGCATCCGGTTGTCACATATGTATGCTTGTATCAATACGTATATCATCTCTAGCTTGTAAACGATAGCCAAAAAATAATACTATTTATTAAATATTTCACTATATTTGAGAATTCAAAGTCATGTCTCTAACGACCCGCCATTTCTTATCCCATTTATTCTTATCTCATAATTTTTATCAGCACCAGTAATATGCGTGCATGTGTGCGTGTTGCATGCGTGCATGTAATATAAATATGTTGGGGCATTAACACACATCACCATCTAGTTCCATAATAAGCTACGAGGCTTGTATTATGGATGCCAGATAGATGATACACTACACATATAACATTAAATACATACATATTATAAATATAAACATGACTGAAGGACAAAAATTCGTGCTCATCACACAAATCAATGTCTCCAGCGGGACTCGAACCCGCGACCGCTGGCACAACAAGTAGTGTCATTACAAACTGAGCCAAACGTGTCGTCTGTTCATGTGTGCCTGTTGCTTGTATGTGCGTGTACACGTACCCGGAGCCGTGGTGCACGATGACGGCGGCGAGGTCGTAGAGGAAGGAGCCGCGGCCGGAGCGGCGCGTGTCGGGCACGTTGGCGAGCACGAAGCGCGACATGTCCAGCGCGCTCAGCGGGAACGATATGCTCGTGTCCACTTTTGTTCTGCACACGTGTGGTACTAGCATTAGTCAGTTTTTTATAATGACAATCATTCTTTCTGTCATGTATGGAACCAGCTTTAACCAGTGTTTCTCAGACTAAAAATTACACTTTTTGACAAGTATGGGCCCAGCATTAGATAAAATGTTTGACGAATACAATAATGACATCTTCTGCCGAGTGTGGCACTAACTTTATCCAGTGTTTCATGAATGATAAAAATTACGCTATTTGACAAGTGTGGAGTCAGCTCTGTGGTTTGTGAAAGACAGCGATTACGCTATTTCCTCATGATTCGATCCGTTTTTACGAAAACGGTGTACATGTATGTTCGATTATAGGTAAAAAAAATATAATGAAAGTATTTTCAGTTGTTTTAGTTTACGTTATCATCCTTAATAAAAATATGCGATCCACAAAATCATACATTTTTAAACTAAATTATTCAAAAACTATAAAAAAATAAAGAATATTAAAAAGCTTACCTAAAGTAATTGTGCCATCGAAATCTCTTGAGATGTAAACACAAGACATTAGGCAGTCGCCGAATCCAAAACTGTTTGGTGGATTTCTGCTTGCACTTACACGAGCTGCAGAAGTAACGTTCTGTATCAGCTAACTCCTCAATCTGTAATGCATTTATTCAACATAATTTTTATATAAGGACTAGCAACTCACCCTTGTTCAGCTTGGGTTCATACCAAACTTCATTAAAATCCCTCCAGTGGTTGGTGGTGTTGGTGGTGACAGACAGACAAAAATTTTAACAAATATAGATTCGGCCTCTGTGTCAATAATAATGTCTATTTCAATAAGATTATCAAAAAAATATATTTAATGTACAGATTCGTCTTAGTTAGAATTTAATTATATGTATTATAAATGTCCCAAAATTCACGCAAGATTTGTATTTGCCGCCGTTTGCGCGGTAAGTGTTGGCAACCAAAAAAGAAGTATACTAAGAATATAAGGTTAGTAAAATTGGAGCACTCCACAAAATAACGTTTTGATTGTTGGAAAATATTTAAAAAATAATAATAATTGGGTTGTTACAGTTTCTTACAAAATATCGTAGAAATATTGATTTAACTTCGTCAACTGTAAAAGGAGTAATTGCATGAGACATTTCCTGGTTGTGTACTCTCTCCTTCCGGTAATCAGAATTGGTCCCGTAGATCATTTGATTTAACTGATGTAAATTTAAAGTCTTGGGTAATAAGCTCACGTCCACCTACATTGAAAGAGGAGTCAAAGTTCGGCCACATTTATGCAAAATGACGAAATTATTGTCGAAATCACGAAAAATTTCAACAAAAGAGTACGTAATGTCTCAGCAATGCCGATGAGGTCATTTGCTGGATGTGTTTATTCCATACATAACTCTAGTCTATCTATACATTTAATAAAATTGTATCTTAACCGGATCTGTACATTAAATATTTTTTGGAAAATCTTATTGAAATAGACATTATTATCGATACAGAGGCCGAATCTATAGTTCTTAGAATTTTTGTGTCTGTCTGTCTGTTACCGCATCACGAAAAAACCACTGGAGGGATTTTGATGAAATTTGGTATGATGATAGCTGGTTATCCGGGTCAACATATAGGATACTTTTTACAGCGAGAAAATATCTCATCCCTGAGAAATCTATGTACTCTCCAGGGTCTCAAACTATCTTCTCATCCAATTTCTAGATGAAATAGTTGAATAGTTTCTAAGCCTATTCGGTACAAACAAACAAATATTTCCTCTTTATTATATTAGAACAGATTGAAAAAAACTGTATTCTAATTAAATTAAATCTTGCGTGAACTTTGGGACACCTATACATATATAAAATAATATAAATATTTATTTCTTTCAGTAAGTTAATAAGAAAATGTTTCACACACTATTCAAATTAATAATAACATTTTGTCGCTGAAGTGATCACGTAAGCAGAGTCGCAATCAATAACTAGTAATAAATAAATGTAAATGGATCACACCTGTACAAAGCTGGACAAACAGTCTGTGAGAGTGACCGGCGCGTCGTGGCGGCCCGTATCCGGCAGCTCCAGAGACAAATCTAGAAACGGATCGAACTTTTTGCTCTCTGACCCACAAGCTAAACAGCGAACCTGTATTTAGAAGGCATATGTAGTACATATTCTATATCTACATATATATATAAAACAAAGTCGCGTTTGTTACAACACTTATAACTCGAGAACTGCTGGACCGATTTTTATGATCTTTGTTTTGTTGGATTTTTCTTCACCCCGAATAGCAAAATAACTATTAAAACATCGGATAAATTCATGAAAAAAAATTGAAAAAAAAAACTATTCCATACTAAGTAGTAAGATGTCTTTGAACCATTCAACTTTCGTATTGATTACTTACTACACTTTGATTAGGGCAAATACTTCTTTGGCTGTGTATTTCTTGCAATTCTTATATACCTATTATTAATCAAAACATAAAAAACAAAATGTTAATATAATCTATATATCACTGCCCGACTGTTATTTGAACCCACAACACCTGGATCACAAAGCCAAATATATGAGCCACTGGACCAACGAGGCGCTTATACTAATTAAATGAAAGTGAATTATGTTTGTTACCCTTCCATGCAAAAACTACTAAAGATATAATAATACATTCACATATTATACGGCCGAGAGAAAACGATAATAATAATTACACACACCTCACTCTGCAAGGTCCCACCGAACACAGCAGTCACTATGGAGGAAGGAGCTCTGGGCACAAAACCACCTTCCGCGCGATCCGGCGGCAATAGCTGCAATAGTTCCGTGTGTAATCTGAAAATAGTAATTTCATATATATAGCTATTATAAATTTAATTTATTCTTTAAAAATATAGCTTTCTTGTAAAATAAAAAAATAAAAACATTTATTTCTCAGTATGAACTAGGTTTAAATCTGTAACATCCTTTGTGTTTGGAATATAAGAGTAGCCAATAACAAAGTTAAGGGCCAAAAATAATGACTTGCTAGTGGGCGGATTAAATTACTCTTATATAGGAAGTGCCATGGCTATCCGAGGTAGAATGGAAAAGTTATTGAAATAACTGAGAGGTCTATGTAAGGAGCATAAATGGATATTTTATGTATACTTAAGTTAAAATAAAAGAAATAAATGACCTATAAAATGTGTTATCAAATTTTAAACGTCATTTAAAAGAAAATTCTGGTATATGGTTCTTTAGTAATATCTAAATTATACAATTTTTCTGATGTTTAAAAAATCTGCGATCAGTTACTTTATTGCACACATTTTATACAGAAATTAAAAAAAAACTTATGTTCTGACCTGTCCAACATATACCGTAAGAACTCATGAGCATCTTGCTGTTGATATCCACGAAAACGTGGAACCACTTTCCATATGACAAGGAACAAGCATTCTGGTGATATAGCGCCTTTCGACCCACACCCACCCGTGTTTAGATTTATTAGCACCTGGAAATATAACAAAATCATATTTTGTATAATTGAAATTTATATTTTTTTTTCATAATTTATAATTACAATGGAGTATGAGTAACTTACTGTTGTTTTTTTTGTAAAATTATTTGTTAAAATATAATAATACTTTCTTAGATTTACGCGAATATTTGACATTTTAAATAAAACTACTTTTCAGTTTTTTTCATGGGATTAATTTAATTTTTTGATCTTTGAGACATCTAAAGTATATGAAACGTTGGAAATTAAAATAAGTCCGTGAAAAAATCCGAAAAGATAGTTTTATTTAAAATATTACATTATAATTTATTTAATAGATTGGACACACCACAATAACAAAATACCAATATGAAACTTTAATGATAAACTGAAAAAGTAACATACCTTTCTTAGTTCTTCAGCCATAATAACATCATGCATCTCCTGCCGTGTATAACTCCTTGAATGATACACTTTCCGCCCATTAGTCTTCATTTCCAGAGACGGCAACTGACTAAAGTAGCAACTAAACTCTTGTATATTATTCAAACTTTGCAACACTGCATTCATAAAACATGTATTGCCTAAATTTTTTAATCCTACTATCTTTTTTTCTCTTTGACTTTTCCCATTACATGGGAATGATCTTTTTTCTTTGCTTTTGGTACTTGTATTTTCTGTATTATCATCCGAATGAGATCGCTTCCGTGAACGAGGTCGCAAGCTTCGTGCTGGCTCTTCTGCATTCTGAAAATATAAACAAGGTATATTATAATATATATAAAATAAATAACAAACAAAATTATGGGTAATTTGTTAGCATAATATGCCTGCATTGCCAGAATAAAATAAAATATAATAAAAAGCTAAAGCTTGAGATAAATAAAAAGTGCAGTTGGTATAAAAAGACCAACTTCTAATTTTGGCCTAAAAATAAATTAAATTTTTTATTTGAGAATCCCTGAAATATTTATCTTTGCACTATTTATATCTAAGAATAATCTAAACTAAATAAGATATTAATTTATTTACTTTCAAAGATTTGCTTTCTGCTGATTCTGAAACACCAGGTTCTATATCAGGTGCCTCACAAGAGCTGGCAGGAGTTACATCCACAGATTCTTCCACACTAAGAGTCAATTCTATCTTATTATTTGACTCTAATTCAGTTATAATGGGGCTTGGTACTTTGTCGTTGTTTACATTATCAATTTCCTCTATATTGCTATTTGGTTCAGCGTTTTCACTATCTCTAACTTGCATAATACTTTGTCTTATTTTATCTATAGTTTGAAACTCTGCTTCATTTGAAACATAATCATCACACTTGTAACTGAAAAAGAATTATTAATTAATATGTTTATTCATATGCATAGACTATTTGGAAATTATTGTAATTATTACCGGACTACAGCTACTAATCATATTTGTTGTTTATATAATTCAATTTAAATAATTCATTGGCTGTAATAATTTAGTTGAAACTAAGCAGCATAAAATTATGTTTTTACAACATAAAAAATTATAGGTATCTGTTACATCAGGGGTCTAATAACAAAGGTGGCAAAGTCCAGTTGATGTTATTTACAATGAACTAATAACATTTAAAATATATTACATATTTAGTTACAATTTATTTATATAAGTATGAATTCAATACCTTTTATTTTAAGCTGTATATTATTGCTAAAACAAGTCAGTTAACTAAGAAACTTAAATAACATGAGAGACATAATCGAATAATCGATGTTTGACATATAGGACTTTGCCGCCTTTGTTATTAGACCCCTGACATAGTTAATGCTTTTTAACACTATCTCTCTAACTCACTTAGGTTGACTGGACAAGATCTCTTCTAGAGATAAGTCCACCTTTGCTAACTAATTTTATTGTTTGTTAATCTCAGTATTTCACATATAAGTGTGATAAAGAATAGTATATAATATTAAAAAACTAAAGTTAATAACAACTAAAATTATTAATAAACATCTTACCAGTAAACGGAGTAAGCATCACAACTCATGCACACATGATGGTCTTGTGACTCTGCATGTTGCTTTGCATGGCCATTTGCATACCTGCCACAGTTTATCACTCCACAATGCAGACACAACCAATTTTGGTCTTTGATTGCACATTCTGTGTGAATTTTAAATCATATTTTATTTATCTCTTAAAAGTACTTATTAATGTAAACGTTAAAACTCCTTAAAATTATATCTTGGTATTGTTGTATAATATTGTAACAATTAAAAATACAAAGAAAATCTATACATATAATAAAACTGTAGAGGTTGAATATCTATACATAGAAAAACATGCTAAAAGCCGAGTTAGGGAGATGTATGAAGAGAAATAGAAATCCAGTTTTTTTTTTCAATTTTTTTGTTTCTCTGTTTGTCTGTTTGTTGGTCTGTTTGTTTGTACGGACTAATCTCTGAAACTGTTAGACCTATTTAAATGAAATTTTGCATGGTGGTACCTTTTATTCCCGGTCAACATTTTAGCTACTTTTCATCCTGAAAAATTAAGTTCCCGTGGGATAGTTACAAAACTATAGTAACTTATACAGCTTCGTACACAAAAACTACTGATTAAAATTATTGAAACTTTACAATAATATAGTTCATACATCAGAATAACAAATAGGCTACTTTATATCCCGCAAAACTGTACGGATCCCATGTGATAGATTTGTTTTTGTTTGTCTAAATAATATTAAATAAATATTAGACAACAATTTAGCAATTTGATCTCGGGATATCAGCATATTTGTATTCATTCAAAAGGAAAAATACAATCATAGCAACATTAGAAATGCTGATGTCAGAGATTAGTAGTCCTACTACGCAAAAATAAATCTATGTCAGCAACAATGTAAATGTTTTGTTTCGTGAGTCATTAATCATTATATTCCGTTTCATATGTAAAATTAAGTGTTAGTAACATCTTTAGGCTATAGTAATTACGCAAGTTCCTTGTAAAAGAATAAGTATTAGCTAAATTAGGATTACTCCATAAAAGTTTCATCTAAAGCATAAAGTTTATGGTACATATACAATCTTGAATCGGTTTTAAATTATTTAACGCATAAATCAGTAGCAATCACGTCTTCACGGTCACCCATGCCGCGGCCCGCGCCCCCTCCCTCCCTTCACCTCATGAACAGCTGATTATTTTAGTTCGCTGTATTGATTTTTCAAACTAACCTCCCATTAAAACATACTATGCGACTATTTAATTGCACAGTTCGAGTAATAGTAAATCCTATGCGTACATGAAAATAAATGCATATTTTACCTGAACAATCGAAGTTCTTTGTGATCGAAGTGCCTTCACCGAAAAGATCGCTATCCAACTTGACGTTATCTAACAAATGGGTACATTCCATTATTCATAATAATTTTAATCTAATAATAATGCAATAAAATAAGATCTTTAATTCATAGAAATCCAACTTAGTCCTCAGCACATTTATTACGAATCACAAAATGGTACACCCGAACACGAACGAGAGCAATTTATCCATTTCACACATTGAATAAGAGCGAACGAGCGAGAAAACATCAAGCAAACGAAACACCGCAAGGCGCAAACAACAATGTTCATGTTCGGATACGCGTACTAGCTAGTAGCACAAATAAAATAAACTTGCTTTATATTTTTCTTAATGTCATTTTTATATTGGCAAGTACAAAATGGAATATACATTCTTATCACATTTGTATAGCCATAATAATTTATTTTTTCATATGAATTTCGTTAATGTTATATACTTAGCTTATATGATTCTATCATCACTAATGATCAGTTCATAATAATTATTTTCTGAACATCGTACATGCAAGTGTGTTACAGCAAACACTTTTTACATAGTAATATTTCATATCGTAAAATAAACCAACTGTATTTTCAATTTATTTTTTCATTGTCTGGTTTCATTTACGAATCTTTATTGAATCTCTTCAATATCTTGATAATCAAATGAAATATGGTAAAATAGATACCTGGTCAATTTAACTCTAATCATGTGTGTATATCAAAATAAAAGGTAACAATACTAATATTCTTAAGAGGTAGTTTGTTTGTGATGTAGGGGGTTAGTTAATCTCTGGATCAATTGAACCGATTTAGATAAAATTTGGTAAGATAGTTTGAGACCCTGGGAAGGACATAGGATACTTTTTATCCCAGAAATTGTCCCTTAAGGGAATGAAAATGGGGATGAATGTTTGTATGGAGAATAAACCTAGGGACAAACCTGAACGAAGCAAGGGTGAGTCACTAGTGTTTTAATAAAAGAATAAAACAATTGGAATTAAGTTTTAAAATTTATTATCCTTAATTACGTCTGCCACCATATCCACCCTGTGTAGCAGGTTGGGTGAGTTGAAGACCATTAATGTTGTTGAAGTCAAGCATTTTCAACATTTCCTTAGTGTCAGGATCTACTTCAATAATGTCGTGTTCCAAAGCAGACACTTCTGGAACATAGTTGTCACGCCTTTCACGCTCCTCTTCCTGCAGTTTAATGGAGATACCACGAACTTGGGAATGTCTGAGACGTCTCATTAAATGGGTGGCAAACCTAAAAAAAGGATGTATATTGAAATTAGATCTTTTTTAATGGAATCTACTTCATTTCTGATATATTAAATATTTTAGTTTTCAATAAGTTCTAAGCTTTTTGATTTAGAAATACTTCTTCAACAACCTATTGCTATTAATCAAATTACCACACATGTAGGTATAAACACAACAAAATGCAACTTCTTAAAATGTAACAATGAAAAGTAATTAGATTATCTTTTTGGTGCACCAAATTTATCAGACTTATCACAAAGTATTTTTTAATCTAAAGCATATTTTAAAGGTTTTCAATGTTTGTATATAAACAAGTAGTATATTATAATAGGTTATACAAAATTTATTAATTCCTAAAATAGCATAATACATTAAAACACATTTAAATATAATTGTGACCTGAAAAATTAAAAAACATTCTTAGTATTAGTTCTGAAATGTATTTATTGTTTACTTACCCAGCAATTTTATTACGAAGAGGCTTAGTTGGGATGATAGCAATTTCCTCACATATTCTCTTGTTTGTATCAAAATCAAGAGTTAACTTAGTGTAATACTTCTCAATGATGATTTTCGCTGCTTTTTTGACGGTCTTAGTCCTGACACGACCCTGCAATTATTAAGTTTACCACCAAATACATAAATAACGTTATTATACTTATAAATAGTACATATTTAATCATACGGAACGCTAATTCTTAAAATTTTAAAATGATTACGGGGATATTATTGGATTTCTTTATAAAATAACTCTCACCATTGTGGAAACTGTGTATCCGCCGTTTGACAGTTAACAGAAAAGGACAAAAAATATTTTATAGACTAGAAATTATGTATACAGATAAATAAAAAAATAAGTAAAATTTGTTTCAGAATATTATTACAACCATAGACAATAACAATTATGACTACCACACAGTACATTCCAGTATGTACATCCATCGAATTTTATCTCCTAAGCTTCCTAATTCCTATGTTGTTTCCTCTGGGTATACTGGGTGAACGCTCATACTATTTCATAAGTATGATATGATTCATTATAAATTTAACGTGATATAGAGCGTCTCCCAACAAAAAAAATAAACTTTATATAATATCTACAAAATTCCATACGGTTAGATATCTGAAGGCTGAATGCTGAAGTGAACCAAATCTGCGTGGTAAGTATTCTACGAATAAGTAACTTATTATTTATTCGAAGGTGCTATAAGCACGTAGTAGAGCGCACAAAATTTAATGGCTGGCCCGTGGCCGGATCAGTATGTACTGAATAAAACACAGTGTACACACGAGATTTGAACCAGAAGAATAATAAACTGGTGCCGGCTTTTTTAAATAAATTATCTGTGCTGTTCATGGTCTATGTTATCTGTGCAAGCGCCTTTGTGGTGGCCCGTGGTGACTGGTGGCGCTTTTGTCGTTTTCCGATTTCCAGACTTGTCTTCTCAATTTTGTGGTGTGGTGGTCAACGCGGTATTGTAATTTTGCCGCCTAGTTAAAGTGTGATATTTAGCTTATACTTTCTGAACTTTTAATTAAGAGAGTTTACTTACTGTACTTGTATCGTAACTCATTCCTACATAATACAAACTACCAAGATGTTTTGGGGTAAGTAACCGGTAACCATATACCACCACCACGTGTTTATTCCTTTTAATATTATATTCCATAAAAAGAGTATTATAGCATTATAAATCACTTTATTAAACATAGTACGATCCATGGATTTGTCAACGATTGGAATAGAATCTACTTTCTTTAAAAGGCCAATGTGATGTGTGTATGAGACGTTAGAAATGCCGTCAACACATGTCGAATACGTTAAAAGTACATTTTTAAATATATAGAATTTGTGTTATTTATATATGTAACATTGGTTTTATAACATTTAGTGACATTACTAGTATGAAAATGAAATTTATTTTTATAAATTATATAGCAAGATTATTTTACTTACGTTTTATTTTAGGACTAATAATGGAACCGAACAAGCGGTATTCTCAACTAGTGGAGAAACCGTTCCATATATCACAAGCAGCTATGGATATCTCGACGGGTGACAATGAACCATGCCAAGTAATGGTTGTAGTTGATGGCAAGAACTTTCTTGTGTGCACATTACAAAAGAACAAGTCCATTCAAGTACCTCTAGATCTCTATTTCAAGTCTGGAGATTCAATTTCGTTTTTAACCAATGGTTAGTATTTTTTACCTTGGCTTTGCTTTGGGATCGTCCCTAGACAAAAACAATTTATCCCATGAGAACTGTACATTTTTCTGGCATGATATATAGCCCATAGCCTTTCCTCAATAAACGGGTTATCTAATGCATAAAGAATTTTTCAAATTGGACAATTGTTCATGTAATTAGTGCATACAAACAAACCAGCTCTGCCTCTTTATTATAAAGATAATCACATATTATAAAATCTATTAAATATTGCTCTTCAAGTAACCAAAATGTATTTCAAAACTAAAACACAATATAAGTTTCCTTTAATTCTTACATATATTACATGTGTTTATACTTATTCTTGATTTAGGTAAATGCAATGTTCACTTGACGGGATACTTGGACCCGGAGTTTGAAGATGAACCTTCTGATGAAGGGGAAGAAGAGGAGGAGGAGGAAGAAGAAGAGGAAGTCCCAACTTTGGTTCCTGCTAAAAATAAAAGGAAGTTAGAAAATAGCAATGATGGAGCTTCAAGCAAAAAGGCCAAAGTAAGTTTATATACATGTAATTTGACAACTAACTTACCTGTATGATGTAGGAATGTATATACAGTGTAAACTCTTTATAACGAAACTCAAGGGACTGAGCATTTTTTGTCGTTATAGAGAGTTATCGTTATATGGAGTGAACAAAAAAAAACCAAATTAACAAGAATTTTTAATACAAGAATTTTTAATTGTATGTATGTCTTAGATAATAAATGCTTATACATATAAATTTTTGTTTACACATATAGTCTGATAATTTCGTCTGACGTTTTTTGCTATGCCAGTACTTGTTTTGTATTATTTTATGTATTCTATTCATATCTAGATATGTGGTGGAATCGTCTTGATTAAACAACAAAAATTTTTCTACCAACTTAGCGGCATCTACGGCTTGTTGAATTGTTGGTGGTGATTCGGCTTTGTCCACTTGATCGTCTTCTTCATCTTGATTATCGGGTGTTTCCTGACTTTTTGACACTAAATCAACAATTTGTTCATCTGTAAGTGTACCAGTTGTGGCTACATCCTCATCTATATTTTCGTACGATTGTAGATCTTCGTTAAAATTGCTTGGTATGTTGAACTGGCTTATCCATTCACTCAGTGGTAGATTGTCTTCACTGTTAAATTGGTTCGTTTCTTGGCTACTACATAACCCAGCATGTCGAAAAGAATGTTGGATAGTGGCCGCTGTTACCTCTTGCCAGGCTTTTGATATGAAGTTCACTGCTTGTAGCATGTTGATCGAGACCTTGCCGTCAGTTTCTATCATATCCGTCAACATTTTCCGTCTATAGTGGCCCTTTAGGGATTTAATTACACTCTGATCTATTGGTTGTAAAATACTGGTTGTATTAGCTGGGAAAAATACTAACTCTATGTTTCGAAGATTAGATATGATTGGGTGAGCAGGACAATTGTCTACTAGAAGCAAGATTTTCCGTGATTTTAATTCAGCATCCCATTTTCTCACTTCCTCTTCAAAAATCTGCGATGTCATCCAAGCTGACTTGTTTGCTTTGTACGTAACTGGCAACTGTTTTATGTTCTTGAAATATCGAGGGTTTTTCGATTTGCCTATAACTAAAAGCTTTCTTTTTTCTGTGCCACTCATATTGGCAGCCACTAGAACTGTAATGCGCTCTTTAGACAGTTTTCCCCCAACACATTTTTCCCCTTTGAATTTTAAAGTTTTGTCGGGAGTCAACTTGAAAAAAAGGCCAGTTTCATCTGCATTAAAAATGTCTTCTGGTGAGTATTTCATCTTTAAATTAGGCCATACTGTACTAATCCAATTGTTAGTCACATTCATATCGACATCCCGCGCCTCTCCGTTCATTTTACCGTACGTAATTTGATGACGGTGCTTAAATTTTCCGAGCCAACCTTCAGATGCTTTAAAGTCAATTATGCCAAGTTGGTTGGCAAACTTTTCAGCCTTAGCTTTACAATTGGCCCCGAGATGGTTACATTATTCTGGCGCTGATTGTTAAACCACGACAACATTGCCTGATCTAAGTCTTCGAATTTTGGCTTTCTTAATTTTTAGACAAGTTTCCTTCCAGCGTCGCCTGTAGAATTGTTTTTTGGTTTTTCCAAATGGTAGCAACAGTGGATTGACTTAGTTCAAAACGCCTTCCAACGTCACTTTTCTTTTCTCCCTTTTCAATCGCACGTATCACACAAACTTTTTCGTCAACACTAATCGCTTTCCGTTTACTGGCCATGTTAACAGTTTCAAAGTAGGTTTACGACTGATAATACGATAGGTACCCAGTATGCTTGGTCGAAGACCATCACTTCCGAGAAAACAATGCGTCATACTGCACGTGTACAAGGCAATTAAGGATAACAAAAGCTAGACCGACCTCGGATGTTTCGGAGCTTCAAAGTCTTTTGTTACCTGATAACATAACATAAACAATAATACCGATAATAAATATTTACTGTCTAAAAATATGAACACATTTCTTCGTAATAGAGAATGGCGTATCGCTATAAAGAGTGTTTCAATATATGAGTTTTAACGCAAACCAACCAACTTGGGCTCACTCCAACGTTATAGGGAGTTTATCGTTATAAAGGATAACGTTATAAAGAGTTTACACTGTAATTATTAATACTATGTATTAGGTAGTGTAGATATAAACTACAAACATCAATATAAATATACAAACATACATACTTACATATACATATTATATTGTAATTAAAGAAAAAATATTTTTTATGATACAGCAAGATAAAAAAGCCAACAAGAAGGCAGCAGCGGCAGACAGTTCAGACTCAGATGATGAGGATGGTGTAGACCTACAAAAATTCCTTGATGGAGAAATGGACACTGATGATAATGATGAGTCCTTCAAAGTTAACACATCTGCTGAAGCTGACAGGTGAAGACTATTAAATCTATTTTTTTAATATTAAAGCCATTAATATGTGTTAAATGAAAGGACGAAAATTGGTTAATAATATTTGGATATCATATAGAATTAATGTCTTCTTATAAATAAAATATAAACAGTTTTTATAAGTTTTTTGTGTGTTATAATATATATTCTGTCTATAAAAAAGGTTATTATTGAAATATTTTGAAATACATACATAAATGGTATTGCATATACACAGTATTCCATATTTTTTAAATTTTTGAAGAAAATTATAATTGAAATAAGTATTATATGTACGAACAGTGATGATGAAGAAGATTCAGATGAAGCTGAAGAAGAAGAGGAGGAAGAGGAAGTAGAAGATGATGAAGAAGAATCCTCTGAGAAGGCAGATTCAACATTGGATACCAGTAAAGAAGAGAAAGTCGACATGTCCAAGCTTACTAAATCTCAAAAAAGGAGACTAAAGAAGAAACTTCAGCAGCAAAAAGAACCTCAAGTAAATGGAGTTGATAAAGCAAAGGTATTTTTTTCATTTCATATGTATTATATTAAATTGAATATAAAACTAAATATTATTCAGTAAGGAATTTTGAAATTTTTTATTAGTATTATTATATTCTTCATTGTGAATTGAAAAAAAGATATATCTCTTTGTACACTGGAATATTCATATTCCTTATAAAATAGTATCATTTTAAAGTAACTTGTTACATTTTATATTAGAAAGAAAAGCCAGAACAGAAGGCAGAAAAGAAAAAACCTGAAGCCAAGAAAGATGCCGAAGGTGACAAGAAAGAAAAGAAATCCCTTAGTGGTGGGGTCTTTATTGAAGATTTAAAAGTAGGATCTGGACCAGTTGCTAAACCAGGCAAAGTTGTCATGGTAAATATTAATTTTATCTTCGTCATTGCTACATGTAGTATATATGTATTATAATCTAATTGGTTTTCTACTCTTCACTATTTCTCCATATATAGAAATCAACCGCTCAATATGACATAGCTCTTGTGTGCTTTTACTTCATGCTTTGATACCATAACTTTTCTTCTCGACATGCAAAATTTTCATTGTTGTATTTGAAAGTTTTAATTTTGTAGACCAATGTTATTTAGTTTGGACTAAGCATACAAAATAAATGAATTTTTATATCACATTTTCTTAATAACAGGTGTATTATGAAGGAAGGTTAAAACAAAACAACAAGATGTTCGACAATTGCCAAAAGGGACCAGGATTCAAGTTCAAGCTTGGTGCCAAGGAAGTCATTTCAGGATGGGATGTAGGAGTATCTGGAATGAAAGTTGGAGGCAAAAGAAAGATTGTATGCCCACCAGCAATGGCGTAAGTCTTTTTTTTTTATTGTTGAAAATAAAAACATTTTTGATGTACACAAAATATGAATTGAATTCTTGTAGAAAAGTTTATACTATTCATACAATATTTAATTCTTATCCTTTTCGATTATTTTTTTAAATAAATTGTATAGATACATGTCATATATCTATGAAGATTATATTGATGATTGATTTTTTTACAGGTATGGTGCTAAGGGTTCACCACCAGTTATTCCACCAAACTCAACTCTAGTGTTTGAAGTAGAATTGAAAAATGTAAAGTAAATTGTTATGTTAACATCTGAGTGCCGTGTCATGGACATAGTTATTGAATGTTGAATGTTTGCCATCGAGAGAATGCTGATCAGCATGTCTTTTACATATGAGGCATTTACAATTTTTTTTTTGACGTCTTAATTGAATGTAAGTGCCTCATATTAGTTATAAACTGTAAGCCTATAATTTTAATTACACAAGATACTTAGATTGTAAGAAGTTAAATCCAAGATAACATTTAAATTGACAGATAACCTCTTTTTACTTACATTTTTTTTCTTTAATTTAAGCTTCTACTTGTGACATAAAATTTCACATAGAACTTTTTATTCAATATGTCCTAGAAATGTTTTATATTAATTGAGGCAGCCTGTTTTTATACTATCGTGAAGTACTGTAAATTAATGTTTAAATTTTGATTTGTATTTCTGGTAATTGTATCCAATTATTTTTAAGTGTTTATCTTTTATCAAAATGTATACTGCCTCATTTAACCATTGTAATAGTCTTGGTGAAATAAAATAAAGTCAATATTCCAGTAAATCATCTTTTATTCTTCTAACAAACATAAATGCCACTGACAAGTAATGATTTCATACCACCTTTGTATTAATTATTAAACAAGATTTTTTTACCTCTATCTCCACAAAGTCAGAATTCATTTTATAATTGTTAATAAATAGCTAAATACTTTGGTAATAAAAACAGTAATTGGAAATTAATTACCTACTTTAGTTTTTAGACTACACTGATTTTTATTTGTTGTTAATTAAAAATGTCAATACAAATAGGTCTAATAAATGATAATATGAGCAATAAAATAGTTTAACTATTGCACAAAGTTAAGAAAATATTTAATCAAATTACATTAAAATATCCGCAAAATGTAGCCTGGCTATAAATCTGATGTTTAATCTGATTTTATTCTAACATCTGCGCCTTTTGTAGTTTCTTGAGGGTCTTTTAGTAAAGTTTCTGTTTCTTGTGTCTTATTATTTGTCGATTTCTTGCTAAAGGCGCAAACACCACCTTCACATTTAAATGGGAACTCTGTTTTTTCATTGCCATCTGCATCTTTTACGGCCCAAGGATTCCAAAATCTTAGGACATATGGTTGAATAAATTTATGCCATATGAACAAAAGAACAGGAATAATAAAACAGGGAACACACACCATTTTTGCTTATATCTTCACAGCTATTACAAGCATTAAAACTACAGGTTTTAAAATGTAATAACGTGACTAAAACATATGATCGCAACTAAAAACTTCTCGAACACTAATATTTTTACTTGGTTAGCAAAATTTTACTTCCTCTTTGGCCTTTGCAGTTTGTATAGTTAATAGTTTTTGACTTTCGTCCCTCTACTTGCCATAGGTGAATAATTCAATAATAAAATAAAATACATGCTGTCAAAACATTTGTCACCTGGCAATGCCACAGATTACAAAATATATAAATATTAAAATTTGTATTTTTAAGTTAGGCTACATTAGTAGTTTTACATTTCAGTTTTAATTTTATAATATTTTAGCACAGGCTCCTTGGAATTCGAGGATCGGATGGGTCCTCATGGTTGTTAGGCGATTTTATTCTCTATAACAGAATTAATAATTTTTGAGATGGATAGGTCGTAGTCCAATTTTAAATAATTCTCAAAGTCTGGCATGCCTCAGATTTGAATGGTTGTTTTTCAATTTGTCTCCCTTAAGGGAGTCAAATGGAAAAACAACCATTCAAATCTTTAATTAATTAAAGAAAAATAAATAATGGGTTCTTTAATATGCCTACTATAATTATAGGTTTTAGTAAATGAGATTATTCTTCTTATTCATAGATGGCATTAATTGCATTTTTTAATCGTTTTATTTATGTACTTCGATAATTTGCTATATTTAAGATATCTTACAATTAATGAGCAAATTCTAAAATAGTTCCACTAGGAACTACCCCTAGCTGTCTCCTTATATCACCATCTACGTTCAAGTTCAATAAGTTCCGGATTCAACCTTACCGGCTACCACTGCCACCCCTGAGCACAGTAAAAATTGCCTCCCAAATATCGAAATTTTGCTTATAATGTGTGTAATGGAAAGTTTCGATAAAGTTTATTTTTTTTTAATTTTAGTAAATTTTTTGAAAAATGCAAAAAACTAATTTATAAATGATTTCAATTTATCGAACAATGTACTGGTTCATTTTTTTTTATTATTAAATCTGTCATAGAGAATACTGTCTGGCAATAAAATTTAAATATAAGAATATAATGTTGATAGATGTCGGTAAAAATAAATGTGTCACGTCGTGTTAAAAATTGTAAATTGAAATAAATAAAACTATGCTTATTAAAAGGGACTTTATTAAAGATAACTCCACTGCGATAAAAACTACTCTCTATAAAAAAATCCTTCCAGGATTTTGATGAAATTTGGTATGGTCATAGCATGAACGAATAAGTCACTGGACCAGACATATAAGCGGACGTACCTTTATCTGTCTTATTAGTAGCCAGGAAATTTCAGCCTTTGTCGTTTGTTTTTTGCGTCAGTCTCAAGCATTTACTTGTCAACAAACAATCTGCCAAAAATGACTAAATGTTCTGTTAAATGGTGTAAAAACTATAGCGGCGGAAGCAGCACTGTTTCTTTTCACTTGTAAATACATTATTTTATTACATTTATTGTTATTTATCACACAATTTAATAAAATTGTAAAATAAAATGTCATATTATCCAACTATGTTAAATATAGTCGATATTTCTGTGTATTGTTGACATCTGACAACCATCATAAAATCCCTGGATTATACCATTCAGAACAAATGACTAAACTGTCGAGTGAGTCCATTTGACATCGACTAGTGCTTGACAATGTCGAAAAATATATCGATATTTGACGAAATAACTGAACGAATTGTGTTATTTGTACAGTACAATAACATAAAATACTTTTATCACAGTATCCTACAATCTGATGACAATAAATTTATAAAAATATTTTCTAAGTCACATAAAAATATAAATGCAAAAATTATAATTAGTATGTGTACTTAATTTTTTATTTTATTTTATACCACATTTATATACTTTGGAATATTATTCCATTGTAATAATAATAAAGATCATTTTATTTCAACACATAAATTACACAAAATCAAACAATAATGTTTTAGCACTAAACTTCTGGGTTGGCGATTTGTAATAAAACACTTTACTTTCACGATCTATTTTACTTTCACGATCCAACACTCACTTTAATTTGCAATCACTTTTTCTTTTTCCTAATTTCACAAATGTTTATTAAGAACTGAGCCATATTAGGACAGTGTCACATTTTTATAAGCTACCCGAGACAATCAATTGCCAATTAAAATAATTCAATAACAGAATCAACAAAATCACTTTATTTAATTAAATTAGCTTAATATTTTTTTAATCTTTAAAAAATAATTTTTATTATATATTAATGGAATATACACCCGATATTCATTTGTTCATTAACATTATTATAGGCCAACAGAATGCTGCCATCAATGCCATCGTATTTATATAAATCAAATTAAAAAATAATTATTATTTGACACATTATTATTGCCTCTTTAATTCATTTATTTTAATTTATTATAATAAATACAGATATTTTAAATTAAAAGATGTAAAATATGATGACTATGCTAACCAATGTCTAAAATGTCATTAATTGGTTCATCGATATATGTATTTTATCGATTACGTTCAAGCACTAGAAATATTGTATTGTGTACCTGTGTGTATAATAATGTAATAAAATCTTTGTGTGCGTTATGCGTCTTTTGGTTGAACAAGTTTTCATACATTTGTATTTTATGTCTCGTCCAGTGGTTTATTCGTTCATGGGTGATAGCTCCGAGTGGATAACCAGCATATAGGGTATTTTTACATATAGCATACTTTTTACCGCGGGAAATATCTCATTTCTGAGAAAAAATATAAAAACTGCATTGTAAGAGTATACTAATATGTAAAACCTAAGAGTTTGCTGTTTGGTCATCTAAACGCGGGCGGAGCCGCGGGCAATGCAGTTGTATATAAAAAATTGATTTTGATTAAATACTCTATGAACGTAGCATTCTTGCAGCGGGATCTTAGTCCATAATAGTTTTTATACGCGATAAAATCATTTTGACAACTACCTACACTATTATTTTAGGAATAGGGACACAATATACAAAACATAGTTTATGTATAAATTAATTTTATGAAACAACTTTTACAACCTTCATAATATCACTTAATATATTATTTATTAAATAAATATTTTTTACAATCAACAATAGAAATAAAAATTTAATTATATGTAAATATATTTTATTACATCTAATTACTCTATGTATCTAATTATGACGATATTGACTTTTGAGATCTTGTTCACAGCACATTTACTCAAGTCAATAGACTTACATAACAAGTTGTTATCATTACGATAATATCATGAGACTAAACGAATAATCTTTTAGTCCGCCTATAAAATATAATCAGCAACGTGCCATTAATAATAATAACGAGATAATTTGAATAAACAGCTACGTATAATAAGTTATACAAAAATAGTCTATTTTTTTTTTTATTTGAAGCTAGTATAAAGATTAAGGGTCACTTGCACCAAAATTCTTAATTTGATTAAAATTTAAAATGTCAATTTTACATTTGACTGACATTTTAATCGAAAAAAGAGTTTGGCGCAAGTTGTCCTACGTACTTCAAGAATATCTAATATTTATGAACGTTTAACAGTCTCATGGCACCAGGCACAGGTAAATATCAAGCTAACTTGAGGCATACATAGGAAAATATGTGTTTAAATCACATCAACTTGGTCCAAAATAATGAAAAAAGAAAAAAATAATAATATAATTGTCTTTCTTTTAATTTCAACTAACTTTATGTATTTTGTGCTATTCTTGTACAGCTAAACCTCAAAGGCTAAAAGATAAAGATTTTCTTATTTCTTTGAACGGAAAGCCATTAGGAGGTAAAATTTAATTCAGTAGTGTCATATTTGTAATATTTTTCTTTGAATATGTTCTAAAGGTTATGTAGATATTTTAAAATAAAATGTTTCACGTATCTACATATCTATTTAAACGTTATTAATACACTATTTAGATAAAATGACTGCTGGCAACAGTTAAACTGTCGACCTCTACTGAATTAAAAATTCCCTATGGGTTATGGTAAATATATGCTATAGACGACTATTCCTTGAGAAACAATATACATGTGTATAAATAAATTTAAAAATCAAATTGCGCATAAAAATATTCCTATCTCTAATAACAGCGCTTGTGTTATAATAATAGTATTAGCTACAATGCGCAGTTTATTTAACTCGCAATAAGGTAACATTGTTAAAATTATTTAGAAAATAAATAATATATTTTTTCATAAAAAATAACACCAGAAACGAACTGAACACAAATTAGGTAACTAAAATTTGGAAAAATATAAATAAATTAATATATTTTTTATAATATTAACTAATAGGGTTGTGTATCCATGCCTAAAATTAGTCAGAATCCACTTATTTCATTTTTTTAACTAAATAAAACAAATAACACTTATATTATAAAATAAGCACCATATTAATTAATGGAAGGCACTTCATTGCATCGCATAGTCCGCTTCAACACTAGTGAGCGCGCTCCGCAAAGACGCTGGCAACTCTGGCAATTTGTAAATCGGATCCGATATAGGAGGTAATATCAACGAATTCACTGATTTCTCATAACTTTTATAAGACAAATATAACTGTGACACCCTGTTTATCTCATCTTCGGTCATTTTAATTGAGCGTAATTGCTGTCTGAAGTCCGGACTTATTGATTCTCCGCACTTCGAACAAATATCATCTAATAGGGACGCCTTCGTTCCATGCTTGCATCTTATAGGCTCTACGTATTTGTATCTTTTCAGTTTTCTAGGCTTTAATTCTTTCGGCTTATTTTCAAGGAAGACGACTAGTTTGTTTGTTTCGTTTTTGATGGTGTGAGCGATGACCTCACCGCCACCCTTCATTAAAGCACTGCACAATGTCTCCGATGGATTTTCAAAGTCGTAATAAACGCAGCGTGAATCCGACGTCGCCTTGTTATTGTTCTCGATATATAGGTTGTATCTGAGACAAATCTTCTTTGGCTTGCTTGGAAATTTCAGGTACACTTGGATAGGTATGTCAATGGACGCGCAACCGGACTCTTGGATTTCATACGGCGGCTCTTGGCGCACTGGGAATGATAAAATTGAATATAAGTCAGTTACTGTGAGATTGTGCGGAGTATTGCGATATTTACTCAGAGCTTGGTGGCTGCCTATCACGCGTGATAACGATAATGAGTGTTTTATTTAACACTTTAACATTTTTAGCATCTATAAACATAGATGTCAAACTGCAAACAAGGGAAGAAAATGATAGTAAAAAACACATAGATAGATACTCTTTAATGTACACCATAGGTATTAGAACAAAACAAACAACGAAAAATAATAGGTACACTAAAAAAAGATGTACAGCAGGCGGCCTTATTGCTAAAAACCATCTCTTCCAGGTAACCTTGTGGTGAAAGAGTAAGTGTGTGAAAGAAATGGTAGGTGAAATGCCTAACTGTATTAATAAATTCTATTTTAACAAATCTTGATTAATTTAAATTTTGATATATTATTATAAAATAAATAAAATTAAAGTGTCTGTTTGTAATGTCAAAATAACAGCATTTTCCTAATTGCATATGAAATTATATACGGTACTTATAAGAAAAACACAATTTTTAAAATTTTTGTCTGTTTGTTCCGGGTAATCTCTGAAACAGCTGAACTGATTTTGACGGGACTTTCACTAGAAGATAGCTGATGTTATAGGTAGTAACATAGGCTAATTTTAATTGAGAAAAAGAATTAGGCTTCCGCTCAAAATAATTAACGTACATGTACATAACCTACATAGGGACGAACCCGATCGAAGCGAGGGTGAGTCGCTAGAATTATTAAAAAAAAATTAATAATCTTTCATTAAAAATATAATTTACGTGCTTGTTAATAAGTTTGAAGAACGTCAACAAGTCCATCACAGCTGTCGTGCATAGCAAGGTCAACTACAACAGAATTGTAAACATACTTAATAATTAATAATTAATATCAATTCGTCTTGGAAAATGAGCATGAGAAATAAATAGGTATTTAAATTAATAAATTAGAATGTAACAAACGATGTATTCAAGTATTCTTGGAGTATTCGCGAATTTTTATAAGGCATTGATCATATCATTACCTTTGTAGAAATATATGTATATTACTTATGCATATGTATATTATGTACATAGCTATAAAAATATAGGTACCTACCCTATTATTTAAAATTTGTGAACATTTTCATTATAAATACAAAAATTACGTGTTTTTATTACAAAAAAAAACAGAGAGGATAGATAATATCTACCTAGCAAAATTTTAAGTGGAAAACGACGAAACCACAAAAAGAAAAAAATACGAATATTAAACATGTACTCTAAGCGGTACATATAAAATCCATACTAATATTATGAATGTGAAAGTGTGTTTGTTTGTTTGTCTTTCTTTCACGTCGAAACGGCTTGGCGGATTGCCGTGATTTTTTGTGTGGAGATACTTAGTTGGAGCCTGGAGGGCTGGAGAATGACATAGGCTACTTTTTACCGCGGGCGATTATCTCTTACCCACGGAAAAACAGGTTATTATACAATCCAAAAAAAAATATATAATCAGAATTACTTGAAATTTGGTAGGTATTAATGCTCTACAAAACAATTAACAAGTTTTAGCATTTTTCGAAATTCATCCCATAAGGGGGTAAAATAGCTGATGAAAGTTTGTATGAAACCTACAATTTTAGAGTGTTTTTCTAGTAATTTTAGCGCGAGTGAAGTCACACGTTCTGCTCATAAATTATAAATATAAAAGTGAAAGACAAATACATATTAAGTAATTTATTATGTATGTAGATTGCAGTGTATCGATTTTCGTTACCATACCAACCAATAGATGCACGTCATATTATTAAGTACCAACTTAATATCTGTGTATAATATGAATGTTAAATATAGGTACCGTGATATTATTTCCTTATCAATTTATAAAGTTAGATTAAATTTACTAGTAAATATGATTATATTGTAGCGTGTTAAATGTTATAATAAAATATTGTATTATTGTATTTGTAAGTGTTACAAATGAATTTTTTCTACCATTGTACACCACATAGGCGAAACTGTGTCCAAATGGCAAGTTTATAAGCCACAGAACATAGAAAATTTCAAAGTATCCATACGAGTAATATATAATGTACCTATTTCTGTTACCATAGATCGATTTTCAGTGAGTGTAGTAACGCACACTCGCTTCGTTCGTTTAAGTCGGTAGTATACGTAACTATAAAATCATTAACTTATTACAATTACCTCGCTTAGGATAAACAAAAGCGGAGGGCGGGTGTAGTTTGAAGACCACCTTCTGTACAAACGCGCTAATGTCACCACGAACGCCGCGCACCCACACGCGCCAGTCCAGCGCCAGCGCGCGCCCCGTCACCGACTGCCGCGGCTCGCACACGTGCCCCACTTCCAGCCACATGCGTACACACATCTGCAATATATGTCTATATATTAAAAACCGATTTATTTTATATACATATAAAATAGGTATACCTATGCATATAAAAATCTATAAATATTAAAAACGCGGTAGTTTGTGGGGATATAGGGTTATGGATGTACGTTTTTACTCTTACGTTTGCTACTTACCGAAAGAAAATGCTACGTATTTACTTTCAATTACCTACATAAGCTAGGGTGATATTTCCTTAGATTTAGGTGAATATTTTTTTTAAATAAAATTATATTTTTCGATTTTTTGAGGTTTTATTTTGATTCTTGGTACACGATGTTTTGAATACTTTAGAGCAAACATGGTCCCGGATGAGACTGATCATGTTTTCTCGTCTTCCGAAAAAAAATGTTTTACTTATCAGCAAACTGTGGATAATTTTCTTGAAATTCTACTCCTAAATGGTAAAAAGAATGCAGTCTACATGGAAAACTTTTGGTCAATTTATCTGGCATAAAAGCTCTCCGATACAATTAATGAAGAATGTATTTCAGCATTTTTCATAATTCAACCCATTATGGGTTAAAGAGGTCACAAAAATAAATATTCATTAATCATTAGCAAAAATGATTGTTGTCGGTCAAAATGTTATACCTAATTGCTATTATGAACAGAATATGATTCCGCCAAGTATACTATGATATACGAGTATATAAATGTCTAGTATAAATTCTAGTTGATAATAATCAGTATTCATGCAAGATTGTATTTAATATTATAAATGAAAATATTGTTTTTAAAATGGCTGAGTTTTTCGTAGGCCGTTCTCAGCAGAATCAGGCTGATGGTAGCTTCGTTACGAAGTTACCACGTATTTACTTAAAATGTAAAATTGATGATTCAAAAGCACTTGTCCATCTGGTTGAAACATATTATTTTAATTAAAAGCATAAAATATAACTATATAAGATATGAAGAAAGCTACAACAATCGATTAAAAGATTAGGATTACCGTTAAAATTATTATTAGACTAATGGATATAATTAACAAAAATTCAAAGAAACAGCAGTTGACACTCCGACAGTCGGCCGACAGACTCTATCTACATTGTCAACTCCTATAATCTTCTTCACTCATGAATTATTGTCATGGGAACATAAATATTCTTTTTAAAGTATTTTTATGCAATAATCTATATGTAGTATAATAAAACAGTAACTTAGCGAGATCTGTACATGATTTTTTTTTAAAAACAACGATTAACGTATTATGTATACAATATAGATCCCAAAACAATAGTTATTAAAATGTTTGTCTATTTGTGTGTGCGTGTTTTACGTAAAAAGTAATGAACCGATTTCAACGAAATTTGGTGAAGTGATAACTTATTACTCGAGTCAACGTTTAGGATACCTTTTACTTAAGGAAAATCTTTCTTTTCCACGGGAAATCACAATAAGTGGTTTTATCGAGTCCTCATTAGAAACCTTTCGCTGGCTAAACCTTAATACATACATCAAAACAATGTAATAAAAAGTTGTAGGTCTTGAAAAGGACTAAAGCGAGGGTGAGTAGCTAGTGATATATATGCTTTATGTAGTAAGTAGTTTTTATTATATGATCTGTGGTAGTACATTACAACAAAATAAGATACAATGGTTCAAAACGTGTGAGTCATTGTATTATAATTTATAATTTTAATTTCATGCATAGAATTAATTAGGCAAAAAACATTTAACTAGTGGCTAGCTAATAGCTATCATATCCATACATTAAACGTGTTTTTAAGATCGTTTTTTTTACGTTATCGTAGAAACGATATGTTAATGTTCATAGTGGTGCGATTATATTACTGAACAAAAACTGATCAAGTTGGCACGAGTCGGATTCGCTAGGACATTCAGTCAGTATATTATTCTATCTTATTATTATTATTAATCAAAAATTACGTATGTTTTGACTTCTCAGTTAAAAGTGAAAGATTGTATATAGCTCAAGAAGCGGGTTTCCGTTTAAGTCTTAATATAGAAATATTTTTTTTTGCTGTCCTTAAAATAAATAATTGAAATATGTAGGTAACTATTTTTTTTTTGTAACTAATTGCTGATTAATTATTATCGATATTAATTATTTAGCTCTCAGTTTCATGTTGATATGCGAAAACGATTTATATGAAATAATCTTTGTAACATTGAACGAACATTTATA
This sequence comes from Brenthis hecate, assembly GCA_951806755.1. Classification (NCBI taxonomy): domain Eukaryota; kingdom Metazoa; phylum Arthropoda; class Insecta; order Lepidoptera; family Nymphalidae; genus Brenthis; species Brenthis hecate. Next base: position 3,044,712 of record OX638277.1, on the reverse strand, counting down.
CGATGTTGATTAATGTATGATATATACTTCTATACTAATATTATAAAGAGGTAAAGTTTGTGAGTTTGTGACCTTATAGGGGGTAATAAATAGGGGGGTGGGGGGGGGGGGGTTTGGGGGACAATCTCTAGATCTACTGAACCGATTTAGATAAAATTTGACAAGAAGATAATTTAAGACCCTTGGAAGGACATATGATACTTTTTATCCCGGCAGTCATTCATTAAGGGGGTGAAAATTTGTATGGGGTATCAAGACGAACCTGAGCGAAGTGAGGGTGAGTCGCTAGATAAGTATAAACTGACAATGTAGGAAATGAACATTATTCATATACTTTGTCAATATGTATTTTAATATTTATGATAAATACGTAAATTATTGCACAATCGCTAACAAAAACAAGCCACAAAACTAGTTTTATTAAAAAAAAGTAGGTATAGGGTGATTGGAGCCAAAACATCTACTCAACCGCATCATTGGTCGGCCTTGGCCGTGAATAAAGTGTTAATAGACACTATGAAACCACGAAATAACTTCAATAAGTAATCATTACAATCTTAATGTTTATAGACACAAAGGATATTTATACATATATTAACTTAAAAATAATTTACTAACGGGATTATCCTGCTTTTTGATTGCTTATTGTCTCTGAGCATTTTAATTTATTTTGTATAAGGAATAAAATAAATAGCTAAAATATCCAAAAAAACACTTAACATCACGATCACTGCAACATTAGAAAAAAGTCTACATACTTCTTTTGTAGTCTGTGCTCTACCATGTAGGCCAAATTTTATCACAATGGGCTCATGCGATTAGTCATCGATATTCAAGAAGTAAACAAAAATATGATACAGGAAATGTTCTTAAAAAAGTTTTTTTTTAAATTTACTATAAATAACTATTTAACACGAGAGCTCATTATCGAGATACAAAGTTATTGTGTTAATCAAGGACATAAGACATAAATCATTTTAACGATGTTCGATTGATATCTATATGATTGGGTAACACTTAACATACATTAAATATCTTAACGACGAATTTATATAATATTAATAGACCGTAGGGGAATTATGTATTTATTACGCAAAACATTAAACAAAAACACATCTATCCCACGGGAACCGTGCATTTTCCCGGGATAAAAAGAAGCATATGTGATATTCCAGACTATAATGTATCTCTGTGCCAAATTTCATCCAGATCCGTTCAGCCATTCTGGCGTGATTGAGTAACAAACATCCATCTAAACATCCAAACATTATAGTAAGATTATTAAACTAAATAAAATCTGAAATTATCTTCTCATTCGTATCTTACGCGTCAGATATTTACTATAAGACATTTGAAATATTATAATTTGTTAACTAGATTGATTGTACTCTTGTCTAGGACACAATAAAACTCGCTCAGCCGCCTGTCACTTATACATTCTCCACCAAGTAACGATGCAATTTGTTTCTTTTAATTTTATAGTTATCGTTTCGTAGCTTAGATTTGATCGATTAGTGTTTTTTTAAGGACAAAATCAAAAAATCACTACACTTTTATAAAATACGTAAAATAATCCTTACGGGTACGTTATAATATTACTTCACCTATATGAACCCATTACCCTCCTAGTCCTACGAATATTATAAATGCGAATGTTTGAGACGATGTATGGATGTCTGGTTGTATATGTATGGATATATGGATGTTTGTTAGTCTTTCACAGAAAAACTACTAAATGTATTTTAATGAAACTTTACAATAATATAGCTCATACATCAGAATATCACATAGGTTACTTTTTATATTCAAAAAACTTCAAAATTCAAAATATTATTTTATAGTATTATTAGTGACTCACCCTCGCTTCGCTCGGGTTCGTCCCTAGCTTACTTCCCAATACAAACTTTCATCCCATTTTCCCCTCCTTAAGGGACGATTTCTGAGATAAAAATTATCCTATGTCCTTTCCAGGGTCTCAAACTATCTTCTTACCAAATTTCATCTAAATTGGTTCAGTAGATCCAGAGATTACCCCTTACAACGTCACAAACTCACAAACTTTACCTCTTTATAATATTAGTATAGATATTTGTATTTCATCGATAGTACACATATAAATTAAAAAAAAAGTTCCTAAAGGTGGCGTAATTACTTTAAGGGTATTTTTATAGCCCGTGTATCTCTCATTTTTAGTAGAGATATATCGCATAATTACTTTTTTTATTATTTATTAATATTATTTATTCTATTTAAGAAAATAGAATAAATAATATTGTTATCAATCATAACAATTAACCAAAAAAATGAGAAAGTATATACGGTATTATATTATGTACTTAATTGTATTATTTATCTTATATATATAAAAGAAAGTCGTGTTAGTTACACTATTTATAACTCAACAACGGCTGAACCGATTTGGCTGAAAATTGGTGGGGAAGTAGCTTAGACCCAGGAGACGGACATGGGATACTTTTTATCCCGTTCGATTGCGTTCCCGTGTGACGTGACATAAAACTCAAGAACGGCTGGACCAATTTTTATGATATTTGAATTTTTGGATTTCTCTTAGTCCGGAATAGGATAATAAGTATTAAAACATCAGAAAAATTAACGAAAAAAAATTATATGGCTAGCGCTGGCTAATAACTATTTATCTCTATTTAAAACGTACCTAGCGACGAACCCGAGCGAAGCGAGGGTAAGCCGCTAGTAATAGATATTTAAAATGATTACTACAAAAGTAATAGAATATGCCTATAATAAATTATATGTATGCATAAAATAAGTTTATGTTAGTAATAAAAATAAAGTATTCGCAATTCGCACGGTGTATTGTGAAAACGTGTTTATGAAATGTAAGCAGATTTATAGTTGTTTTAAATAATTTTCTTGAACACAACTATTTCGAAATTTTAAAAGGAATCAACAAACTCCATGTCGCGTGGTTGCATTATTTAATATCATTATTAATATTGTAAGTGTACGTTTAATGAAGTTAAAAATATATGAAAACAAAAGATTATAAAGATATACTTAAAAAAATATCACGAAAATAGATTCATTCACGCTTTTGATTCATCAAAATAAATGAATCTGAACAAACAAGATTTTACTGGCAATTGAAAGGTTTTGCTACCACCCTGGCATTATTATTTAGTCAGTTACGTTGTATTCAATTATTTTATTGTCATCCAAATCCATACTAGTACTATAAATGTGAAAATGTGTTTGTTTGTTTGTCTGTCCTCCTTTTACGTCGAAACAGAGTGACGGATTGGAGTGATTTTTTGTGTTGAGGTATTTGGGGGGCTGGAGAGTGACATAGGCTACTTTTTAGTGCAAAAGATTATCTAATTCCCACGGGAAAACACGTTATAATCCAACCCAAAAAAAATATTTATGATCAGAATTACTTGAAACTTGATAGTAAATAGTAATGCTCTTCAATACAGTTAAATAAATACGTGTTTTAGCATTTTTCAAAATTCATCCCATAAGGGGGTAAAATAGGGGATGAAAGTTTGTATGAAACCTACCTTTATAGAGATTTTTTTGTAGTGTTAGCGCGCGGAGACGCGGGTTCTGGTAATTCTGTATAATTCCAAATTTTCAAATCGTTGCAATCGTTATTTTATTTATATAGTTACAAGTGTTATAAAAGCGAGCCAATAAAGAGAACATGCAAAGCCCGGACAGGACGCTAGTAAAACATAAAGTAATGAACATAAAAATATGAGTCAATATAAATAATATAACAGCAATAAAATAGATTTCAAAACCATTAAGTTATACAAAGTAAGTAAATTACTTTAATTGTAATTACTGGACATGTACCTAGTAGTCACAACTTTAGATTATTATCGTACGCGCCATTTAAATATGGAGAATAATAATATAAAATAGAAAATCATTATAATACATTTTATGTCAAAATTTTCATAATTTATATAATATATTAACGACACACCCTCACTCCGCCTCGAGTTCGACCCTACTTACGTTTTAATTTTAAGTATAGATTTCTCAGAGATGAGATATTTTCCCACAGTAAAAAGTATCCTATATGTTGACCCGGATAACCAGCTATCCATCATATTAAATTTCATCAAAATCCCTTCAGTGGTTTTTACGTGATGCGGTCATAGACAGACAGACAAAAAATCTAAAAAGTATAGATTCGGCCTCTATAATAATGTCTATTTCAATAAGATTGTCCAAAAAATAATTAATGTACAGATTCGGCTTAGTTACAATTTTTTTATATGTATGGAAGAAAATAGGGGCAATACACTCATTAAGATATGTGTACTTAATTTTGAAGAAAGTATTTTTCACCGGATCTTCTGCCGTATGTATGTACAATGTACATATTATACAAGCCACTAGACCACCGAAGCAATTTTAAATAAAATATTCCATATATAAAACATTTTATTTAAGACCGATGGTATGGTATGGTATAATCGGGCTTGTTTCCGCAACTCGACGTCTGCGCGCCTATTTTGCGTGTGTGGGAAATTTAAGAACGATTAAAATGATATTTCTTTAAATTCAAGAACAACTTACTACTCATATAGCTACTTCTTTTTCTATGTATATCTAATATCGATTTTATAACTATGGGTATCTTTACATAGTATAAAATGAAGTTGCTTCCGAAGCTGAATGGTGAAGATTTTAATGCAGTTTTCAGCAATAGAGTGATTCAAGAGGAAGGTTTATATGTATAATACATGCATATTATAATAAAGAAAAGCCGAGAAATTGAAAGATTTGTATTTCATACTAACCGTTAAAACGTACCTAGGGATGAACACGAGCGACGCGAGGGTGAGTCGCTTGTTTTTTATATTTTAATATTTTGGACATACAATGTTTTGCTAAATAAAATATGTTTTAAGTCCGCTACGGAAAGAATATATATATATATATATCTTGTAAAAACATGGTACGAGTACATTGCCACCGTAGACAATATCTTGTGTTTTATTTTAGACATACATATATACTTGACTATTTAGAGTTTTGGCTCAAAAATGTAGAGCGTGGGATTTGTTCCCTTTAGACTAATCTGTATCAAAGCAGAAAGTCATTAATTCATTTTTCTATCCGAAAAATATACAAATATTACATATATTGGCAATAAAAATATTTTTCGCAGTTTAGGCGTATGCACAGGTGTTTTGTACGACCGCCCGTCAGAGGAACGCAGTGAGGGCCGTGTTACGTTATTGGAAAGAATCTTCAAATTAATTTCATCCATCTTCACGTATTCTAAACTCTTATAGTTTTATGAGAGGATCTTATAGAGGATGATATATTATTTCGTTACCCATTTTCGCCTTTATCGGAAGACTGTTTACAGTATAGTGTAGTAAAGAGCGCGCTTCGTTTTTACTAAGAACAAACACCGCATTCGACTTGATATCGTATTCGCGACTTTCGACGCATTTCCTAATAATATTAGCCATTCAGACACATTAAGCAAATAAACTAATGAAAGCCCTCAGTTTAATGATAAAAATAAGTAGAGGTTAATCGAATGATAACTTTACCGACGTGCATAAAATATACAAGGTTAAAACATTTACCGGTTGTATTCCGCATAGGATAAGACAATTTTGTTTGATATATATATATAGTAAATCACAACTACATAAGTTACTAATGCTTCTGATTTATAATATAGAAAGCGTTTTTTAACTTGCTTCGTTGAAGAAAAGTTAATTATATTATTAATCTTTATATTTAAACAACTTTTATACTATTACTAGCAGAACCCGCGGCTTCGCTCGCGCTAAAACTACAAAAAAATACTCTAAAAGGGTAGTTTCATACTAATTTGATCCCCAATTTTACTCCCTTATCGGATGAATTTTGAAAAATGCTAAAACACGTATTTATTGAATTTTATTGAAGAGCATTAGTACGAAGTTTCAAGTAATTCTGTTCATAAATATTTTTTGGATTGTGTTATAACGTGTTATCCCGTGCGAATTAGATAATCTCCCGCGGTAAAAAGTAGCCTATGTCGCTCTCCAGCCCTCCAAAAAAATGACGCCAATCTGTCACTCCGTTCCGACGTGAAAAAATGACAGACAGACAAACAAACAAACAAACAAACAACAAACAACAAACAAACAACAAACAACAAACAAACAAACAAACAAACAAACAAACAAACAAACAAACAAACAAACAAACAAACAAACAAACAAACAAACAAACAACAAACAAACACACTTTCACATTTATAATATTAGTATGGATTACAAGATATTCGACATTCCGCGAACTTGCAATTTGTAGAACACACATAACAGTGACAATAAGTAGGCACGCCTCAAAGGGAAAACCTGTTTTAATTTAAACCTCTTACCATCTTGTTATACAGTCAATCGCCGATTTCCTATTTATTATAACTATTATAAAGAGAAAAAAAATGTTTTTTTTTTTGTATGTTTGTTTGTAATGGATAAACTAAAAATCCGATGAACCGATTTAGATTTGGTAATATATGTAGTTTGAGACTTTAGGAAGGACATGGTGTAATATTTGTTTCATAATTAAATAACAGTTTCAAGACTAATATGGTATTTCAAAGGAAAAAAGTATTTTTAGTAAAATTAAAAGAATATTAAATAAAAATATATATTATGAGTTTTATTTCCTGGGATTTCCCAATGACATGATGACACCCACTTCAAACTGTCGCAGTGTCAGAGATCTGACACTCAGCCAAATTCCCAATAAATATGAACCAATAAATGAAATTTCATTTTACTATATGTCGGTTCAGTGCCAAAAATATACGCTAACTTCATACTAGATTTAATTTAACTTGGCATTTTATTTATGCTGTCTATTTATGTTACGTAATCCATATAAGTACTAAAATTAATAGAAGATTGCCGTCAATTTATTTAATTAATAAAAACAGTTGTGTTCGCTCGGGTTCGTCCCTACTTTTTAAGGTTTATTTCTCAGAGATGAGATATTTTCCCGCAGTAAAAAGTATCCTAAATGTAGACTCGAATAACCAGTTATCATCATACCAAATTTCATCAAAATCTGTCCAGTAAGTTTCTCGTGATGCGTTCCCAGATAGACAGACGAAAATTCCAAAGTCTATAGATTTGGCATCTGTATCGATAATAATGACTATTTCAATAAGATTTTCCAAAAAATATTTAATGTACAGATTCGACTTAGTTAAAATTTTATTAAATGTATAGATTATACCTATATAACCTATGTATGTATATTTTTTGCAATATATGTTCATTACAATTACGGCATGTTAGTGCTATTTTATTATTTATTTATTTATTTATTTATTTAGATAAGCACACTTACAACATACATACACAGCATTTGTATATTAATTAACAACAATAATAATATAACTTATATGTATGTCAATTACTAGTGTACATAGCATTTCCACATTCAATGATTAAAAGTACAAAAAAAATCATAACTGTAATATTGAAAACAGAGCCAAAAAATAAATAAATCTAAATAATATCATTTTACAAAGGAAATCAATAATAATAAAAGAAATTGAAATAGTAATCATTTACAAAAAAAATAAAAATTTAAATTAAGAATAATAATGATCATGCATATTATAATAATTTAGTATCTTATTTCTAAAAATTGGATGAGAGTCGTAAAAAATGTCAATGCCAGGTATTGATCTGAGTATATCATTATATTTATTACACAACCGCACCAAGGGGGCTTGCTTGCCGATATTAGTCCTAACGCAAGGAGTATAAAATATATTGTGGATATGAGCACTTCTATGTGTTCTAGAAGGGACTGATATTAGTATTCTTTCGGTTAATTCAGAATTAGTTACATTGTTATTGATAATTTTATGTAGGAAACTTAATTCTGAAATTTCGCGCCTACACCGAAGAGAAATCATTTTAAATTTTGTCAAACGTTCTTTGTAAAGTTGTCTATGCGAAAAATACTTTTCATAAAACGCAAGATGTTTCGTAAAATTACGCTGAATACTTTCAATACGCTGGGAGTGTACGCTATACAGTGGATTCCAGATGACACTGGCATACTCGAGACAGCTACGCACTAATGAATTGTACAAAATTAATTTGGTTTTACGTGAAAATCCTTGTGTATTTCGCTTGATAAAACCAAGGTTTTGCGCAGCTTTAATAACTATATTGTCAATATGTGTTGAAAACGATAAGCGCCCGTCAATAGTGACTCCTAAGTCTTTAATTTGCGATACTTCTTGCAACAAGACATCTCCAATTGAGTAACTGGAAACAAGTGGTTTTTTTTTTCGTGTAAATTTTATATGAAAACATTTGGCCACGTTAAGAGTCATTTCATTGAGACGACACCATTCAACAATAGCGTTGAGGTCGTATTGTATTAAATCTACATCTGAATCCGATTTAACTATCTTGTATAATTTGAGGTCGTCTGCAAATAATGAACACTTACAATGCTTGATGTTGGCAGTGACATCGTTGACAAAAACCAGAAACAGTAGAGGGCCTAAATGAGAGCCCTGTGGAACCCCACTCTTAGCAAAATACAACTCCGATTCAAAACCAGTCACGGCTACTGTAAGTGGTCTTAGTGTTAAATATGACTGAAACCATCTTATTAGAGTAGTTCCAAGTCCATACTGATGTAATTTTTCTAGAAGTATTTGATGATTTACTTTGTCGAACGCGCTGCTGAAATCAGTATATATAGCATCGATTTGGTCTCCTCTGTCCATCGCTAATGCCAAGTCTGATGTAAACACAGTTAAATTAGTTTGAACTGATAATCCGTGTCTGAACCCATGTTGAGAATGTGTGATGATGTTTTTAAAATGATTGCCAAGTAGGGGATACACAAGACTCTCAAACAGTTTAGAAAAACACGAAAGAATTGAGATTGGACGGTAGTTCTTAATGTCCGCTCGATCACCTTTCTTGTATACAGGTATTATTCGTGCTTTTTTCCACTCCTGGGGGAAAATTCCACTCTCCATAGAACTATTAAAAATTACTGTCAATGGAAACGCCAAAGCAGAGCCGCATCTTTTATGAAAATAGGAGGAATTCCGTCTGGACCTGCACTTTTTTGGGGGTCTAAAGATTTAATCTTTTTTAAAACTTCTGCTTCAAAAAATGTTATTTTATTAATACTTGTTATATTGTGTGATTTAATTGTGTGTGTACTGTCGTGTAAATTATCTGGAGTTATTGTATGTGTTTGTGCAGTTTCCGTACGATAGACAGAAGAAAAGTGAGTAGCAAAGAGATTGCATATTTCTTTTTCTGAATTAGTGCTATAGCTGTCCAATGACATAGATGTAGGCAAAAAGTTCATGTTACGTTTGCTTTTATAGTGTTTCCAAAACAACATCGGGTTCTTGGAGATATTATATTCGAGGTTTCTTTTATGGGTTTTATAACAACTATCAAATAAATTATGGCAGCGACTACGCAATATTTGAAACTCTAGTTTATCCCTAGGATTACCATATTTTCGATATTTGATACGGAGTTTCTCCTTCTCCTTAAGTAATTTGGTAAGGTTGTGGTTGAACCAATTTGGATACTTAGAACTTGATAATTTTCGCTTGGGTACCAAACGCTTTATTATGTCGTACAATGTAGTGTAAAGGATCTCAACCATGGCATTAACATTAATACAATTAGAGAATTTATGTTGCCAATCTATATTATTCAATTCGTTAACAACCTCTGTATAGTCGGCCTTATAAAAACTATATCTTACACAAACTTTGGGCCGGAGGTAAGATAAATGTGGGTACGAGACACTTATTAATAGATTCGGATGATATGAATCCAGTCTGCTTAACAAATCAAGAGGCTTAGCTACAGTTACATTTGATATATTGGTAATTACCAGGTCTAAAAGTTTGTCATCACAATTCTTAATATTATTGTACTGGTGCAAATCGTTGGCAGACATTAAATCAATTAATGAGTAACCGAGCGCGTTATGATAATTTGATGGAATCATATACGAACAATTGTCACCTACATTCCATTCAATAAAACCCATATTAAAATCACCTATTACTATCACGTCATCAATTTGATTAGTAACAAGATCTATATTCTCAAAAAAATTACGAGCATTTTCAACTTTAACTGGAGGTGGCAGATAGACAACACAAAGAGCAATTTTTTTAACTAACTGATCACTATTTATGTGCAATATAACCCACATATTTTCATCGTCAGTGTCCCAGTGAGATACTCGACAAGAAGAAATATCTTTAGATACAGCTATTAATATACCTCCTCCGCTAGTTTTTGTATTTTTGGAACAAATACGATCCTTCCTATAAACTATGTATCGCGAATCAAACAGCTCATTGTTAGAGATAGAGGAGTTTAGCCAAGTTTCAGAGAACGCTACAACTTTATAATCAGAATTTAAGACATTTTTCAAGATATCGTTCGTTTTAGTTCTTAATCCTCTTACGTTTTGATAATAGATTTCTAACATTGTTTTAATTAACACCCATAACATTTGTATGAGTAATGATGTTAGTTGATAAGCCTAAGACAGTCTTCATTTTTGATTAGTTTAGCTTGACAAAATTCATCCTTTCTTACGAAAATTTTTCCATTTCTAACCCAAGTGAAGCGGTACTTCATTTCTTTCGCTTTTATACGTGTGGCCGCGTGAAGTGCTTTGTTCGTCGGTGATAAATGTTCCGAAATATATATAGGCTTACTAGGCCCTCCAATACCTAGGTGATGTGAATTTAGTTTATCGTTAGGATTTTTTTTGTTAAATTGGGCAACAGCCGCAAGAATAGCATCACGATGCCTTGCACTTCGCAGTTTGACGATGACGGATCGTGGTTTCTCGGTATTCCTGTTTAATTGCGCAACTCTAGTTACATGTTGTATGTCATCTTCTTTTAGAGGATTTGCAATAATATTACCTAATTGAACAATTACATTTGATAAATTTTCGCTTTTATTTTCAGGAATACCGTTTATTTCTATGTTGTTCTCCCTCATGTGCACTTCAACAGTATTTAATCGGGACGTAAGGTCTTTAACTGAGGCTTTAAGGTTATCGTTTTCACGTTTTAGTTGGTCGACTATGTTGGATTTTTCCTCAAGTTTTGCTTTCATTTGTTCATACTGCTCGTTAATAAAGTTCAGTGATTCACAAAAACCTTTTATTTGGTCATTCATAGTATTAAGCTGCGTTGTTACTAAGTTCTGGATTGTTGTGGCTAACTCTTGCTGTATAATATTACGTAGTTTGCATTCTGTGAGGTCTGTGTTATCGACTTTGTATTGAGAGTTAGAACGTTGTGGCGATTGGCTGATTTTTTTACGTTTCGTAACATAGGATACTTCCATACAGTCAGTGGGAGACTTACTACAATCGTCTGAGGTGGTGAGTGACCTAATAGGTGTATGTATGTTGCCTAGTTTCGGTTGCCTATTCAAACACTCGGGACACTTCCAGTTATTTTTTAGATGTAAGTCCATTTGATGAAACTGTCTTAGAGGTACATTGCCACATTCGGTATCATATCTCGCTTTGCAATTATTGCAAGTAAGAAATTCTTTCTTTGGTAACGTAGTTTTGCATCCCGCACATATATTATTATTTGACGAGGTATTGGACATTTTTACCAGTTATTAATGTTAATTAATAACAATTTAAAATTCAAATATTAAAATGAAAATAAATGCCGTGCAGAAACTGAGATTTGAACTCGGGTCGCGCTATTACATTTGCTTCTAACCACACGTTCGACCACCAAGCCAAATCTTTCTTAAGGTCGTACAGCGAATTATTTGTGCCTTATGTACAACTACTTAATCCTTTCGAGTTTTAGTAGTCGGTATGTAGTGAATCTTTTTTAGTATAACACCCACATCTCTAACAGTGTCTCACTTTTTACATCAGATTTCTGTTATTATCCACGTTAATTTTGCTAATATCACAATTGTTCACACTATTAGTACTGTTTGATTTAGCACAACAAACTTATTTACACTTTGTAACGCAGTCCATGAAAAGTTTGTACAATCATGATTATTTCCTTTTGATAATTATTTCCAGAGTTTTGCCGCACACACTCAACTTTATACAATACTAGATAGTCAAGACAATATTTAAAATTTACGTATACAACTTTTATGCACTTTTAACCAGGAAAACAGATTTTTATTTACGGAGCTTCTATTTTGCGTGTTGACACAACAGTAGCTCCCCTATGAGTTCATATTCCATTGTCTAATTTACGAAGAGAGAGCATTCGCTGATTTAGAATTTTCAGACAAACTGGTAAAAACTGGTAAACATATGGTAAATAATTTAATAAAATCGTCACGTTTCAGTTGTACTCAAAACCGAGCCAGTTTCTGCATCGAAATGTTAATAAAGTGCTAAATCTTTTGTCGCGATTTACATGAAATATTAAATTCAAAAACTCTTTGTTTTAATTTTATAATCGTATGATAAATAACCCACTGAATGTGCGAAAAAGGCAACTACCAGAGATGAGATGGAGGCGAATTGTCAAGTGGGTTACAACACCAAAATGATGACCACAACCAGTCTGTCAAGACTGAAACAACTAATAAGATGGTAATCCACATTACAAACAAAAGGGTAAATAAATACTAAACAACTGAGGTATTTTCTTAGGCTAAATTTATGATATCGTCTAGTTCCTTATTTTGTTTGTTTTAGATAAGACATACAATATAACATTCAAAAAAACCAAAATATTTTAAATTATTGGGTATTATTTTAGAATGACATACAAACAGTAATTGTTTTGCAATTACGTGAGCGATAAGGAAAATAATTATGTAAAATTGCTACTGCCAAACAAAAAGTGGTGTAGAGATGTACATATGTAGGTATATAGAGTTGGGCCTATAGGCAATTGCGATTGCGATTAAAAATTTCAAAGTCAAAAAAATATTTTTTTAAATATCCCTAAGTTATTGTAACGTACTCAGGAAGTATTTTTTTGTGTTTTGAAACCTGGATTTTTAGCCAATATGTGATGATATAAATCAGACTGGTCACTGTTTTTAAAACCAGTTACATTTCTTACACAGCAGAGACCGCTGACAATGCACATATAATTACTATAAAATATAAATATATATTATAATGTTTACCAATTGATACTATTATATATTTACTATTCGTTTCTCTTAATTTATTTCCAAGGCAGCTGACTATTAATAGTAAAGGAAGCGCTTGTTGTTCGATAGTAAGTGAGGTTGATTGATAACGATAAGGAAAACAAATGTGTCGCTGCATACCCATTAATAAACGATCAGTTTCGAAACGTTGGATGTTTTTAGTCACGGTCGCGGGGAGTCGACAACCGATATGCGAAACTGTCGGCACGCGACATTACTATGCGAGCACTTACCGGCTTCTCATGTTTGTACGGGAGACCTTCAGTCATTTTCTAAGATGTGATAAAATCGCCGATCCTCGTGCGGTGACGGCTGACATCTGTAAAAGATGGACGAGGTCATTGGTCGTCAACAGATAAGGAACTCACTGGGCACGGATAAACACTCACTTGTGGTTTGTTGGTAGCAGGCAAAGATGCATTAGGCTGTGGGATTTCCGCGGCAAATCAAACGCGCATGTCGGAGATACGTCGTCCGAGCGCGTTTATCACTAACTGAATGGGTGTATAAGTGTATAAGAGTACGGTCACTTGGCAGTGACGTCGAGGCCTCACCGTTCCCCCCGTCCTCTCGCCCTCCCTGAGTGACGTGAGAACACGTTCCGTTTTACGGTACTCGCTTCCGTTTTACGATTACCACAGATAACATAATACCATACTAGTTATTACCAATACATATTTTATTACACGTATGTACAATGTACATAATATGGATGTATTTGTACATATTAATGATTCGATATTTTGGAAGTCTTGTAAGGAGGGAATAAATTTCCGTTTTTATTTATATACGTTTTTACTTTTTATGAATTTTATATAGAGCGTATGATATGAGAAACCACTTTATCATCTAAATAAAAGATGTTTCGAGTAAATTAAAAATTGAGAACACGGAATTTAACTTAATTTATATGTATATATTATTTCTTTTTAAGTACCGACGCAAACAGGTAGGTGTGATACGTTTAACGTGTGGTTTGTATGTGGCATCGTAGCTCCCGAACGGATGAACCGATTTTGATTTAGTTTTATTTTCTTTGAAAGGTGTCTTGATCAATAATGTTAACCAAAAATAAGGAGAAATTAAAATTAGTAGTATCCTGACTATATTATTCTATTTAAAGGATAATGAATATTATAAATGTGAATAATTTGGTGAAAATGAAACGGGTGTTTATAATTGTATTTTTAAGGTTTTTTTGTGTCGGGTTTTTTTCATAACTGATGAAAGAATTCAATAATGAATACAACCTGTTTATAATTTCCAAATGTCTATTTTAAAACATTAGTTTAAAACGAAAACCCTAACCATATAAAACGAAATTATCACTCAAGTTTATTCTTTTTGCTATTCTATAAGAGAACAGAACTAACACAAAATTCATATAACGTTAATCCCGTAGTAGCTCCTTTCTTGTTTATACATACATATTATAATGTCAAATAATATATTATTAATAATATTTTACTAACAAAAAATATAATATAATAGATAATAGGCATTGGTAGCCCAGTGGTAACGCGCTCGCTTGGGAAACCAAGCGAAGCGGTTTCAAATCCAGGGTCTCGCACCCCTGATATTTTCATGTGCGAATCATTTCTGACATGATTACCACTTGTCAGGAAAACATTGTGAGGAAACCTGCATGTCTGAGAAAACCTAGCAAGTTTTCAAAAAAAAAAAAAGACATGTAAAGTCCGCCAACCCGCACTTGGCCAGCGTGGTGGACTATGGCCTGATTCCCCTCCTACTGGAGGGAGGCCCGTGCCCAGCAGTGGGACGTTAAAAAGGGCTGAATACACTAACAAAAAATGAAGTTTAAGTTATTTAAATTTATAAATGAGAAGGATCATTTTTAATTTCATGTGCCTGCTATGTCACCATTCTTTGATATTGCTCAATTTATACAGTAGGCGGTAGATATTAAAGACTTGCTATCTAGTAAATTAAAAGCACAATTACACCGCATTATTTTGTATTATGTTTTTACATTAGATACTTAGATAAATTTTTATCACCAGTCGTTTCGAATTATAGTCCCACCGGAGTATGAGAATGATAGGAATGGAGGACGCATAAGGTGAGTGTAGGTACATCTACTTGTGCAATATGTCTTTGCGCAATAAGCTAGTCTTTAGTGTTAGTTGTAATGGGACATTTTAGGACATTGTTCAGTTCTAGTGAGACATTTTAGGATAATTTGATCATACTATCAAAAATTAAACATTTAGTAGAATTTTATGATATCCAGAAAAAACGTTTTAAAGAATATGCTTTACAATAGCTTTGAAATACTAATAACCTAAAAATAATAGCGCAAAACTACTTTAAAGACATTAATTTTATCAAATCATTGTAATTGTACGTCTGTACAGTTCTAGTTTCATGCATGGCATGCATTCATTTTCAACCGACTTCCAAAAAGGAGGAGGTTCTCAATTCGACCGTATATTTTTTTATGTGTGTTCGCGGATAACTTCGTCGTTTATGAACCGAATGAGATGATTCTTTTTTGTTGGAAAGGTGATATCCCAAGAGTGGTACCATGATAAGGAAACCAAGATCTGTTGATGGCATCCCGGAGAAACAAGGGGAACCTTCGAAAATCGTAGTGGCGACTAGTGGGCTTATTAATTTTTTTCATTAAGTATTTTAAAGCACTACTATTTAATGAAGGTCTAGAGTCGATCTTATGATGGAGCCGAAAGACAGTCGAGGGAACTCCTCAACGATTTACGGCAATTACCTGGTGTTTGGGCTTGATTAATTTGTATTGATAAATACTTTACACCTAGATGAGTTGCGACTGTCATTAGGGGTCTGAATAAATGGCTTAATCGAATATTTTTTTTTTAAATCTTTCTTCTTACAAATTACTTGCTTATTACGTCTACACTAAAAATGGATAAATAAAAACTTTAAAAAATAATAAAAACCGACTTCCAGGCACTGAAAAGTAAAAAATAACTAAATGGGGGTTTCCATTTTTTTCAATTGAGTAAGTCTAAGACCCACAGACATACATACGTCCGTACCTTTTTTTGAGCATTTTTATATTTTGTTGTTATTTTTATTTTATTTGGGTGGATTCATGCGTGTGCGGGGTTTTCCTTTAGAATAGTTACCTAATCAAATATTTTCGAGGTCGGTGCCAGCCAATACAAATCAAAGCACACCGACTTCGAAAATATCTGATTAGGTATCTATTCTAAATGAAAACACTCGTTTAGTTGTTTTTTACTTTTCAGTGCCTGAAAGTCGTTTTTTTTTAAATTTTTACTTTTACAAAATGAGATGAAAATATTTCACAAAATTAAAATAATTTCGTATACTAGTAGTCGACAATGCTGTACAACTAATTACATCACCTATGTAAATTCAACATGAAATTATAGTCGCGAATGCAGTGTTGTAATTTGTTTGTATGTTTGAGGATTGCACGACACTTAGTATTATTATAACAAGTTTCATGGCCAAGGTAACTAGGTATTTCCCAAAAAATTAATTCATAATGCATAAAGACAGTTGCGTAATTTTAATTGGAATTCAAATCTAAGGCATGGACGATGCAGCGATCAAAGCTTATCATAAAATATCGAGATCTCTGATAAGAAAATCGGTTCATAAGTGTTGCTTGTTTGTATATATTATCTGATGATATCATATCTCATTTTAATGGTTTTAATTTAATGGTGTTCCGTATCAATTAATAAAAAATATAAACAAAATTTGGGAAATATTATAGCGTTTTATCAGTGCTTTATTCAGACATTACTTTAATACCTTCTTAGATTTACGTGAATATTTGATATTTTTAAATAAAACTATCTTTTCGGATTTTTCGCGGGCTTATTGCTGCATACATATGCTGCATAGCATTCGAAACGACGGAAACCAAGAATCAATATACATTCGCGAAAAAAATCCTTATAGATAGTTTTATTTAAAACATTACTTTAAATTAAAAAAAAATCTTAAAAAAGTCATGAGGAAAATTTTGTTACTCTTAATAGAGTGACGCAAGATCACTTCGCACTCAACCACGACGCACCGATCGCTGGCCTGCCGGCAGACCACAACAACCACAGGGTTGCTCCAACGGTAGACCGTTGGAGCATCCAACCAGGATAGCAACCACTTCCATGATAGCAGAATAGATTCTGCTATCATATCATACCACTCATATCGAGTGGGATTGCCGAAGGCTAATGTGTCGTTATTCATACTGACCGGGAAAAGTTATATACTTAAGCAGTTTTACTCACATTGCCCATTTGGTACGGGCATTATGTATACAGACGGTTCATTAATCGTAGCAACCGGACTTCTCAAGTTGCCCGTAACATAATATGTATATACCCTATAATACTCGCGTTATAATTCATCGGACCACCACCTCGAGAGGAACCATTATAGAAACTTATCTGATATTCAATTGTGCTGAAATTCTGCATATATAACTAACTTCAGTGACATGACACGTAGTACAACAATATGGTACCATAAAAATAATATGATAATGAAGTGGTGGGGAAGTAAATGAGTTTTAAAAAGAACGTGCATATTTTCTTTAGAATGTAATCAGATTTGCGTTATTTATAGTGATAAGATATCGATAAAATATGAAGAGCAAAAATTGTAATGTGTATAGTAAATATGAATTATTGACATTATGACAGCTAACAGCTAACTTACGGCCGCTGGCACAGCAAGTACCTAAGTGGTCACTACAAACTGAGCCAAACGCGTCGTCATATTATGAATAATATAATTTACACACAAATGTTTATGTAAAAGAAATTGATAAATGTATATTGTTATAATCAAAAACACAAGAACATTCAGTTTAATAAACACACCATTGAGATTAATTCCGAACTTTACAGCAGTTAAATTATAATATTCTCTCTGATTCTTCGTTGTAAAATCATTTCTGCATATTTACTAAAATTCGTTTTTTCGTAATGTTATGTATATTGGTTCGTTCACGTACAAATTTTGGTTGAAAGGGGAACAGGAAAAAAGGTCGAAAAAAAAGGTATGATGTAACTAGTTTTAGATACATTCAAAATATATAAAAAACGTAACGATCTGTTATGAATATTATATACTAGCGGCTCACCCTCGCTTCGCTCGGGTTCGCCTATAGAAAAGCACAAACATGTCTAGCCCACGGGAACCGTTCATTTTTCCGGGATGAAGAGTAAGCTGTTGTTTGACCGGCAATATGCCAATCAGCATGCCAAATTTTACTAAATTAGGTACATAAGTTGTTGTGTACTAAGCTGTATAAGTTACTATAGTTCTTCAACTAACCCACGGAAACTCTTTAATTTTCTGGAATGAAAAGTATCTTAGATGTTGACCGGGGATATAAGGTACTACCATGTAAAATTTCATTTAAATCGGTTCAATAGTTTCGGAGATTAGCCCGTACAAACAGATAAACAGACAGAGAAACGAAAAATTGAAACAAAAACTGGATTTGTTCTATTTCTCTTTTTTCGGGATGTAAGAAGAGAACTGACTCGGTTTTTAGCATTTTTTTCTAACCTCTACAATTTAATTATATGTATAGATAGAATAAATAACGTATAAAAAACAGTAATATATAATAATGAAAATAGTTATAGCCAGTGTACCTTAGGAGATAAACATATACTATGTAGAACTTTTCTGTAGACTTTTTTAAGACTTACAATTTTCTTGCACAATGTTTTGATCTATCCTCTTAAGGTTGAGCCAACGTTAGCCATCTAAATTTCTACGGACGATTCGATAGAACCAGTTATTGTGTTTTCCCGTGGGAATGAATAATTTGCCTGTCGTAAAAGGTATCTTAAATGTTGACCCGAGTACTAAGTTTTATCACTATACAAAATTTAGTTAAAATCGGTTGAGTACTTTTTGCGTGAAACGCGCACATCGATTTGACTAAGTTTTATTATACGTATATAGATAAGAATAAATATTGCGAGTGTAACTTAGGAGATAGACATATACAATTCAGGACTTTTCTGTAGGACTTTTCAAGACCTACAATTTTTTTTGTATATTATTTTAATGTATGTACATATGTCTTAAGGCTTAGCCAGCGGAAGGTTTCTAGGGAGGACTCGATAAAACCAGTTATTGTATTTTCCCGTGGGAAAGAAAGATTTTCTTGAAGTAAAAGGTATCTAGGCAGTGGTATCTTAGTGGTAACGCGCTCGCTTGGGAAACCGAGTGAAGCAAGTTCAAATCCCGGGTCTCGCACCTCTGATATTTTCATGTGGGAATTATTTTTAACACAATTACCACTTGTCTTAGCGGTGAAGTAAAACATCGTGAGGAAACCTGCATGCCTGAGAGAACCTAGCAAGTTTTCAAAAGACATGTGAAGTCCGCCAACCTGCACTTGGCCAGCGTGGTGGTGGTGGTTCTTGGTCCAGTTTGGTCCCATTTAAATTTGAAAAAAAAATACACCCTAAACTACCAACTAAGGGTGAAAAATTACAAATTATTTAACTTACTTTTAATTGTCATATTGATTTGAAAGTTTGCAAGTGTTTATATTTTCATTGGTGGTGCAGTGATTCAGTATCGTCGAGCTGATCTGATGGTAAGGCCAGAAGGTTTGAGTTTGGGCTTATTTCGTTTGATTTGACAAGCCCAATACGTTAAAATTGGATTTTAGAGCCGATACAAATCAATGCAAAGTTTACATCACAAATTGATGTATGTATAATATTTTAAACTATAATTAAAGTTCATACCTCGTTATATTTACCTATTAGATATTCTTATTTTAAAGGATTGTCGTCTGGCACCAACTTCGAAAATATCTGATTAATTTGTTATGTAATGAAGGCTCCCATTCAGTTATTTTTTACTTTTTATGTGTTTTGAAGTCGGTTTTGATCTTTATAGACAAAATTAAACCACATAGTAGGTATATAATTATATAGTATTACGTCATTTGTGATATCTTAATTATGATAATAATTTCCATTTGCACGGTTAATAAAGGCCCATCAATAACACCATCTCTCTAATCTATACATATTATAAAACTGTAGAGGTCGAATGTCTGAATATATAAAAAGATGGTAGAAACCGAATCAGGGAGATGTAAGAAGAAAAATAGAACAAGTCCAGGTTTTTTTCATTTTTTTTGTTGCTCTGTTTGTTTATCAGTTTGTACGGGCTAATCTCCGAAACTGTTGAACCACTTTAAATGAAATTTTGCATGGTGGTATCTTATATCCCCGGTCAATATTTTAGATACTTTTTATCCCGAAAAATGAAAGAATTCCCGTGAGATAATTAAAAAACTATAGTAACTTATAAAGCTTGGTACACAACAACCATGAACGAATTAGCCACTAATTCGTTTATGACAACAACTTATGCACCTAATTTAGTACATACAGCATGATAATACCTTGATGATATTGCGGTCAAACAACGGTTACTTGTTATCCCGGAAAAATGAATAATTCCCGTGGGATAGATCTGTTTGTGCTGTTCTAGAGTCTAAACCGAGCGAAGTGACAGTGAGCTGCTAGTACTGTCTAATACGTTTTGAATACTTTGAATTACTGTTGCTAACTAAAAATTATCTTGAACGATTAAATTTTTCATTATACTTTTCATAATGATCAGTAATGTAATAAAATTCTAACTGAATCGTATCTGTACATTTAAATGTTTTTTTGGAAAATTGAAATAGTCATCATTATCGATACAGAGGCCGAGTGTATAGTTTTAGTTTAGAATTTTTGTCTGTCTGTCTGTGACCGCATAACGGAAAACCACGGGAAAGATTTTGATGAAATTTGGTATGATGATAGCTAGTTTTCCGGGTCAACATATAGGATACTTTTAAGTGCGGGAAAATATCTCATCTCTGAGAAATCTATACTAAACTTTAAATATACATATACATAAGGTATGATACACATAGGTGTAATGAGTTGTTGTGGATTGTATTATAACGTATTTTCCCGTGGGAATGAAATAATCTTATGCAATAAAAAGTAGCTTATGCCACTCTCCAGCCCTTCAACTATCTCCACCAAAAAATCACGCCAATCCGTCACTCTATTTCGACGTGAAAGAAGGACAAACAAACACACTTTCACATTTATCATATTACTAATAAGTAGGGTTATACAAAAATCAAATTGCGCAGTTAAATCTTATTACATTTATTACATGCCTACATTTAGAGAGAGTGGCTTATCTATTAAAACTTGATAAGAATAGTAGCCGATTTCACCAACGTCAACTAAATTTAAGGGATCCCCTAAGCATGGTTAGGGGGTTGCTAGGGGACAGTTTCTGTTTCACCGACAGTTAGGGGTCATCTCAATGTTAAAATGCCATCTAAATATAGGTACTAGAAATACGGGCTCTGACAATGGTAAAACGAAATTTAATTTAGGGGCTAGTTTAGGGGAACCTTTGAGCTAGGGATCCCATACGTAGGTAGTAGCTTAAGTGATGTTGGTGAAATCGTGCATAGATCTTTTTTTACAATTTTAAAGTAGAATAGTTTAAAGTTAATTGTTTCCAGTAAGTATGTAGAGTAGATAAATCAGTCGATGCTTACTCCTGTATTCTGTATCTCTTGCAAAACTGCCTTAGTGGTCTATTGGCTAGCATGTACGGCCATAGATCCAGAGAGATCCTGGGTTTGAGTCGCGGGTCGGGCCAAGTTCAGTTATTGAGTATTTCTACTAAAAAATTCTTAGTAAGAGCCCAGAATTGGGAAGTTGGCGGTGTTCCGCCCCCGTGCCTCGGAGAGCACGTAAAGCCGGTCATGCGCCTTAACTCTCACTGGTCGTGGCGCACGACTTTGAGAATAAAAGAAATAGAGATTGCAATTGTGTCTGCGCATACACTTGCGTAGTATCTCCTGCGCATCCGGCTAGTTTGAGTGAGATTGGCCGCCGTGGCCGAAATCGGTGAGAAAGACATATATCATTGTTTTTTGACAGCTAGTTGACTAATATTTTATTTATATTGATCGATTTTCTTAAAAAAATGAGATGATTACTATTTATTTACAAACCCTTACAAAAAAATATTTTTTAAGCAGCTTACTGACGAAATATAAAAATTTGCTTGTATTATTATCCTTTTGTTGACTTCTTATTGGTTTATTTAGCCTCTTTTATTTCTTTACCCTTTCTGTAGGTTCACTAGTAGCGGAGCATCGTTTCCACATGATTCGATAGTGGCTGGTCTCACTATAAGGGCATGGCTTGAGGAGCCCATGTAAGGAGTGCTACGCTCGTGGCCGATTGGTCCCTAATAGGTATAGCATGATTAATAAAAATACATGACCTGACCATTTTTTTTTTTAAATAAAATATTATACCATAGTATTTTTTTGATGCAAAGTGGTAATTCTAAACGGTTATCGTTCAGCGATCTATGTTCGATTCCAGAGTAGTTCTAGAAAATAAAAAAATTAAATTGTTTTTTTTCCTGTAAAAGATCGAGTAGACTAGAGTAATTGAGTTACAGAGACCGGAGGGATGGAAAAAACTAAGGGAAAGAGCTTGCAAATTGCACTGATATCTGATTAGAAGCTATTTTAGTTGCATACAGTATCAGAGATAAGGCCGAACTTACGCAAAGCAATAATGCGTATTTACTGTTTTTTTTTATCTTTTTAAATCAATTCATAAAGTGTAGTAGAGGGGAAAATTTTGTATATAGAACTGATTGTTAACCGACTTCAAAAAGGAGGAGGTTCTCAATTCGTCGGAATCTTTGTTTTTTTATGTATGTTCACCGATTACTCGAAGACGCCTGAACCGATTTGCATTTTTTTTGTTTCGAAGGGTATATATACTCCCCAGGTAGTCCCATTTAAATTTTATCGAAATCGGTCAAGCGGTTTTTAAAAAAATTAACAAATAATATTTTTTAAAAATAATTTGCTTAGTCGAATACGTTATTAAAAAACATTCTTCTAACAAATTACCTGCTTATTACGTCTACACTAAAGATGGAAAAATAAAACCTTAAAAAAACCGACTTCCAGGCACTAAAATGTAAAAAATAACTAAATGGGGGTTTTCATTTAGAATAGATACCTAATCAGTTATTTTCGAAGTCGGTGCCAGCCGATGCAAAGCAAATCTAATATATTTCGATACCTAAGATGAATCACAAATTGATGTATAATATTTTAACTATAATTACATAGAGTTCATACCAAATCATATTTACCTATTAGATATTCATATCTTAAAATATTGTCGGCTGGCACCGACTTCGAAAATATCTGATTAGGTATCTATTCTAAATGAAAACCCCCGTTTAGTTATTTTTTACATTTTAGTGCCTGGAAGTCGGTTTTTATTATTTTTTTTAAGTTTCTATCTCCATTGATAGTGCAGTGGTTCGGTATCTTTGACCTAATCTGATGGTAAGGCCCGAAGGTGGATAGGTGGAACTCTTCAACGACTAATAGTGGATACTTTTAGTTTCGGCTTATTTTGTTTGATTTGACAAGCCCAATACGTTAGAATCGGATTTTAGAGCCAGAATTTTTAGAGTTACCAATAAAAGCGAATTATAGTTTGTTAGTCTTCATATAAAAATTGCCATCAAACTAATTTAAACGGCTTATGCGAATATTTTATTAAAATACTTTCTTCTTACTTTGCTACTATTGCGAGTCTACACTAAAAAGGGAGTATGTCTACACTAAAAAGGCCAGCCGATACAAATCAAAGCACACTGACTTCAAAGATATCTGATTAGGTATGTATATGTAGTACCTAAATGAAAACTACCAATCAGTTTTGGATTGCCAATACCAATTGGTATTTTTCTTTTTTTTTAAATGATTTTATTTTCTCTATTGCAGTAGCTGATCCACATTACATCTAATGGCTCAAAATATTTTATTTATAGCACTTATTACGATTACATTTACCTAATTATAGATAAGAAATCGCAACATTTCCAGTAATCATTTGAATTTATCATTAATATACCGATTGGTAAAGATAAAGATTTGAGTTTACCTGAAATTACACACCCAGAATACATTTTTACAAGATTTTATTTTACTTGCAATGTATGTAACTATATTTGTTCGGGTGGAATTTTGCAACTCAATTTTGAAGGTTGAGCTGAAATATTGAGAAGAAAATAAACTTTAAATTAAACCAAATCCAACAATTTCTTACATTACACCATTTATATTACGACTATAAATAACTATATTGCGACTCACCCTCGCTTCGCTCGGTTCGTCCGTAGCTTGCTTCCCAATACAAACTTTCATCTCCATTTTCACCTCTTTAAGGGATGATTTCCGGGATAAAAAGTAGCATCTCAGCGTCTCAAACTATCTTCTTACCAAATTTCATCTAAATCGGTTCAGTAGATCCAGAGATTACCCCCTATAACGTCATAAGCTCACAAACTTTACCTCTTTATAATATTAGTATAGAATTATATAAAAGCTTGTCGCGAGATTTACCTACGTTAATATTATATTCTTGTTCATCTACACAGGTAAATCTTGCGACAAGATTTTATCTAATATAAATTGTATAATGAGATAAATTGTTGGGTTTGATTTGATTTAAAGTTTATTTTCCTCTTTTTAGAGCATTTAAATAAAAGCTTGTTTTAAAAAAATGTTTTACTATTAATTTATTATTTCTATTATTGATAGATACATTATTATGTAAATCAAGCAGAGAAGCTAAGTTCTTAGATTGAATAAATTGATGGGTCAGTGGTAAAATACTAGTAGGTACCTACATAGGTATATATGAAGGGATGCTCAGGACAACTTAGAAGTTAATATATACTTGTACATCATTTTTATTTTAACATTCGCGTTGAATGATTGTACATAAGGATATCACTTATTAGTAAGCACTTCTTGTTATTATATGTATTAGTCATCTATTTATACTAAATTTATAAAGAGGTAAAGTTTGTGAGTTTGTGAGATTGTGACGTTGTAGGGGGTAATACCTGGATCTACTGAACCGATTTAGATGAAATTTGGTAAAAAGATAGTTTGAGACCCTGGGAAGGACATAGGATACTTTTTATCCCAGAAATCATCTCTTAAGTGGGTGAAAACGAGGATAATAGTTTTTATGGGGAATCAACCTAGGGCCGAACCCGAGCGAAGCGGGTATTGTATAAAAATATTTTGAATCCCGAAAATCATATATAATTTTCAACAGCAAGATTGTGAAATATTATAATATTGTTATTTATAGGTATAACTTATCATTAGAAAGAAATCTGAGCCATGCAATTGATAAGAAGATACGGAGGAATTTAATTTTAAATTGCATTGTCTTTTCCTGTGAAATAAGTAATGCAAGAAAGGTAATTTTCGCATTACACCGTGATATCTAGAATAAAAGATAACGAAATCAGTTTATTTAAGACTCCTATTTTCTTTGTTCAATAATATATTTATTAACAAGTTTATTAACCGTTTATTAAGCAATTTTAAACTAGTAGATTGGATTACGACAAATTGTACGGATATGAATTAGATTGTTTGTACATTATGTTCAAAATAACATTGTAATATACTAATATTAAGTATATTTTCTAGCAAACTCGTGGCTTAGCTCACGCTAAAACTACAAATAAAATCTCTAAAAAGGTAGGTTTCATACAAATTTTCATCCCCTATTTTACCCTCTTAGGGGTTGAATTTTGGAAAACTCTGAAATATATCTCATTATTTTTGCCGTACTCAATTCATACGAAATTTCACGCAAATATGTCCAAGGAATAAAAAGTTTCATACAAACTTTTATCCCCTATTTGAGCCCCTTGGGGATTGAATTTTGAAAAATCCTTCCTTAGCGGATGCCTTCGTCATATGAGGAACACCTGTGCGAAATTTTAATTTTCTAGCCTCAAAAGAGTTTGGCCTGTGCGTTGATACATCAGTCAATCACTTTTGCCTTTTCTATACATATAATAAAATTGTAACTAAGCCGAATCTGTACATTACATATTTTTTTGAAAATCTTATTGAAATAAACATTATTAATCGATACAGAGGCCTAATCTATAGTTTTTAGAAGTTTTGTCTGTCTGTCTGTCTATCTCTCTATCTGTTTCCGCATCACTGAAAAACCACTGGAGGGGATTTTGATGAAATTTAGTATGGTGATAGCTGGTTATCCGGGTCAACATATAGGATACTTTTTACCGCGGGAAAATGTCTCATTTCTGAGAAAAAATACAAAAACTGTAATGTAAGAGTATACTAATATGTAAAACCTAAGAATTTGGTTTTTGGTCATCTGAACGCGGGCGGAGCCGCGGGCAATGCTAGTGTATATATATATATATATATATATATATATATATATAATATAATTCTTAATTGGTTTCATTAATATAATATCAAATCTGATAATCGCTTATTTGATGCATCTATATCGATTTGATACTTTGATCATATCTTTGTTCCATACCCCTTGAGGACATTTCCTTTTTCCAGCATTTTAAGTATTCTACACACGATGCTTATAAATAAAATTGTAACGTATAATTGAAAACAACTGCCCTTTATAATACTCAATTATTTGTCGACGTAATGTTTAAACCGATAATACTCGTATGTAGAGTAGTTCTTTTGGTAGGAGAAATTCTTTCTTTTACAGCAAATTATAGGATCTAATTGAGATAGAAAAGAATTTTGATAGATTTTTTTTTAATTTAGTAGGAACTAAAGCTTATGAATAAATAAATTAGAACACTCGATATTTCATAATTATGCTTAGTTACAAATAGCGACTAACCCTCGCTTCGCTCGTATGCGTCTGGGTGCTAGGTACGTTTTAATTTTTTTTAACGGAACCCTATTTTTTTTTCTAAAATAAAAGTAGCCTAAGTTACTCCTTATAACAACAACTATCTGCCAGTGAAAGTCCCATCTAAATCGGTCCAGTCGGTTTAGAGATAAGCCGGAACCAACATACAGACAGACAGAGACACAGACAGACAAACATTTTAAAACATTGTATTTTTCTTATAAATACCGTATTTACTTTCCGTATATTATGATTTAGTAAAGAGCTATTATTTTGACAATCAAACACTCCAACTTTATTTATTTGTATGTACGTACGAGTATATTTATGTAATGTAAAATTTTATCCAAGTTAATTATACATATATTGGACTGATTAAGATAAACTTTATAGTTAACCTTTAATTGTTTCAATGGACAAATACTTGATAATGGCTTTGTTTACATTTTATTAGAACTATGAAGGGCTTTCTCGGTTATTTTTACATTATATTATTAAGAATTATCAATCGTTTATGATATACTAGCAGAAAGATCATCCACCGCACGGCCCTGGCTATAGGCACCATTTTATGTGGATGTTACATAATTTTAATGGTATTTTTACTGCTGAGACAGTTTTAATTCAAGAGTGGAACACACAATAAGAGGGCCCTTAATCCGTTCATTATTTTAAATAAAACTATCTTTTCACGGGAGAGACTGACCATGGATGCTGTAAAGCATTCGAAACGTCGGGAAACAAAAATGCAAATAAATCCGCGACGAAATCCGAAAAGATAGTTTTATTTAAAATGTCAAATATTCGCGTAAATCGAAGAAAGTATTATGTGAACCATTCATTATTATTAAGAAAAACTCCCAGACCAAAGTTAGATGATAGCTTTAAAGCGATTTTGAAGTCGATGTAACTTCTTAGTTAAAAAGTCGTTAGAACACTTCATGTTATGTGTTGTGCAGGATTTATTTTTTTAAAAGATCTCTTTACTTATATTATAATATTATATGACTTTTTTTACAGTTCAATTAAAAATATGAAAAGTACGACGAATGCCACAAAAACTTTTCCTCAATAAACTACATATAAATAGGTTGTTATAATATACCTACTAATAGTAATATCAATGCAATTAAAAGATCTGATTAAACGTTGTTGATGTTGATGATCACCAATTGATAAGATTTATTTTAAGTTATCGTTATTCGTATAACTTTGAAATTTCTCTGTTTTAGGAATATTTAATATATTTTTTTTAAACTCAGTTACTATATTAGCTATGAAATCAGTTATTATATTACCTATGAAATTGTCGTTTAATGTAATAAGTAATTTTTTTATTAATATTTTTTTCCTATCAATCAAAATTTGCAACCATGTTGTCGATGCATCTCTGCCAGGGCACAGGTAATTTTTCCACGCCCTTCTTGAAAAAGCCAGGTGTACGATAGCCGAAATACTCTTCAAAGGCATTTTGTACTGCCTCTTGGGTATTGAATTTTTTCCCTGCCTAGAAGTTATCCAAATTTTACTCCATACTTTTTTTAAAATAAAATTCATTTTAATTTTATTGTTGACCATTCATAAATTACGTTTCAAATGGCCATTATTCTAAAACGGCAACTTCATAGGTAAATACCTAATTATTAATGACACAGAATATTTTTTTTTAAAAGTCCTACATTTATGTACTTGTTGTTATATATATATATATATATATATATATATATATATATATATATATATATATATATATATATACGTTTACTTCTTGGATTTGTCTCCACCCCGAATAGCAGAATAACTATTAAAACATCGGAAAAATTCACGAAAAAAAAAAATTACATGGCTAAGGCTAACTAATAACTATTTATATCTATTTAAAACGGGACGCACCCGAGCGAAACGAGGGTAAGTCGTTAGTAGTACATAAAATATATAATTCATTTTTTAAGGGATTCTTCGATTGCTTTAGAAAAGAAATAAATCTTTTTTCATCTACTTCGCGTTAACCCACTGCCTTTTTGATCGATTTCAAAAATGTGGAGGTACTCAATTCAGCTGTATTGTTTTTTTTATTTTTATGTACATTATACGGGATTGACGCCAATACTGAAAAGATTTTGATAATTCATGTTTATTCATTGAGATTATACCAAAAGTATTATGCCACATTTTCAAAAGATAATTCTACCTCTAAGGCGAATTGATTTTTTCAAGTGATTCTGCTAAGTAATTTTGTAACCTGTATACTTTGGTTGTTCTTGGTACTTCTCTGATAGCAGATTAGACCAAAATGGTCTAATCTGGCATCCCCATGGTTGTTGTGACCTGCTTGGCCAAGCCAGTTGTCGGGGCGTTGTTGTCGAGTGCATCCTGAGACGCCCCATTAAGACAAGGGAGGTTCCGTTAGGTTTTAGTAGGAAGTACAGACTGGCTTTTCTAGCTGGTGAGTCTCACATAATCACCTGTATGTATGCAGTTGGTATGTGTAAATGCATTTCCCAAAGTTAAAAAAAAGGGATAAAGTGACTAGGAATTAATTAAAACGGGGAAGTTTCCGTTGTAATTTATTATATAGTAGTAGTACTCGTATTAAGTAGAATAGGCTTTTTGAACCGGCAAGTATCTATGTAACCACTAGTATATACATACATACCTATAAAGGCCGTTGGTATGCATTTCCAAACGTAGTAACGTTAGACATAGTTATTTTGAGGAAGAAAACTAGCGACTCAAGCGGTTCGTCCTTAGCTTGATTCCCCATACAAACTTATATTAAGGGATCACCCCCTTAAGGGATTATTTCCGGGATAAAAGTATCCTATGTCCTTCCAAGGGTCTCAAACTATCTTCTTACCAAATTTCATCTAAATTGGTTCCGTAGATCCAGAGATTACCCCTTTCAACGTCACAAGCTCACAAAATTTACCTCTTTATAATATTAGTATAGATTAAATAGAAAATGATGCAAAATAACACACATACTAACACCAAAAAACTTTAAGTTTTGACTACTTGTATAATGTTGTACTAATTATCAAATTATTACCCGTCCATACGTTGACGGTGCTATATCAGAGATGTTTTTGGAATAATAGCTCAATTTTATTTAATTTTTGGTGCCAATGAATGGCATAAGAACAAATCATATGTAACAACAGACACACAGGCACAATGAATTATTCATTTATTTTTATATACATGTGTACGTATAGTTGTCATGTTCTTTCCCTATAGATTACTTTTTGTAGTGTATTGTAGTGCCTAGAACGTTTACATAAGGACGTGAAATATCAGTGTAGAAGCTTTTTTACATACATCTACGCAGATTTTTAGGTCACTACGTCGCTACGTAGGTCGTAGGCCCTACGTAGATCTGGCAGATTTAGATACTTTAAATCTATGGCAGGTATTCTTTGTTTATTGTTATTTAACAAAATTTATTATTAAAAAATAGATTTTTAAAATACTTATTTTATTTATTTATTTTTATTTAGGTGATACTTTATAGAGATAAATAAAAAATTCTAGGAAGTAAAGTACCTTATCATGCTAAGCAGTCATATAAGATTAATAAGTGCAATTACAATTTATCGCCGATAATGTACTACATTGGAGTGATTAATCGACGGCCTTTATTTTCCACCGGTTCTGAAGTGTACATTTTATTTTATAATTTGTTATCATAGCTATATTCGTGGATTATACAGATGTTATCTTTATATTTTCTATTATCTGCCGCTTTCTATTGAATTTGCGTCTCATAAAAATATTTTTTCATTCTTAGTTTTGTTTTCATTTAAAAATTAGTAGCTATTCCTATTTGGAAATGTTAATATTGTTTGGATTCTCTCATGAAATGCAGCGGATGATCTTTTCAAGCGAAACGAATTTTTAATTTATTTATTTTGCTTATGTTTATACCATTTATTCGTAAGAAATCTTTTTGTAATTTATATAGATTTTACTTTGAATGGAAATACATAAATACATTTTAAATAAAATTATCTTTTCGTGTTTTTGGTTCTCAACGTTTTAAATGCTTTAGAGCAATCATAGTCACGGGAGAGACTAAGGTTTTAGATGTCTCAAAGGCGTTATATTCTTGTTACAGACAGTGATTTCTATAATTCAAAAATGGCACCAAAGTACCTACCATACAATATTTGTTGGTTTTAATTCTAAACATTTTAAATTTTTTAATAAGTATTATAATTAGTTATGGCAATATTATTAATTTAATTTTAACTGTTATTATTATAAATATTATAATTTTATTTTTTTTAATAATTAATAATAATATTTAGTGTAGCTATTATTATAATATGTATACCCATAAAGAAAATTAAAAATATTAATTATTTACTTAAACAATATTATTGTTTTATATGTAACTAACAGAAACCGCGGCTTCGCTCGCGCTAAAACTACAAAAAATCTTAAAAGATAGGTTTCGTACAAACTTTCATCCCCTATTGTAACCCCTTATGGGATGAATTTCGAAAAATGTACTTGTTAGCATTATAAATAATTCTGATCATAAATATTTTTTTGGGTTGTATAATAACGTATTTTCCCGTGGGAATGAGATAATCTCCCGCGGTAAAGTGGCCCACTCACTCAGCCCTATGTTCAGCCCTCCAACTATCTCCACACAAAAAATCACGCCAATCCGTCACTCTGTTTCGACGTGAAAGAAGGACAAACAAACAATCACTTTCACATTTATAATATTAGTATGGATTTAAAAAAGTTAAAATATTAATAAAATAATCCGAAAAGACGATAAGAAATAGTGTCTTTTTGGATTATTTCGCGGATATATTTTGACTTTTAGTTCCCGACGTTTCGAATGCTTTACAGCAATCATGGTCGCGGGAAAGACTCTCCCGTATAGTTTTATTTAAAAGTTAAAATATTAATTTAAAGTTAAAATATTAAGCAACACTATTGGGTCTTACCTTTATATATAAAAAATAATAATCTGAATTACTGTTATTTTGATCTGCACAAAATGATCCAACTACATCTAATGGTCTGTTATGTTTACTTTTGTTGTTAGATTTTATTATGTTTATTACAGGATCCTAAGATGATGGTAGTACCAGAATGTTGTAAAGCATTCGAAACTTCGGGAACTAAAAATCAATATAAATCCGCGAAATAATCCTATTATATTATTATATAAGGATATTATATAAGAATCTTATAGTAATACATAATTTTATTTAAAATAATACATAGTTTTATTTAAAATATCAAATATTCGCGTAAATCTAAGAAAGTATTAGTAAGGGAGCCCAAGAGGGGATTTTTGGATTTACTCAAGCGCGGCAGACTAACATAAGGGCGGATACCTTGCACTCTGTTGAGTACCTCCACAATAATATAAGTCTTCTTTAAAAGGATATTGTAATATATAAGTATATGTAAATTTTTAAAAAATATTTTGATAAGTTAGAAATACCTTAATCTGTAAGGTATGGTGGGCTAATTACATCCTGAAAAGTGTGCAAATAAATAATCAACCCAATTCGACAATCCGAAAAGGTAAAAAACGGACATAAACTTTATAGTCGATGAGAGTTTTCGACCTATGAGATTAAAAGAAATATAAAGATCACTTGTGCTTGCAGACACACTTCTGAGCTTTTATCTGATGTACCTCACACTATATTCGGTATAGAGGAATTGTTTCATTTTCGAATCACGTAATAAAACACTTAAATTGAATTCACTATATACGTCTCAAAAGATACAGTAAAAGATGCGTTATAAATACGGTTGCAATTATAGTGATGTTTCTTTTGCTTGTTTGACAGTTCTTTCTCGTTCGATTATCGTTCATTCTTAAAGATATTGACATTTAATATAGAATTGCTGAAATGAAAACAAAATATTATTTTCTATCAAGATACAATATATACATTTTTATATATATTAGTTATTTAAGAACTTAAGCGGAATAATCATTATAACCTATCTTCTAACTCTAATAAATATTAAGTATACGAATATTGTGTAATAAGAAATATTGAATATACGTAACAATACCCCTATGTTTCATCACAGAACCCAAATTTTACATAATTAATCTTTAAATGTTTCTCTTCGGGTTAATTTAGGAAATATTCAATGCCGGATTTAACCTTGGCGCCGCCCCTGGGCACTGTAAAAAATGCCGCTCTATTATCGCAATTTTGAGTAAAATGTTAAAAATTTTAATTTTTTTTATTATTAATTTTTTGAAAAATACAAAGAATAATTTATAAATGATATCATTTTTTCGAAAAATGTACCTACTAGTTAGTCTATTTTTTTCTTTATCATTTTTTGGAAAATAAAAAAGCATTTTCGATAAAGCGAAGAATTTTTTTCCCGCCCTCCGAATTTTGCCGCCCCTGAAAATTCGCCACATTGGGCACTAGCCCCGAGTGCCCCTAGTGTAAATCCAGAGCTGGAAATACTAAGAAACGGGCGGCAAGAAATGGGTGTTTCGAAACTTCTAGCTTGAACCATTTTACAATGAGATTCTGAAAATGTTTTATCAGTAAATCAATTTTAATTATTTATTGCTTATCAAATAATCAAATTCCATATATTGTCGTCGTCATATTCTCATATACGTATGAAGTATTAATCACGTATATAATATAAGATAATCTTTTCATATATAAACATCATCTGCGTAGATCTTTTATTCATTTGGTATTTTTTATTTGTTTATGTGCACTAGTGATTTCCAAGTGACAATAATTATTTCGCTGAATATGAAAGGTATCGTAGATCCACTGTTTAAGTTTTACAAGCAAGCTAAAATAAGTGTTGTTTTTAGAAAAAATAGTGTAGTGAAATAATCTATTATTATTTACTAAGTTAAAGATAAATAAATCTATATTAAATAGTGATAGATCTATACGGGTTCGATACCCGTTGAATATCGGCGTATAAAAAGGAGGTAACATAAGTAATCTGGGAGTTAGTTGAAGTGTTTATGAACTCTTGCTTACATACATTGTATTACTCTACTTTTAGATAACATCCTCAGTGCAATTGGAGGTAGAATATACTCGTAGGAGGTAGAATATATCTAAAGATAATATTATTTTCTCTACAGTATATTGTCGTACTGCAATCCAAAATCTGGTGTAAAATAGTTATTTTAGTGGACTTTATAAAGGATTAAGTGAATTCAGTTGAATGTTTTTGGGTGTACAACAGTTGATATCTTTACCGATTGTAAATATATCTTTACCGATTTTCGTAATTCTTTTTCTAATGAACAGTGAATCTTTTGTTTTTAAATTTTAAAGTTAGTACCTTAATTAAGAAACAAAAAATGATGTTATTTTATTTATTTTTTTAGTTCATGCCTTAATTAAAATGAAATAAATCCTGATAGTAACTGAACCATACTCACTAGCTTTGCTCACGCTATCTTGCTAATATAATGTTTTTGGAAATGTTTGTGTGAAAAAGATTTAATTCATCTTAGAATCTGTTTTCTATGTTTATCATGCATCACTCGAAAATCAGTAAACAATTTACAAGATTTTCTTATACACGCATTATATAAAATATTTGAAAAGTTATAGTTATAGTATTTTTTAATTTAATCAATCGAGTAGCTCCAAAAATACGGTTTGAGTTATTCGTTATGCTCGTTCAATCTGTAGCATGAATCACAAAAAGAAATCACGATTTATGAACTAAATAGAAATAGTTATATAGCAATACAGTATGAATTAACTAATTATTTTCTTGAATTATCCTAAAGTTTTATTTAATTTCAGATATTTCATGCGTTAAATTGGGATAGCTTAGAATATTTTTAAATGCATTACTAGAGTTGTTTTCGCATTGTGGACGTGGAATCAATGTGATATTTACCAAATTCGGGCCTATTTTGTAACACTATAATGCCATGTAGCATTTCAGTCACAGAAATTTGAACTGAGTCGCACCTGAATATATCAGAGGTGCGAAACCCGGAATTTGAACTCGCTTCACACGGTTTCCGGTTCTCGGTTTGACGAGCGCGTTACCAGTGGACTACCACTGCCTTTAGGATTAGCCGAAACAAACAGATAAAAATTAAAAAAAAAATATTCTAAATACCGTATATGTATACTTTCATAAGTCTTTAATAAAAAGCTGTTATTTTGACATAACAAACAAACACTCCATTTTTATTTATCTATATAGATTACAAGCACAGATTAAACAAGTATTTAACTACTACTAGACTAGACTAGAACTTCCTACCCATTATGGTGTAGGACATTGATTTTTTTATTGAGAATACACTCACGCGTCGTTTACTGCTGTTGTGCTACAGTTAGTCCGTTTGAACATGTTCCATATGAAACCACTATTATATTATCTAATAATATTAAATTTTCGAAGAAAGAATTGTTGAGCGTCGTGTCAAAATGAAGTTACTCACAAAGCTTTAGCTTGTTATTAATCAATAAACATATCCGTTGGGGACTGACTATAAGATTTTACTTTGCTAAAATTATAAAACAACAATGATACAATAAAATACTTGTGTGCAATATCATTATCATAAGAAAACTAACTGTAAATATAAATAATTATTCATTTTATTTTCAATTAATTCATGACGCAAATGTTTAAATTCTTAGAAAATTAAAGTATAAAATACTATTAAAAAAGTAATTTCTAAATGCAATATTAAAGAAATTTATAATAATATATATTATAATTCCTTTTTTTTCTTTTCAGTCGCAGCCATACTGCTGGTCTGCGCAATAGCTCATGCACAAAATATAGACCTGAATGACAATGGATGTCCGATTGACCCGAGTATTGAAAAGCTTTACCCACATGAACATTGTGATAAATTTTATCAATGCACACATGGAGAATTAGTCTTACATAACTGCACATCCAATCTCTTATTTAGTGTTGACAAACAAGAATGTGATTGGCCCGAAGATGTCGACTGTGGTAACAGGACTATTCCTGAACCTTGTGAAAATGAGAATGACAATAACAGTAACGAAAATGAGAGCAGTGAAAGCGAAAATGAATGTAACTGCAACCCCCAAGAAGCCCCATCAATCTGTGCTAAGGATGGGTCAGATGGAACGCTAATTGCCCATGAAAACTGCAACCAATTTTACAAGTGCTTCAACGGAAAGCATGTCGCTTTGTCGTGCCCCGGAACACTCCTGTACGATGCATATAAAAAACAATGTGACTGGCCTGAAAATGTAGAATGCGGTGACAGGATCATCCCTGAACCGTGCGAAAACGACAATGATAATACCAGTACGGAAAATGGCGGTAATAGTAGTGAAACCGATAACGATAACGGAAATCATAATAGTACGTGCAATTGCAATCCTCAAGAGGCCCCCTCAATCTGTACTAAGGATGGATCAGATGGAACGCTGATTGCACATGAAAACTGCAACCAATTTTACAAGTGCTACAATGGAAAGCCCGTGGCCATGAAATGCCCTGGAGAACTCCTGTACGATCCATATAAAGAACAATGTGACTGGCCTGAAAATGTAAAATGCGGCGACAGGATCATTCCTGACCCGAGCGAAAACGAAAATGACAATAATAGTACGGAAAATGGCGGCAATAGTAGTGAAACCGATAACGATAATGGAAATAATAATAGAACATGCAATTGCAATCCTCAAGAGGCCCCCTCAATCTGTGCGAAGGATGGATCAGATGGAACGCTGATTGCACATGAAAACTGCAACCAATTTTACAAGTGTTACAATGGAAAGCCCGTGGCCATGAATTGTCCTGGAGAACTCCTGTACAATTCATATAAAGAACAATGTGACTGGCCTGAAAATGTAGAATGCGGCGACAGGATCATTCCTGAACCGTGCGAAAACGAAAATGACAATAATAATACGGAAAATGGCAGCAATAGTAGTGAAACCGATAACGATAATGGAAATAATAACAGAACATGCAATTGTAATCCTCAAGAGGCTCCCTCAATCTGTGCTAAGGATGGATCAGACGGAACGCTGATTGCACATGAAAACTGCAACCAATTTTACAAGTGCTACAATGGAAAGCCCGTGGCCATGAATTGTCCTGGAGAACTCCTGTACAATTCATATAAAGAACAATGTGACTGGCCTGAAAATGTAGAATGCGGCGACAGGATCATTCCTGAACCGTGCGAAAACGAAAATGACAATAATAATACGGAAAATGGCAGCAATAGTAGTGAAACCGATAACGATAATGGAAATAATAACAGAACATGCAATTGTAATCCTCAAGAGGCTCCCTCAATCTGTGCTAAGGATGGATCAGACGGAACGCTGATTGCACATGAAAACTGCAACCAATTTTACAAGTGCTACAATGGAAAGCCCGTGGCCATGAATTGTCCTGGAGAACTCCTGTACAATTCATATAAAGAACAATGTGACTGGCCTGAAAATGTAGAATGCGGCGACAGGATCATTCCTGAACCGTGCGAAAACGAAAATGACAATAATAATACGGAAAATGGCAGCAATAGTAGTGAAACCGATAACGATAATGGAAATAATAACAGAACATGCAATTGTAATCCTCAAGAGGCCCCCTCAATCTGTGCTAAGGATGGATCAGACGGAACGCTGATTGCACATGAAAACTGCAACCAATTTTACAAGTGCTACAATGGAAAGCCCGTGGCCATGAATTGTCCTGGAGAACTCCTGTACAATTCATATAAAGAACAATGTGACTGGCCTGAAAATGTAGAATGCGGCGACAGGATCATTCCTGAACCGTGCGAAAACGAAAATGACAATAATAATACGGAAAATGGCAGCAATAGTAGTGAAACCGATAACGATAATGGAAATAATAACAGAACATGCAATTGTAATCCTCAAGAGGCCCCCTCAATCTGTGCTAAGGATGGATCAGACGGAACGCTGATTGCACATGAAAACTGCAACCAATTTTACAAGTGTTACAATGGAAAGCCCGTGGCCATGAATTGTCCTGGAGAACTCCTGTACAATTCATATAAAGAACAATGTGACTGGCCTGGAAAATGTAGAATGCGGCGACAGGATCATTCCTGAACCGTGCGAAAACGAAAATGACAATAATAATACGGAAAATGGCAGCAATAGTAGTGAAACCGATAACGATAATGGAAATAATAACAGAACATGCAATTGTAATCCTCAAGAGGCTCCCTCAATCTGTGCTAAGGATGGATCAGACGGAACGCTGATTGCACATGAAAACTGCAACCAATTTTACAAGTGCTACAATGGAAAGCCCGTGGCCATGAATTGTCCTGGAGAACTCCTGTACAATTCATATAAAGAACAATGTGACTGGCCTGAAAATGTAGAATGCGGCGACAGGATAATTCCTGAACCGTGCGAAAACGAAAATGACAATAATAATACGGAAAATGGCAGCAATAGTAGTGAAACCGATAACGATAATGGAAATAATAACAGAACATGCAATTGTAATCCTCAAGAGGCCCCCTCAATCTGTGCTAAGGATGGATCAGACGGAACGCTGATTGCACATGAAAACTGCAACCAATTTTACAAGTGCTACAATGGAAAGCCCGTGGCCATGAATTGTCCTGGAGAACTCCTGTACAATTCATATAAAGAACAATGTGACTGGCCTGAAAATGTAGAATGCGGCGACAGGATCATTCCTGAACCGTGCGAAAACGAAAATGACAATAATAATACGGAAAATGGCAGCAATAGTAGTGAAACCGATAACGATAATGGAAATAATAACAGAACATGCAATTGTAATCCTCAAGAGGCCCCCTCAATCTGTGCTAAGGATGGATCAGACGGAACGCTGATTGCACATGAAAACTGCAACCAATTTTACAAGTGTTACAATGGAAAGCCCGTGGCCATGAATTGTCCTGGAGAACTCCTGTACAATTCATATAAAGAACAATGTGACTGGCCTGGAAATGTAGAATGCGGCGACAGGATCATTCCTGAACCGTGCGAAAACGAAAATGACAATAATAATACGGAAAATGGCAGCAATAGTAGTGAAACCGATAACGATAATGGAAATAATAACAGAACATGCAATTGTAATCCTCAAGAGGCCCCCTCAATCTGTGCTAAAGATGGATCAGACGGAACGCTGATTGCACATGAAAACTGCAACCAATTTTACAAGTGCTACAATGGAAAACCCGTGGCCATGAATTGTCCTGGAGAACTCCTGTACAATTCATATAAAGAACAATGTGACTGGCCTGAAAATGTAGAATGCGGCGACAGGATAATTCCTGAACCGTGCGAAAACGAAAATGACAATAATAATACGGAAAATGGCAGCAATAGTAGTGAAACCGATAACGATAATGGAAATAATAACAGAACATGCAATTGTAATCCTCAAGAGGCCCCCTCAATCTGTGCTAAGGATGGATCAGACGGAACGCTGATTGCACATGAAAACTGCAACCAATTTTACAAGTGCTACAATGGAAAGCCCGTGGCCATGAATTGTCCTGGAGAACTCCTGTACAATTCATATAAAGAACAATGTGACTGGCCTGAAAATGTAGAATGCGGCGACAGGATCATTCCTGAACCGTGCGAAAACGAAAATGACAATAATAATACGGAAAATGGCAGCAATAGTAGTGAAACCGATAACGATAATGGAAATAATAACAGAACATGCAATTGTAATCCTCAAGAGGCCCCCTCAATCTGTGCTAAGGATGGATCAGATGGAACGCTGATTGCACATGAAAACTGCAACCAATTTTACAAGTGCTACAATGGAAAGCCCGTGGCCATGAATTGTCCTGGAGAACTCCTGTACAATTCATATAAAGAACAATGTGACTGGCCTGAAAATGTAGAATGCGGCGACAGGATCATTCCTGAACCGTGCGAAAACGAAAATGACAATAATAATACAGAAAATGGCAGCAATAGTAGTGAAACCGATAACGATAATGGAAATAATAACAGAACATGCAATTGTAATCCTCAAGAGGCCCCCTCAATCTGTGCTAAGGATGGATCAGACGGAACGCTGATTGCACATGAAAACTGCAACCAATTTTACAAGTGCTACAATGGAAAGCCCGTGGCCATGAATTGTCCTGGAGAACTCCTGTACAATTCATATAAAGAACAATGTGACTGGCCTGAAAATGTAGAATGCGGCGACAGGATCATTCCTGAACCGTGCGAAAACGAAAATGACAATAATAATACGGAAAATGGCAGCAATAGTAGTGAAACCGATAACGATAATGGAAATAATAACAGAACATGCAATTGTAATCCTCAAGAGGCCCCCTCAATCTGTGCTAAGGATGGATCAGACGGAACGCTGATTGCACATGAAAACTGCAACCAATTTTACAAGTGTTACAATGGAAAGCCCGTGGCCATGAATTGTCCTGGAGAACTCCTGTACAATTCATATAAAGAACAATGTGACTGGCCTGAAAATGTAGAATGCGGCGACAGGATCATTCCTGAACCGTGCGAAAACGAAAATGACAATAATAATACGGAAAATGGCAGCAATAGTAGTGAAACCGATAACGATAATGGAAATAATAACAGAACATGCAATTGTAATCCTCAAGAGGCCCCCTCAATCTGTGCTAAGGATGGATCAGACGGAACGCTGATTGCACATGAAAACTGCAACCAATTTTACAAGTGCTACAATGGAAATCCCGTGGCCATGAATTGTCCTGGAGAACTCCTGTACGATCCATATAAAGAACAATGTGACTGGCCTGAAAATGTAGAATGCGGTGACAGGATAATTCCTGGCCCGGGCGAAAATGACATTGACAATAATAGTACAGAGAATGGCGGTAGCAGTAGTGAAACCGATAACGACAATGGAAATAATAACAGAACATGCAATTGCAATCCTCAAGAGGCCCCCTCAATCTGTGCTAAGGATGGATCAGATGGAACACTGATTACACATGAAAACTGCAATCAATTTTACAAGTGCTACAATGGAAATCCCGTGGCCATGAATTGTCCTGGAGAACTCCTGTACGATCCATATAAAGAACAATGTGACTGGCCTGAAAATGTAGAATGCGGTGACAGGATCATTTCGGGCCCGGGCGAAAATGACAATGACAATGATAGTACGGAAAATGGTGGAAACAGTAGTGAAACCGATAACGATAATGGAAATAATAATAGAACATGCAATTGCAACCCTCAAGAAGCGCCCTCAATCTGTGTTAAGGATGGATCAGATGGAACGCTGATTGCACATGAAAACTGCAACCAATTTTACAAGTGCTTCAATGGAAAGCCCGTCGCCTTGTTGTGTCCCGGAACA
Organism: Brenthis hecate; assembly: GCA_951806755.1. Classification (NCBI taxonomy): domain Eukaryota; kingdom Metazoa; phylum Arthropoda; class Insecta; order Lepidoptera; family Nymphalidae; genus Brenthis; species Brenthis hecate. The sequence continues at coordinate 3,003,353 of OX638277.1, read as the reverse complement.
CTCTTGTACGATTCAGATAAAGAACAATGTGACTGGCCTGAAAATGTAGAATGCGGTGACAGGATCATTCCTGAACCCTGTGAAAATGAGAGTGATAATAACGGTACAGAAAATGGCGGCAGTGGTGGTGATAGTGAGAATGGAAATGGCACATGCAATTGCAATCCCCAAGAAGCCCCCTCAATCTGTGCTAGAGATGGAACCAATGGAGATCTAGTAGCTCATGAAAACTGCAACCAATTTTACATGTGCTTCAATGGAAAACCGCATTCTATGACATGTCCTGGAGAACTCCTGTACAACGCATATGAAAAACAATGTGATTGGCCTGATAAAGTAGCATGTGGCGACAGAATCATTCCCGAACCCAGTGAAAATGAAAACAACAGTACGGAAAACGGCGGTAATAGTGGCGAGAGTGAAAACGATAATAATAATGGCACGTGCAATTGCAATCCTCAAGAAGCTCCCTTGATTTGTGAGAAAGATCAATCTAATGGAGAACTAGTGGCGCACGAAAATTGTAACCAATTTTATCAATGTTTTAATAGACAACCTATGCCTATGAAGTGTCCTGGAATACTTCTATACAATCCTTATAAACAACAATGTGACTGGCCTGAAAACGTACATTGTGGTGATAGAGTCATTACACCTCCAAGCGAAAATGATAACAGTGACAGTAATGAAGAAGATATTTCTACGGAAATTGATATAAACAATAATAGAACTTGTAACTGTGATCCAAATCAAGCTGAATCTATTTGTAAAAAAGATAATTCAGATAGCACTCTAATAGCTCATGAAACCTGCAACAAATTCTATGTATGCAACTTTGGTATGCCAGTTGCTATGAAATGTGGAAATAATCTTTTATATAATCCTTACAAAGAAATATGTGATTGGCCCGAGAATGTAGATTGTGGTAACAGAGTAAGACTAGAATCTGATGATAATGAAGGTGGTTGTAATTGTATCCCTACACAAGCACCATTAATTTGTGCTCGTGAAGGATCTGATAATACTGTGATTGCCCATGAAAATTGTAACCAATATTATCTGTGTTCAAATGGAAAGCCAATCGCTTTTACTTGTTTCTCTTCTCTGCTTTACAATCCATATAAACAACAATGTGACTGGCCTGAAAATGTTAACTGTGGTCACAGATTGCATTAAGTGATGATGATTTTAATAGAGTTGCGAAGACAGTTTTTTAAGATTTTGAAATTTTTAAACAGTTAAATTGGATGGCGAAACCTTATAGTGAAGTAATTTCAAGGTATTTAAAACAATAAATATCTTGAACTAAATTAAGGCTAAAGGCAGATTGTCAGTCGTTTATACAAGCTTTATTATTAATACTATATTGTTAAAATTAATACTAAGGATAGAAATATGAAAATATACATAATATTAATAGGCTCGAACTAAATTGATTTTTTAGTTGGTTAGAAAAAAATATATTTATTAATATTTTAAATAAATAATTACAGGCATAATTACGTTTTTATTTTATTTTCCACTTTTATTAATATTTCTTATTTTGTTATATTATTATTAGCTACAGACTTTTGCTGTTCAATTTTTAATGAGCCACGATCGTAGGCGTATCTATATCTATATTTTTATTATATAAAATAAAGTCGGATTTGTTACAACACTTATAGCTCAAGAACTGTTGTATCAATTTTTATGATCTTTGTTTTGTTCCATTTGTCTTCACCCCCAATAGCAGAAAAACTATTAAAACATCGGAAAAATTCAAAGAAAAAAAATTTGAAAAAAAAAAAACTATTCTATATTAAGCTTCACTACGTAATAAGAAGCAAAATGAACACATAATGCACACACATAATGCCCTATTGCATCATGATTCAATATTACAATTGAACTCAAAAACTTAAAAAATAGATTAAATAGACATTTTATGGATACTATAATTTGTTAACCCCCGACGCAAAAAGAGGCAAATTCGAGTATAAGTTAAACGTGTGTATCTGTGTATCTGTCTGTGGCATCGTAGCGCTCTTACTAATGAACCGATTTTAATTTAGTTTTTTTTACGTTTGTAAGACGATTTAACTACGATTATGAAACAAAGATAGAAACTAGGCAGATATTTTCTTATAAGGTTTTTTTTCCACGTCTGCCCGCCACCTATAATGCCGAATGTTAGTTGCCTACTTACTGTATGTGTAATGCTTTATGGCCAAAATAGTATTCTTAGATTTCCGGCTTCCGGTTGATTAGTAAAATATTTGTCTTAATTGGGGTTGTGATGCCCAGTAGGTATAATATATTATTAGTGTGTAGAAACAGTGTTACCACCCCACTAACTAAAAATGGACAAAAAAGTTATGTAACACAATATACATGTGCATACCGTGTGTCATATAGTATACACCGAGTGTTCTAAGGTCTTTACATATAAATCACATTTTACTTTTGGAAAAGCTTTGCAAACTCGGTGAAATGAAACTAAATAACTTTATTCATTAAGTTAACTTTTACAAGCAGTTTTCAATATGGTCCATTTAGGTGGATCGAATCGTACCTAGTACTAACTAGTGTTCCTAGTACTAACATCAGCCGTAGGTTAATGCGAAACTTATTTTCTACCCACAAGAGACCTTCCATTGGTAATTTCAAGAAAAAGTACTAAAACATCATACTATTCTTCTCAAAAAATATAGATATCTAGATATCAAGAATCATAAATGTATAAGTTGTTACATTATTTATTTTACCAGTAATTGTATCGTATGGAATTACGTATTGCTAGCTTTTTGCATGCGGCTACGCTCGCGTGGATAAAAAAAATTTCTCAGTTTTATTTTCCATTAAATTACATTTTTATCACATCGAATTTGTAATATTATGTGTACATGTATTGTATTCAGCCCTTTTTAACGTGCCACTGCTGGGCACGGGCCTCCCTTAAATACGAAGGGATCAGGCCATAGTCCACGCTGGCCAAATTGTCTTCTGTAAATGTATGTAGGTACTATGTAGTAATAGTGTTGCTTCATAATTTGTTTTCTAAATAATAGCAAACTAAAATAAAATTATTCTTAATTAAGTTTAACTTTTTAAATTACACATAGAACAATTTTGTGGCTTAAATAATTATTACTTTATGTTTTGTTTATGGTTATAAAAATAATAATGGGAACACTTGCTAATTAATATTTTTTCTAAAAAAAATGTAATAATTATAATAATTATAGCTAAAATTAAATAAATAATATTGCCTATTCAATTATAAAACTAATTAAAATTATTAAAATGTTTAAAATTAAAAAAATATTGTAAGTTACTTTGGTGCCATTTTTCATTTTTTTGAATTCATATTGTTATTTGTGGGTAGGCTGTCTGTAACAACTATATATATACCTTTGAGACATCTAACACCTTAGTCTCTCCTGTGACCATGATTACACAAAGCATTCGAAACGTCGTGAACCAAAAATCAAAATAAATCCGCTAAAAAATTCGAAAAGATACTTTTGTTTCAAATGTCCCTTAAACCTAATTCTACGTATTAAAATACTAATTTTCGTTTATTTCACTTTATAAATGATAGTTTCATACAAAATTTGCCACCCCTTCTCACCCTCTTGGAAGTGGAATTTTTGAAAATCCGTTCATAGTGAGCGTCTCACGCGCTTATGAGTAACTTAAACTTAAGCGCGCTTAACTATGCTAAACAAGCCTATCCGACTTATAGTTTTGGGTATCTCGAAATGAGTAGTAATTTACTTATACATATATGTATAATATAGATATTAATGATATATTATAGTGAATGCTCTTCAAATTTAATCTGTACCAATATTATAAAGAGGTAAAGTTTGTGAGTTTGTAACGTTGTACTTGTAAGAGGAAATCTCTGGATCTACCGAACCTATTTACATGAAATTTGGTAAGAAGATAGTTTGAGACCCTGGGAAGGACATAGGATACATTTTATTCTGGAAATCATCCCTTAGGGGGGTGAAAATGGGGATGAAAGTTTGTATGGGGAATCAATAATGAGGGTGACTCGCTGGTTTAATATATGTGCGACACGAATAAAATAACGGTCAGCCTAAGAGTATCAAGGTATAAATGAAACTTAATATAGTATGAAAAGCTAAAATTATTCAAATTCGCTACGCTACGAGTGTTTCAATGGAAAAAAACTCAAAAAAATCCTTTTTTGTATCGCGTTCGTGATAGTGCATTTATTTTCATGTAGGCGTAGCTGTTTTAAAGAAATGGATGTGCTATAAATTAGTATGAATGGTTTAATTTTTACCCGACTGCGGCGAAGCCTAAAGAAGGTTAATGTTTTTGCCGTAAGGGTGCCAAAAAGTGTGATTTTTTTTCTTCCAAAACTATTGAGTGGGATATCAAAATGAAGCTTTTTAAGAGGCGATCACAAAATATTATATTTTTAATAATAATTTAATATAACAAATTGTTAAATAAAACTCCTCTCTATATAACTGGTCAAAATTAAAAAGCTGTAAAAAACCGACTGCGTCAAAAGCGAACTAAAAATTAATTATTAATTTTGATCTGTAAATAATAAATATTCATCAGAATTCGGGTTTTTTATTTTTATAATTTATTTACAAACCATTTTTTTATAAACCCAAGTACTGATACTATCCTTACATTGTGCTTATTATAGAATATTTTATGTAAATTGTAAGGTAGCATCTAGTAAGAAGAAATAAGCATAAACAGATGATGAACAGGCTGCCTTATAAGCGATTTCTACGAAGCAGATCGTAAAAGCAGCAGTAACAGAAGCGTAGAAGTAATTTTGTAAAATGCTAGGCGGTGTACTTGCTAAACATAAATATATATCCTAAATACATACACCAATACAACTATTTACTATGTAACTCTAAATTTCGTCAATAAAGGGTCGTCAGCTAGAAGAAGGTGGTCAGAAAGTGAGTTATACCACAGTATAAATGTTATGTAACATTACCGTAGTTATACAATGTACCTGCTATAACGGTGAAAGATTTCTTATAATACGAGTAGAATGAAGTCACTAATTTGGTCATATTTACACAAGAATGATCTGGTTTCTGTTTTTAATATGAAATACTCCCTTATATAAAAAGGGCTCAATACTAATCTTATTTAGATTGAAGTAAAGATAACAGTAATGATGTACCTAATTTATTAGTAGTTGTTCTTTAAAGACATTAAGTATTTTTGTTGTAACCCTTAAGGGTGGTACACCTTCCATATAATATATTATTGTCACACAACCATACATCATGCGTATGTTAGACCCAAAAGTAAAATTAATATTTTTAATTAAAAGTTTGTTATGAACATACTTTTAGTCGTCCACGCTTCTTCACTATCTCTATTTTTTTATTATTTTTATTATACAATATTTAATAAACGAAAAGAAAGATAAAAGTTCTTGTGTTCTGTGTTCCTTTGTGGTAATCAGTACCAAATCCACCACCGCGCTTCTGATAATTTAAATTTTGTTTGGTTATAAATAAGTAGGTATTATCTTCAGTTCCTGGCTAGTTTCTTCAACGTTTGTCAGTTTTGGTTTCATACACAGTTTTCTACTAATAAACAAAGCGAGTCCTACGTCTAACACCAATCACCACATGGCTACAATCACCATCTTACTAATATTATAAATGTGAAAGTTTACATGTTTGAATTTTTAGATGGATGTTTTTACTCAATCACGCCAGAACTTCTAAACGGATCTGGATAAAATTTTGCACAGAGATAGATTATAGTCTGGAATAGCACATAGGTTACTTTTTATCCCGGAAAAATGTACGAGGGATAGATCTGTTTCTGTCTTTCTAGAGGCGAACCCATGCGAGGTAATAGTACGCAATGTCCGTGAGGCTTCTAACTTTCGTAACTGCAAAGGCGGCGGAGCTGAGTTTACCAAGTGTTGAGAGATGAGGGTTTAATTTTTGTCTAAATACCTGTTAAAATTATAAAAAATTGTACAGAATTTGGTATAGTTATAGCTGATTAGCCGGGTCAGATATAGAATACTTCTTACTGCGACGCAGTGTCAGTGAAATCCCTCGGAAACACTACACATTTTAATTTCGCAACCTACAAAGCAAGCCATAAAGTAATTTTTATATAGCTTTTGGTGACAAAAAGAATATCACAAAGATAAAGTATACACGTAAATAAAGTTAATAGAGAATATCTCCTTCCTATCGCCTCTAGAAAAGCACAAACAGATCTATTCCACGTGAACCGTTCATTTTTCCGGGATAAAAAGTAACCTGTTGTTCGACCGGTAATATAAGGTATCAGCATGCCTAATTTAACAAATTTAGCTTAAATTAGGTGCATAAGTTGTTGTGTACTAAGCTGTGTAAGTTACTATAGTTATTTAACTATCCCACGGGAACTCTTTAATTTTCCGGTATGAAAAGTACCTATCTAAGATGTTGATTTACATATAAGGTAAATTCCACTCCATGCAAAATTTAATTTAAATCGGTCCAATAGATTCGGAGATTAGCCTGTACAAACAGACAGAGAAACAAAAAAATTTAAAAAAAACTTGATTTGTTCTATTTCTCTTCTTACACCCCCCTGACTCGGTTTTAAGCTATTTTTTTTCTATGTACAAACATTCGACCTCTACAGTTTTATTTTATGTAGTATAGAAAGATAGATAGGTACTCAACAAGGTAATGTTCAAACAAATATTCTTAAAGTCAAATAAAAGTGATAGACCACATAACGAAACAACTTTGATTCCGTCTTGAGCATACGGAACCTAAAACAGATTTACAAACAAAAGTTAAATAGTGGCTGTTTCGTATGCATTCCGGAAATCATGTATCTATTATACATAAACGAAACGAAATCCGCTAAAGACTTGGTTATAAACCATACATCAATTTTTATGTTAACTGCAAGCTGTTGTTACTTTGTTAAAACAAACTTTTTTTACGACAAACCAATTTATTTCAGTAAAATAAAACGCAAAATAGTAACAACATTATTACAAAAAGTGGGATAAGGCCGAACAAAAACCTGGATTTACGACTATAAATATAACAGTATATATAAAATAGAAAAGATATAATTAAATAGAGAACAAAATATAAAAAAATACATTTATTATAATTATAATAATTTATATTTAGATTAATTAGAAATAAATATAAATAAGCCTTTCTTAAAAGTCCCTAACAACCGTTTACGCTTACGTTATGCAACAAACATAACATTTTCACTTCATGGCCGCCAAAATGTGTCTACGTTACACGTGTTTGCTGAAAGAGTTGACACATCCAGCTCTGTAGGGCCAGTCACAAACCTGAAAAATACAAAAAAATTATAAAATACTAAGTTTTACTACATTATTAGTTAGTAAGTTAACATTAAGTTAACATATAATTTAATGGTATTAAAAAAATCGAACAATGGATAACACGTTATTAACATTTCTAATGTATAACACATAACAATATCCTGAAGATGTTGTTCTTTTATATGTATTCAGCGATTTTTAACGTCCCACTGCTGGGCATGAGCCTTCCGTCAATACGAGGGCGATAGGCATGTCTTTCGAAAACTTGCTAGGTTTTCTCAGACATGCAGGTTTTCTCTCGATATTTTCCTTCACCGTAAGACAAGTGTTAATCATGTTGGAAATGATTCGCACATGAAAATATCAGAGGTGCGATACCTGGGATTTGAACCCGCTTCACTCCGTTCCCAAGCGAGCGCGTTACCACTGGACTTACCACTCCCTTCTTTTATGTTATAATATGTAAATATTTTTGGCAATCACAAATATAAAACATGGAAAAAGAAATTTCTTAAAAAATAATTTAAGGTACAGTAATATGAATAAAAGTGCTATTAAGTATTGCTAAAATAATATAAAATACTTTTACTCATATACGAAAAAAATGTGTTGAGTTTACGAGTATAAGTAGCAAATATTATTAACTAACCTGGAGAATTCTGTTGAAATACGTAGTAATTGGACACTGCCTTAATACTTTTTCACCCCAAACACAGTAGTAGAAAAGATTACAATCCTCTTCATGTGGAAGCAGCCAGTGAATATGTGGATTAACTGGACAACCGTTGGAATTGAAATCTGGCGTAGTTGGTCCCTGCGTTGTGGACGACGTTGTAGGTGCTTGTGTCGTCGTAGTCGTTGTTGTAGGTGCTGGTGTTGTAGTTGTTGTTGTTGTGGGTGCCGGTGTGGTAGTTGTTATTGTCGTTGTTGTAGGTGCCGGTGTCGTTGTTGTAGTAGTCGTTGTTGTAGGAGCTGGTGTAGTAGTTGTCGTCGTTGTGGTTGTTGTTGTGGGCGCTGGGGTTGTGGTTGTCGTTGTTGTTGGTGCTGGCGTGGTTGTTGTTGTTGTTGGTGCTGGCGTGGTAGTTGTCGTTGTTGTTGGTGCTGGTGTGGTGGTTGTCGTTGTTGTTGGTGCTGGTGTGGTGGTTGTCGTTGTTGTTGGTGCTGGCGTGGTGGTTGTCGTTGTTGTTGGTGCTGGTGTGGTGGGTGTCGTTGTTGTTGGTGCTGGTGTGGTGGTTGTTGTTGGTGCTGGCTCTCTTGTGGTAGTAGTAAATTCATCCGGAATAACTCTACCTGTGCAATTCACATTATGTTGCCAATCACATTGCCATAATTCCAGATTGAAAAATAAGTCATTAGGACATGTCATTTCTATGGGTACTCCAAAGGTACACTTGTAGAATTTATTACAGTCCTCATGCCGAAGTAGCTTTTCTATAGACCAGTCATGCTCCTGTTCCGGTGGGCACTGATCATCGTATGCAGCGACAGTGACAACTAACAAAATAAAAACCGCTGATACAGCTGAAAATCACAAAAAAAAATATTATTTCCTTATAGAACTAATTCGCTTGAAATAACTCAAAACTTTATTTGTAAACGATTTTGTATTTAAAATACCTTTCATGTTTGTTTAATTAACTATTTTGTACAATTAACGCCCTTTGAATAGTGCTCGCTCTATATATACTTTTGTCTTAGTTAATCTAACACTTTATCATATAAATCTAAATAATTCGCTTTAATTAGATTTATTCGTATCATTTTACTATCATTTTCTTTATCAGTTACGTTAGACAAACAGTACATTCGCCTATGTGCTTAAGTTGAACATAGAGTCCATATTGTACTAAATTAAATAAGATTTTTGAAGCGAAGAGATTTTGCTTTTTTATCTTTTGTCTATCTGTATATTAAACTAAATGCAGATTACAAGACACAAATCACCAAGTAATATTGTATCCAATCGGATATTATTTTATTTTATCTTACTGCTTAATTCGAACACTTTTTACGCAGTCAGGACTTTTATTTTTATAATTTATTAATAAGCATCTTTTATAAATCCAAGTACTGATACTATCAGGGCCGGTCTCATTCCCACGGGAAAACACGTTATAATACAATTAAAAAAAAATTACTTGAAACTTGATATTTATGCTCTTCAATCGTAGACTGAGAATATTATCTGTCTTCGTCTTCATTACAATTAAATGAATACGTATTTTAACATTTTTCAAAATTCATCCCATAAAGAGGTAAAGTAGGGGACGAAAGTTGGTATGAAACCTACCTATAACCTTACTTGCCTGTCAACTAATAAATAAAACAATACGTATGACAGATTTTTAGCACGAGCAAAGCCGCGGGTTCTGCTAGTTGATTATATTTCTAACACGATTTTATTATAGCATCAATTATAATTAACTAACAAACAATTTAATCCTGAAAGTCAATTTTAATGTACTTCTAATTGCCGTATCAAAATGAAACTTAAGATGTACATGTAATTTGTACGACAGTACTACAATTGATACCTTGGAATTGATACCTTGGAGCTAATCTGATGATGCAGCCAGATGGTGAATAGTGGAACTCTACAGTAGCTACTAGTAAACCCCTCGAGCTTAGGGCTCATATAATTCTTCACCCGTCCTAAACATTTCAATTCCTCAAAAGCGTGTATTTTCAACCGACTTCTTCAAAAAGGAGGAGGTTCTCACATCGGCTGTATTTTTTTATGTTTGTTACCTCAGAACTCCGTCATTTATTAACCGATTTGAACAATTCTTATTTTGTTAGAAAGTGTATACTTTCAATTTGGTCCCATTTAAATTTGAAAAAAATACCACTCCTAAAGGTGGAAAAATATCATATCACCGTCATATTGACATGAAACTTTGTAAATGTTTCTATTTCCGCTGATAGTGCAGTGATTCGGTATCGTTAACCTGATCTGATCGTAAGGCAAGAAGGTGGATAGGTGGAATTCTTCAACGACTAATAATAGATATTTTGAGTTTAAGCGTATTTTGTTTGTCAGGCCTCATATAAAAATTGGCATCAAACTAACTTAAACGGTCGACAAAAAGAATACCATAAAGATAAAGTATACACGTAAATCAAGTTAATTATAGTTAACAACACGTTTGGTTCAGTTTGTAGTGACCCTACTTGCTGTGCCAGCGGTCGCGGGTTCGAATCCCGCTCGGGGCATTCATTTGTGTGATGAGCACAAATGTTTGTACTCTAGTCTTGGGTATATTTATAATAATTAATATGTATATATTTAAAGTTATATGTGTAGTTTATTAACTATTTGGTGTCCATAACACAAGCCTCGTAGCTTATCATGGAACTAGATGGTGTTGTGTGTTAATGTCTCAATATATTATTTATTATATTATATCTATTTGTATTTGTCATATGTGGCTTAAAAGGCACTAATAGATGTCGCCAAGAGTTTTTAAATACGTACCTAATTTAAAATCCAATATTTTAATGTACCTCTCTACGATTTTATTACTAATAAGTACTCCACAAGGCACAAGGTAATGTTCAAACAAATAATGCTAAAGCCAAATAAAAGTGATAGACGCATCCACATAACGAAATAACATCGATTCCGTCTTGAGTATACGGAACCTAAAACAGATATACAAACAAAAGTTAAACAGTGGCTGTTTCGTATGCGTTCCGGAAATCATGTATCTATTATACATAAACGATACTAAACCTGCTAAAGACCTTGTTTTAAATGATCTATACCCATTTTTTATGTTACTGCTAGCTGTTGTTACATTGTTAAAACAGACTATTTTTTTACGACAAATCAATTTATTTCAGTAAATAAAACGCAAGAAAATAGTAACAAAGTCATTACAAAAAGTGGGATAAGGCAGAACAAAAACCTGGATTTATTTAGCAACTATAAATATGACAGAATATATAAAATATAAAAGATATGATTAAAAAGAGAACAAAATGTAAAAAAAAATACATTTATTATAATAATTTATATTTAGCCTAATTAGAAATAAATATAAATAAGTCTTTCTTAAAAGTCCCTAACATCCGTTTACGTCTTACGTTAAGCAACAAACGTAACATTTTCATTTCATGGCCGCCAAAATGCTTCTACTTTCCATGTGGTTGCTGGAAGAATTGACACATCCGGCTCTGTAGGGCCAATCACAAACCTGAAAAATTAAAAAAATATTAAGTTAGTACAATCGAAAACACTAAAAGTGTCCGTTAACACTTAATTTAATGATATTAAAAAAATCGAAAAACAGGAATTCAAAACAACCTTCAAAATATTCTAACGGATAACACATTATCAGGATTTCTAATTTATAATACATAACAATATCCTGAAGATGTTGTTCTTTTATGTTATTAATTATTATATATAAATATATTTGGCAATCAAAAATATAAAATATGAAAAAAGAAATTTCTTAAAAAATAATTCTAGATACAGTAATATTATTATCTCAAGAAACTGATATTAAGTAATACTAAAATATTATAAAATACCTACTTTTCCTCCTAAACGAAAAAAATGTATTGCGTTTACGAGTATAAGGAGCACATATTATCAACTAACCTGGAGAATTCTGTTGAAATGCGTAGTAATTGGACACTGCCTTAATACTTTTTCACCCCAAACACAGTAGTAGAAAAGGTTACAATCCTCTTCATGTGGAAGCAGCCAGTGAATATGTGGATTAACTGGACAACCGTTGGAATTGAAATCTGGCGTAGTTGGTCCCTGCGTTGTGGAGGACGTTGTTGGTGCCTGTGTCGTCGTAGTCGTAGTGGTTGTTGTAGGTACTGGTGTTGTAGTAGTTGTTGTTGTTGGTGCCGGTGTGGTAGTTGTCGTTGTCGTTGTTGTAGGTGCCGGTGTCGTTGTTGTAGTAGTTGTTGTTGTGGGTGCCGGTGTGGTAGTTGTCGTTGTCGTAGGTGCCGGTGTCGTTGTTGTAGTAGTCGTTGTTGTAGGAGCTGGTGTAGTAGTTGTCGTCGTTGTGGTTGTTGTTGTGGGCGCTGGGGTTGTGGTTGTCGTTGTTGTTGGTGCTGGCGTGGTGGTTGTCGTTGTTGTTGGTGCTGGCGTGGTGGTTGTCGTTGTTGTTGGTGCTGGCGTGGTGGTTGTCGTTGTTGTTGGTGCTGCCGTGGTGGTTGTCGTTGTTGTTGGTGCTGGCTCTCTTGTGGTAGTAGTAAATTCATCCGGAATAACTCTACCCGTGCAATTCACATTTTCTTGCCAATCACATTGCCAAGTTTCCAGATTGAAAAATAGATCATGAGGACATGTCATTTCTACGGGTACTCCATAGGTACACTTGTAGAATTTATTACAGTCCTCATGCCGAAGTAGCTTTTCTATAGACCAGTCATGCTCCTGTTCCGGTGGGCACTGATCATCGTATGCAGCGACAGTGACAACTAACAAAATAAAAACCGCTGATACAGCTGAAAATCACAAGAAAAATTATTTCCTTATACAACTAATTCACTTTAAATAACTCAAAACTTTATTTGAAAACGTTTTTGTATATAAAGTACCTTTCATTTTTGTTTAAATTTTGCAATTAATGCATTTTGAATCATGCTCGCTCTTTATATACTTGTCTTAGTTAATCGAACACTTTATCATATAAATCTAAATAATTCCCGTTAATTAGATTTGTTCGTATCATTTTGTATTATCATTTTCTTTATCAGTTACATTCGACAAACAATACATTCCTCTTATGTTCTTAAGTTGAAAATAGAGTCCATATCGTATTAAACTAAATAAGATTTTTAAAGCGAAGAGATTTTTATTTTTTATCTTTTTTCTATCTGTATTAAACTAAATACAGACTAAAAGACACAAATCAGGTACTAATATAGTATTAAATCGGAGATAATTTTTTTATTTTACTGCTTAATTCAATACGATTTTATTTTTAATAGCTTTTAAGTCTGTCAATTGCACATAATTTATGACGCCAATGTTACTTAAAACGGAAAAAAACACAATGGACATCGTACTAACAATTTAAACAGCATAGAACAAAATTTATTCAATCATTATCATATTAGGTATTATCTTATACATAATGTAAATATTTAATCGCTCTTCTTGTATTAAGGAACTTACCTTGGTATGTATACGTTATACAATAAGAAAAATGTTTATTGTTATTATTGTGAGGTTTTGGTCTGGACGAAAAGACATATACATATTGTATATAGACCACTAATTGATCTACAGAAATGTCAAAATTGGCATTTGTACCATTTGTCTCGAGAATATAAGCTCTAGATGCGCTTGGATCAGAAAGCTCTAGAGCTCAGTCAAAGGATGTCCATATTAGACTACCAATATTAAATATTTAAATAACCCTATAAAATTTATAAAAGTAGCTATATAAGGTCGCCCTTCGGCCAAAAATATCTCATTTCTGAGAAAAAATGCACAAAATGCAATGTAAGAGTATACTAATCTGTGAAACCTAAGAATTTGGTTTTTGGTCATCTGAACGCGGGAGGAGCTGCGGGCAATGCTAGTCTAATATATGAAAGTCTCGTGTCACGATGTTTGTGGTCGCACTCCGAAACGGCTGGACCGATGTTAGTGATTTTTTTTTTGTATATTTGGTAGGTATGAGAATAGGTCGTAAAGCATTTTTCACCCCCCTTAAGGGATGCTTTCAGGGATAAAAAATATTCTATGTCCTTCCCAGGGTCTAAAACAGTAACTTAGCAAAATAGCTTATAATAACAATAACTGTAACGTATTGTGTATACCTATAGACCCCAAAACAATAACTATTAAAATTTTTGTCTGTTTGTCTGTATAATTGTGTATGTTTCATGCAAAAAATACTAAACCGATTTTAACAAAATGTTGTGTAATGATAGCTAACTACCCCAACTAACTAGGGCTAATGCTGGCCAAATCTTAAGACATACATCAAATTAATGTAATAGAAAATTGTAGGTCTTAAAAAGGCCCACAGAAATGTCTGCAATATCAATCATATGTGTATCTCCTAAAGTACACTCGCAATAACTATTTATATTTAAAACGTACCTGGGGACGCACCCGAGCGAAGCAAGAGAAAGTCGCTAGTGTATTATAAAAAAAATATTATTTATGTATACTAGCAGAACCCGCGGCTACGCCCGCGTTCATTCTACAAAAAATAAACTCTTTGGCTTTATGTTATACAGCGACTCACCCTCGCTTCTTTGTGTTCATAAAATATAACAAAATTTTATTTTATTTTCATGTTTATTTAACCTTTAAATCTCTACACTATAATAAAGTTTGTTATATTTTATAAGTATTGAAACATTTAAACATAATAATTTATATGTTATAACAAAATTAATAATGTAAAAAACCAATTAAAAATCCTATTAGAACCATTTTTAACTTCTACGCGGACGAAGTCTCGGGCAAAACCTTCAAATGCGGTACTAATATAGTACGGAAACTTAAAATTTTAAAGAGTATTTGCATTGCACCACGCTTTCATGTGAGTTCAACCTTTTTTGAATAAGATCGCATTGAGTTTTCACTAAGATGTATTGGTATCAACTACGAAGCAAATTACTCCCAAAATAACTTTCTACCCCTTTTTAACCCCATTAGGTGATGAGGTTCAATAAAATACGAAGCACGTCTTCCATCAATTCTGTTAAAGAATATTTATGCAAAATTTGAAGTAGATTGGACCAAGACGTTGTCCCATACAAACGTTGCCCCCCTTTTTCACCCCCTAAGGGGTAGGATATCAGAAAATCCTTTCTTATCGTATGCTTACGTCATACAAGGAACACACCTTCCAAGTTCGTCAGTCAATCATTCAGGACAAAACATTATATATATATATATATATATATATATATATATATATATATATATATATATATATATATAATATATATATATATATATATATATATACCTATAGATTACAAATTTATCAAACATGGTTTTTTTTTAACTGTTTTTAATATTGTGGCTTTTAAAGAAAGATGCAATGTGCATTAAGTCTACGGTTTTTTCTGACAGGAAGACCCGTTATGGCAGCTAACGGTAAGCAAATGGGAGAAACATATAAATAGAAAAATTATTACATTATTTTTAGTTGATAGACCTTGATTGATTATATTTAGCACAAAATATATTCATCTGGCAAATAGGTGAAAACTGACCTTCCTTTGGATCTTGCACTGCTTACACTATAGAAGAACAGAAATAACTCAATAACTATTTTCAACCGACTTCAAAAAGGAGGAGGTTCTCAATTCGACTGTATGTTTTTTTTTTTATGTTTGTTACCTCAGAACTCCGTCATTTATTAGCCGATTTGGACAATTTTTGTTTTGTTTGAAAGGGTATACTTCCAGATTGGTCCCATTTAAATTTCAAAAAAAAAATACCACCCCTAAGGGTGGAAAAACAACTAATGATGAATTTAACCTACTTCTAATTGTCATATTGACTTGAAACTTTGCAGGTGTTTCTATTTCCGTTGATAGTACAGTGGTTCGGTATTGTTGACCTGATCTGATGGTAAGGCCAGAAGGTGGATAGGTGGAACTCTTTAAAGGCTAATAGTAGATACTTTGAGTTTGGGCTTATTTTGTTTGATTCGACAAACCTAACACGTTAGAATCCTTACTTTGCTACTACTGTCCACACTAAAAAGGGAAAAATAAAAACTTTTTAACAAAAAAATAAAAACCGACTTCAAACAAAAGCACTAAAAATTAAAAAATAACTAATTGTTAGTTTTCATTTACTATACATACCTAATGAAATATTTTCGAAGTCGGTGTGCTTTGGCTAAGTAATTGAAGTCCACCTATTAAATACATACCTAATCAAATATTTTCGAAATCGATGCCAGCCCGTACAAAGCAAAGCACACCGACTTCGAAAATATTTGATTAGGTATGTATAGTAAATGAAAACTACCAATCAGTTATTTTTTAATTTTTAGTGCTTTTATTTGAAGTCGGTTTTTATTTTTTTGTTAAAAAGTTTTTATAATATATAGGTAGTGCATACTGAATAACTTCTTAACTATTTAAATGTCACTAGCATAGGGTATGTCTACAAATTTATACCTACATATAATAAAATTCTAACTGAGCCGAATCTGTACATTAAATACTTTTTGGAAAATCTTATTGAAAAAGACCTTATTTTTGATACAGAGGCCAAATCTATAGTTTTTAGAATTTTTGTCTGTCTGTCTGTTACCGCATCACAAAAAAACCACTGGAGGGATTTTGATGAAATTTGGTATGGTGAAAGCTGGTTATCCGGGTCAACCTATAGGATACTTTTTACCGCGGAAAAATATCTCATTTTTGAGAAAAAATACAAAAACTGCATTTTAAGAGTATACTAATACGTAGAACCTAAGAATTTGCTTTGTGGTCATCTGAACGCGGGCGGAGCCGTGGGCAATGCTAGTTATTAATAACGCTAGTGAAATATAGTACGTAGTAAGTCATATAATTCAAATCAAATCACTACGCACAGCAATAACTATAATAAAATCGATTTAAATAATAAATGTATTGTTGTTGTGCTCGTATTTTACCAATTTTCACGTCCCCTTTATTAACAAATCATACTTAGAGTAACATGTATAACTTTCTAAATAAAGTTATAAAATATATATATAAGAATAGGTTATATCAAAAAATTGTTATGTAGGTCAAAACCAGATAAGATTCGTATTGGCAAGGGGAGAATGGCGCCGTCACGGCGGGAGCTTCCATAAAGTACTCGCCGCGGAGTCTGCATACAGTTTTCATCATCGCCGCCCGCCCTCCGTTACTTTATAAGGTCCGCTTCATTATGATCGTTCATAACAAGCATTAAATGAAAAAAAACGTTAGAAATACATAATGTTGATAAAACTTGAATCAATCCTGTTATTGGCCATATGTACTTTACACGTATTGGCATCGATCAAAACAAACTCAGTGGATAGTATAAAAAAATCCTTAGAAGAACGTCAAGGACATCTGTTAGTGAATAAAAGTAAAACTAAAAATGTGCAGTTTAAAATTGAAAATGTAACGAAAATTAATTTTGTACCTGTAATCCCGAAAAAGAAACGGCCAGAAAAAATGATTACACCAATACAGTGAGTATAATTAATACATAATATATCATATTTCTTTTTAAATATTATTATTTCTTTTTAGTTTTTCGATTAAGAAGAAGTAGTTTTACTATTCGGCTAAATATATAAAAGAGGATAGGAATTTAATGTAATTTTTTTTATAGTTTTTTTTTTATGGGACTAAGGGGGCAAACGGGCAGGAGGCTCACCTGATGGAAAGTGATCACCGCCGCCCATGGACATTTGCAACACCGCAGGGCTTGCAGATGCGTTGCTATATTTCTTATAGTATAAGTTATCTGCCTTCGCTTCCTTCAGACCATCATAAATAATCTTTACTCTTATGAATTAAATTGAATATTATATGTTATTAAGAAATAAAGCAAAAAACACGTCGATCAGTTACTGCGTGTAACTAGAATAAGTCAACAAACTTATTATATATTTACCATATTATTAAGGAGTGTCATATTAGTAGTTTCTTTCATCTCCACTCGACAAGAGTTTCTAAAAGTAAAAAATATGATTTTTTCACACAAGCCTTTCCACGCCATTCTTTTCTCTAGAGGTTGATCTACTTAAGAATTTATTTAATGACCTTCACCTGATACCAAGATGTCGTGGTCAAAAAACTATAGGGTATTGATTTGCTAGTTTTTATAAATCCGTAGAGTACAGCAATGGGCACAAGAATTATCGGAGAAACTATACAAAACTGAGACACAGTTTGTGCGGCGGGATATCTTGTTAAAGGGATTTTCTGATCTAAAAATTGAAGTGAGAAATGGTCCAGCCATCGTTGAAAAGACTTCGAAAGCGTTAGAGGAGCTGCTTGAACGACGAGGTCAAGCAGCAGAAATGATCATGAGAAAAGCGGAAGAATTAGCTGCAAACAGATTTCCACCACCTAGTGATTATCACTTCGTAAAAAGCGATGTAAGTATTTACGAGTAATATTACATTTAAGTGACCAAAGATTTCTGTGTGCGGCTTCACAATTACCTAAGTTTTTAATCAGCTACCTTAATAAAATTACACTTTAATTTTGTACAAATTATATCGCTAAAAGAAAATTTCCCAATTCGATGAAAAGATACTCAGATACGATACTATTATAATTTTTTTTAATTATTATTATTAATGCTAACGATTGTAGAGTGACATTTTGTCTTATCCCCAAGCACATAACCCACGCTTTGTGTGAAGCTACATAAGTACGGGAAGTTAAAGCTGTATCGTTGGATCTCAGAAACACAATCTGTAAAGGTAGTATTAAGATTAGATGATAAATATTCAAAAATATTTCGATTATATTAAAAATATATTTGGCTCATAGAAATATTTGTATTTTTTTTTTTTTTTTTTTTTATGGGACTAAGGGGGCAAACGAGCAGGAGGCTCACCTGATGGAAAGTGATCACCGCCGCCCATGGACATCTGCAACACCGCAGGGCTTGCAGATGCGTTGCCGGCCTTTAAGAAAGGAATACGCTCTCTTCTTGAAGGTGGCCAGGTCGTAGCGGTTCGGAAAGACCGCCGGCGATAGCTGGTTCCACAGAGTGGTTGTGCGGGGCAGAAAGTGCCTTAAAAATCGCACTGTTGTGGAACGCTGGACATCGAGGTGGTGTGGATGGAATTTACTATTTTGGCGCGATGTCCGATGGTGAAATTCAGCAGCCGGGATCAGTCCGAACAATTCCTCGGAACACTCCCCGTGATAGATGCGGTAGAAGATGCAGAGTGATCCAACATCTCTACGCAGAGCTAAAGGATCAAGCCGATCGGAGAGAGCTTGATCGTCGATAACTCGAATCGCCCTACGTTGAATGCGGTCAAATGGAAGTAGCTGGTACTGGGGAGCTCCCGCCCAAAGATGAGAACAGTACTCCATGTGGGGCCGAATTTGCGCCTTATAAAGAATAAGACGCTGACGCGACGTGAAGTACTGTCTCGCCTTGCTGAGCACACCAAGCTTCTTTGAGGCCAGTTTGGCCTTACCTTCCAATTGACCACGGAACTGGACGTTGCTCGAGATGTCGACGCCAAGTATTCCGATACTGGCTGTGGGAGATAGAGGAGTGTCCTCAAATTGAGGAGCTACGATAAATGGCGACTTTTTAGCGGTTAACGCGCAAACTTGTGTCTTTTTGGGGTTGAATTGGACTAAGTTTAGTCGACCCCAATCCGAGACTTTGGTTAACAGAGATTCGACTTCAGACACAAGTTTGTTCCGGCTCTCGTCGACGTATTCCCGAGAAATATTAGCGCGGCCAGTGTACAGCGCATCCACAGTGCTATCGTCTGCATAGCAATGAATGTTGCTGATTTGCAACATGTCATTGATATGCAGAAGGAACAGAGTAGGAGACAGTACACAGCCTTGTGGAACACCAGCATTGACATATTTAGGATCAGAGCAAGCACCGTCGACAACGACCTTAATGCTCCGATCTGCCAAAAAGCTGGTGATCCAGTTGCAAAATTTCTCGGGGAGCCCATAGGAAGGTAGCTTCGAAAGAAGCGCTTTGTGCCATACCCGATCAAAGGCCTTCGCTATGTCCAGACTGGCTGCAAGCGCCTCCCCCTTGGTCTCAACTGCTTCTGCCCATCTATGTGTCAGGTAAATTAAAAGATCACCGGCTGAGCGACCTCGACGGAAACCGTACTGGCGGTCGCTAATCAGCCGGTGCTCTTCTAGGTACCGCAGGAGCTGGCAGTTGATAATGGACTCCATTATCTTAGAGAACAAGGAGGTAATGGCTATAGGCCTGTAATTGGACGGATCCGAGCGGTTACCCTTTTTTGGGATCGGGTGCACTAAAGCGGCCTTCCAGGATTTCGGGACTACGCCTGATGAATAGGAGTACCGGAAAAGACGCGTTAAGACCGGTGCCAACTCCGGAGCACATGTCTTCAACACGATCGGAGGAATGCCATCGGGCCCACTCGACTTATGAATGTCCAAGGAAAGAAGTGCTTTGCGAACTGCACTTTGCCGGAACTGAACTTCCGGCATCGTAGTATTACACCGTGGGATGATCGGTGGTGAGTTTCCTTGGTCATTTAGAGTCGAATTGGACGCGAAGAGAGTGCCCAGTAGTTCGGCTTTCTCCTTCGCGGTATGAGCCAGCGAGTCATTCTCCGTGTGCAGAGGAAAAGAAGGCTTACAGAAATTCCCTAAAACAGCTTTGGAGAGAGACCAAAACGCACGTGTTCCCGAAGGGAGACGCCCCAATCTCTCGCCAATTCTGCCGATGTGCTTCGACTTCGCATTAGCAATACTATTTTTGAAGGACCTGGAGGCAAAGTTATACTCCTTTTTAAAGGCGCTGGTATTTACATCACTAGACGCCGACGCGACAGCCCAGGCTTGGTAGCATTCCAGCTTTCGGCGAGATGCCGTCTTGCAGGAGTGACCAAACCAAGGCTGGGATTTGCCTCCGATGGGCACTGCAGAGAACGGAATAAATAGTTCCATACCCTGAAGTACCACATCGGTGACAGAATCAGCAACGACGTCTGGATCATCTGGCGAGAAGCAAATTTGCCCCCATGGGTAGGACGCAAAGAATGACCGCATCCCGTCCCAATCCGCTGACCTGTAATGCCATACACGGCGACAGCCCGCAAAGCGAGGCCGTGTTGAGCGCATGACTGGCACTGTACTCCGGACAAGACAGTGGTCCGACGAGCCAAGAGGAGGATCGACGGAGACCAGGTAGCCGTCCGGATGAGAGGTCAACAGAAGGTCCAACAGGGAAGGTGTATGATCTTCCACATCAGGGATTCGCGTTGGCGAGGTAACCAGTTGTGTCAGATCATATGCCAATGCGAAATCGTGAACAGATCTCCCCGCATGATCGGTAGTACGTGAACTAAGCCATTCAGCATGATGGGCGTTAAAATCGCCGAGAATCACGATCTCTGCGGATGGGATCTGCTGGAGCACGGAATCTGTAGCCATTTGCATATGCTCAACGAGTCGGTCAGTTTCGGTATTGCCGCTATGAGACCTATACAGGCATGCGTAGATTCGCGGATGGTCATCGCAGTCTACACGTAGCCAGAGGATGGATAGGTCCCGCCCTTCAAGGCTGCCGAGGCGACGAGAGCAGATGTCCTCTCTGACGTACACGCACACTCCAGCCCGCGGTACAAAGGAGTGCTCCAGATTATACCCTGGGTAAGAAAGGAAAGACGTGTCAGCCGGGGATGATATCTGCGTCTCAGTTAGGAAGAGCAAGGCCGGCTTCGCCGTCTCAAGGTGGAAGTGGACGGCGTTCAAGTTGGAATTTAGCCCCCTTATGTTGCAGAAGTCCACAGCAAGCGTGAAAGGGGTAGCCTCATGTTGCCTGCTTCGTTTGCCCCGAACAGAAGACGAGAGCGCAAAATTGCCCCCCCCAGAATTCGGAGGGCAGCCTGGGCACCCACGCTCAGGTAGTGTATGAGCTGAACATGGATGCCCAGAGAGGGATTCTCCACCGCGGTGTGCGCTGGTGGTACCCTCCTGGGGTAGACTTACCGAATTTCGCACTATCATGGTATTTAGTGGTGTGGGGGAGGGGTGGAGAGTGGGCCACCCAGGACTCTCACTTACCTGGACGAAACGCGACAGCGAAGCTGCCACTTCACGCCGGACTTCTGTGAGAGTGTGGTATTTAACGGGACGTGCCGGCCCATTCGGCTGCTACCCGAAGGTAACTAGCATGGCACTACCACAGTTTTTGGTTGACTGATTGCACTGGTGGAATAATCTCTGTCACTAGACTATCCCACCAGCGGGCGGTGGGGTCGTCACGTCCCGACGCCAAGGATGTATAAGAATAAAATAATAATTTTAAAATTACGGAATGAGTTAACTAACGATTTGCCGATAACTGAACATTAAACAACTGTTTAATATCGAAATTAAGGCATAGAATTTCTAGAAAAATTGTGACGCAACCTTCAATTAAAAACTGCATATTTTTTATTAAATCTTCAATATAAAGAAAAATGTTTATTTCTTTGTTCGTATGATTCCCATGATTCAACAAGTCACTATGACATGACCAATGATATAATACCATATATAGTATAATATAATATACTAGCGACTCACCCTCACTACGCTCGTTTTCGTTCCTACTTACGTTTTAACGTTTAGTATCGATTTCTTAGAGATGAGATATTTTTCCGCAGTAAAAAGTATCCTATATGTTGACCTGGATAATTAACTATCATCATACCAAATTTCATCGAAATCCCTCCAGTGGTTTTTCCGTGATGCGGTAACAGACAGACAGACAGACAGACAAAAATTCTAAAAACTATAGATTCGGCCTCTGTATCGATAACAATGTCTATTTCAATAAGATTTTCCAAAAAATATTTAATGTACAGATTGGGCTTAGTTACAATTTTATTATAAGTATAGATAGTATAAGTTATGTATAGTCTAAGATTAGCCTAGATGTAGCATTGATAATTAATAAATAATAATTTATCCATACACAGTCCATCGTATAGAATACATCGTATGACGTATCATATGTGTCGATGACTACAGTTAGTAAATAAAAAATGAAAACCCTTTCAATATGTGACAATAATCTATACTTCTATACTAATATTATAAAGAGGTAATGTTTGTGAGTTTGTGAAGTTGTAGAGGGTAATGTCTGGATCTACTGAACCGATTTAGATGAAATTTGATAAGTAGGTAGTTTGAGACCCTGGGAAGTTTTTATCCCGGAAATCATCCCTTAAGTGGGTGAAAATGGGGATGAAAGCTTGTTTTGGGAAGCAGGATGAGTCGCAAGTAGTAAATGAAATTTATAAACTCTTATTTTGTAATTTTAATAAAAATACTGTGTTCGAATCGAAAAAAGTCGTATTAGTGTAAATGATATCTTTTATCATGATTTTTTGATAACCTTTGAACTATCAGATCTTCCACATCATAGGTAGGTACCTATTTACGAAAATACAAGATTAAAATACACTTTTATCTAACTCTATATTATTTTATCGGGAAAACCACACGCAGTATAAAATTGAGTGCCCATAATTCTCAAATTAATTTAGTTTATAAAGTAATCTTATATTTTGTAAAGTAGCGGAAAATCTGTTTCATAAGTTACTTTTTTAAAACTAACGACTTTTTAGGGTGTAGATGATCCAGAAGCTCCGGAAACTCCTGAGAGCGATCTCGAGCTCCCTTTGAATTGCAGCAGATTAAACAAAGTGAAGCTTACGAATAGCGTCCACTTTGATGCGAACGTTTCTTTAGAGTACAGCAGCGTGCACGTTGCCGCTGAGGTATTTCAATGCGGTGAGAACAATAATAATCTTACGTATCATATACATATGTATATATAGCTACTTTAAATGCATATGAATATTTTTACATTTCACATTTATAAGCCAAGTACACTTAAAATTTAGTCTCCCAATTATTATAAAATTATACAAAGGAATCGGCCTCAAGAGGTTTGTATCAAGGTCAGTGAAATGCTCATGAAATTGGCATAGTATGTATTCGCGACAACCATTTGCTACTATGAATATAAGAAAATTTTTCATAGAAATGACAGTCCATTGACTAATAAAAAAAAGAATAATCCTCCTACAGTATTTTTTTATATAACAATATTCCAATAAAATACAATTGCAGATCCTCGTATAATAGAACATATTCATTGGACTGAAGGATTGATATCTGTTTTTCGAGAAAACTACGCTCAAGACTCTACGATTGGCTTACAATACTTGTGTAGTGCCAAAGGATTTTTGCGACATTATCCAGGTATTATCAATCTTCTTCTATGTAAATAAAATTAAATGTTGATAAGCGCATAACTCAAGAATGGCTGGACCCATTCGGCTAAATTTTTTTTTCGTATGTTCCTTAAGGTCCACGGAAGGTTTTAATAAAGAGAAAAAATGAAAAATTAACGAAAAAAAAATTAAAATTGATATAGCTAACGCTGGCTAATAGCTATTTATATCTATTTAAAATGTACCTAGCGACGAACCCGAGCGAAGCGAGGGTCAGCCTCTAGTATGACTATATTTATGTAAACAAAACATACTTAATCATGAACTTAATTTACTTATGATATTGTTGATTCCCTGAAATATCATTAACATACATGTATCGATAATTACTACATTTGCAATAGATTACATTTATATTATAATGTTTTACAGTAAATGTTATTTAATCACTGACTTCCGCCTGCGACCTCGCTCGCGACGTCACGCTGCACGCGTCATATAAAATGTATTTTATTTTTATCTATTATATTATCAACCGATAACCATGCTCCCGCTTTATATGTGCCTAAAGCCACCATACACTGATCCTTGGCTTTTAAATTTAAATTTATTTAATAAAAAAACATGCTTACAATGTAATTGTTAGAGTTGTATTTCACTAAAGTATTGTTTATTATTATTTTTAGCGGCTTTATGGCATAGTATGTATAAATTAATGACTGATGGCGAAGATCTATACGACTGTAGACTGCGACCATGGTACGTCAGCGCGAGTGGTGCTCCACGCGACTTCCTCATACTGTATGACTTCTCAGGCTCCATGAACTCCTCGAACAGATTCATTGCCGAGCAGTTTACCCACGCTCTGCTCAACGCTTTAACTGATGATGATCAAGTAAATGTATTACGCTTCAATCTTGTAATAGAATCTCCAATACCATGTTTCGACAAAAAGCTTGTCCCAGTAAGTATAAAAGAAATTTATCCGTATCTTTGTCCGTCGCCTTTTACTTCACATTACACGTCTAAAATTTAAGTTTTTTTTATTAAGTTTTTAGTTATTAGTTAAAGTGGCATATTACAAACACTTATTTTGTAGTAAGTATTTGCATAATTTAAGAATTACGCTGCTTAATACATTTGCCTCCTTTGAGTTTGACTCTTTTTCATTTTATTAGAAGAGTGAGAAAAAGTAAAACTATAAAGTTCTTAAATCTAATACAACTACACAATATCAAGTTATATTTTACCCGGACATATCTCATATCGGCTCACAGTTAATAAATTAATTTTAACAGAATGCTATAAGCGATCTTATAAAATTCATAGGCTAATCATGTAAATTCAGCGGCTATGGTGGCTTCACTTAAGGACCAAAATCCAAAAAACGAAACCAATATGGAAGTGGTACTCATAGAGTCAATACAAATTCTTAATAATCAACTCAAGGCAAAAGATACGCCGAATGCGTGCCAACAGGCAATTGTTTTGGTAACGGACACTATTGAAGAAAATTATAATGATCTAATGCATCGTCTCGATCCTAATGGACAAATTAGGTAATATTTTTAATTAATATTATGGTACATATAATATTCTCTAAACCTATCATCCATACATTTATTATTTTTATCTTACCTAGCAGACAGAGGAAAAATACCTTCATATCGATTTGATTTTCGCACAATTTGAAACGATGCGTGGCTGCATCAAATACTGTGTCTTATTTTAATCAGATTTAAACAAACATCTGAACGTTTATTTGTATTAAAAATCCTCACAAAAATCAAATCTGCGACCGTCAGCGCATATATCTCTACGTCGGGTCAATGATCTACATCCTTACTTACATAATATACATAAAACACAACATGAGAAACGTTGATACTGTATGCCCGTTTATTATTATAAATCACTGATCCAATCTATCCAAATCTTCTTAATATGTAAATTCTTTATCTGACCAGGTTTAAACGTACATTTGGTTACGTCAGATAGCCTAGGGAAGGTAGGAAAAATTATTACGGAGTGCTGGTTACCGGTTTCTAAGAACGGTTTCGTATGAGCGAAGAAATGTGATGCAAAATATAAAATTGTATTCCAGACTATTCGTTCTATGGTTACATGATCCTTTCGGCTTGCGGGACTCTACTCGTTTTTACGCGAATTCATTAACATGTGAACGAGATGGTTTCTATGCGGAATTGGTCACCGACTCCGACGTAACCGAACAGGTGTTGAATATTCTACGAGTGATGGAGCGACCTTTAGTAGCGCAACGAAAACAAAGATTAAGAGTATACAGCGATGTATACGCTAACATTGAGGTAATTCTGGTTATACTGTTAATGCATTTCATCAAACATAATATTCATGGTTTATGAATAAAATTATGGTAAATATATTTCAAAATTTCGTTTACTTTAATTTAGTGTTATCAGCTTCTTATTAATAATCTTTGGTGTCTGTTTTTACGAAAATCTTCAAAGATATACAGTGATATAGATAAAATATACTTTTTTTGCAAATGTAAATTAAACTGCCTTCCTGCTACTGAACCTGCACACCTTTAGAGTTCGAGTTACGGGTTAAACCACAAATCATGAAACTAATCTGCAGGAGTTTTTGTCAAAAAAATTATCAAAATTTTCAGCCATGGTCCTACACAAGACCTTGGCAATGGCTAGGATAAGTACTTGGCAATGTGAAATCATCTCGAATAGTATGTAACTTTGCAATGAGACAATAAAAAGAACACTTCTGCTGACTGACAAGTTTACCTATGCAATAATCGCAGTAAAATTAAGTAATTAATTTGCCAAATACCATAAATATTTAACATATTACAGGATCCTCGTAGGAGCGAACACTACTGGCAACAGAAGGAAAATATTGAACAAACATATCGCTATGGTGAACTGCGTCGAAACAAAGATCAGTTTCTTACAACAAAAAAACAATACGGCGATTATATACATATGCATCAGCTCGTTAGTAC
This sequence comes from Brenthis hecate, assembly GCA_951806755.1. Taxonomy (NCBI): domain Eukaryota; kingdom Metazoa; phylum Arthropoda; class Insecta; order Lepidoptera; family Nymphalidae; genus Brenthis; species Brenthis hecate. The sequence goes on along the minus strand of OX638277.1, from coordinate 2,976,133 downwards.
TTATTATCTATTTATATTCTTATATTTAACTTAATTTTAATATTTAACTACTAATATATTAACTATACCAAAATTTAGATATCTATTCATGTCTATATGTTATAGAGGTTGTTTTTTTTAATTAATTATTCTTATTGCTAGTATTACAACGATCACTATATATAGTTTGAACTCAGAACTATACCTATTAAAAGTCAATGTATATTAGTTACACAGTGTGTTTTATAATATTTATTTATATTAACCTAACTTTAATAAAAGTTACATAAACACAAGCTTAATCCAATAGACAATCATAAATTCTTCTTTTTGTTTATTTGAAAAGAAAAAATAAATCTGTATTTAATTAGATATACAAAAATGTAAACGCAATAATTACTGATATTATAATCATTAATATATTTAGCATGAAATCTTGTCTCCTTCTTCCTTGATTTATATATGAAAATAGTACGTATGATTCAGGACGAATATGGGCAGTACTACGAGGGTGAGGATATAAACTACAGACTTCAAATAAGTGTTTCTGTGCCGGTCTTTGATAATACTACTTGGGAGGTAAGCTTACTATATGATAGAGGCAGGTAGAGATGAGATAGAGATATTACAATAATCCTAAGAACTAACTATAACGGTAATATAATTGACTATAACGAGTTAAAAAAAACTAAATAAGAGATTCTCAATTATGATGCATACTCGTATCTTGAAAAAAGGATGCTAGTACGAAAGATTCAAATAAAAATTGTGAAACTTTAAGTTTTCATTAAAAAATTGGAATTCTGAATTGGAGTAGGTATATATTTTTTATGTTTCGCAATATATTGAATAAATTTACAGTTGTTTTTTTTTATTTTTAGAATTTAATTTACGTAAAGTTATTTTTTTTTTCAGAACATTACAATTACTTTGGATGAGGTAAGTTATTTTTCTATAGTTTCATCGACATAATAAATTATAAATGCTTAAAACGCGCAAAAGATTTTTTGTAGAATATAACAATGACTTAGATAATATTCGACTTAATAATTTCCAAATTGATTGTTGCCTCTATTTCTCTCTCAATAGTCCACTTTCCGTCCATGTTAAGTCTCAAAAACAACAGTTTATAATTATTATAATTACAGCAATTTTTAAGAATTTTAAAAAAATAGCAAATGCTTTAAAAGCAGTAGGTAACTGCCATTACTTAAAAAAAACATCAATCGTTAGTTCTATATTCAAAATAGTAACACGAGTTGTAATTTCAGGAAAAACAAAGGAACGCAACCAGAACGGTAATAGTATTTATAGTTCTTATTTATTTATGCTTTATCAATAATCCATATCCTATTTGAGTAATCTATAAATCAGTGTTTTTATTATAATAGCCATTACGTTTAGCGGATTTAATAAGCATTAAAATTTTATCAACTTCGCAATACCAAGGAGCTATTTTTGAACGTAGATACATATTATGTTATCCTCAACCTTAGTTCTTTATGAATATAAATATTGAATATTTATAAAAACTATAACTTTAATTTAATTAAATAATACTTTCTAAGATTTACGCGAATATTTGACATTTTAAATAAAACTATCTTTTCGGATTATTTCGTGGATTGATTTTAATTTTTGGTGCCCGACGTTTCGAATGCATTACAGCAATCATGGTCACGGGAGAAACTAAGGTTTTAGCCGTCTCAAAGGCGTTATATACATACTTGTTACAGACAGTGCCTAACCACTATTTTACAAAAAAAAATTACGATAAGAGAGAAAAGATAGTTTTACTTAAAATAAATTAAATAAGGCAAATTCTTTTAGTTAAAATCTTTTTTATGTGGCTCTTTTATGTTGATGATGTGTTTAAAAAAAAGACGAAAGAACGACATCGACATTTAGTATGGCTGTGTACATTTATACTTTTTCAGTACCCTGTCAACCGGCTATTAGGCGTTGCTGGTGTTGATATTCCCATTGATCATCTAAAATTGGTGTTGCCATTCTATTTGGTAAGAGCTTATTAAAATATTGTTAATGTTTTTTTTTAAGTTAAAAGTATCCCTACACACTAATCGTTTACAGAACAAAACTTTTTGTAATAGAAGCAAAAATACAAATCTAATCAGCAAACGGTGACTTTCATCAAATACTTGTAATTTATGGGGAATTACCACTATAAGCCCTGAAAATAGGTCATTGACAACCTAAGAGTGGATAGTGAATTTGAAGTACATAGTAATCTAGAAATGAATCACTGTAATTTTACCATTAATCATACTATTTATCAAGTACCAACATTTCTATGAAAATATTAAGTACACACTGACGAGAATTACACCGATTTTCTATATTTTCCTACTTTATGATTACTTATAATTTTCATGCTTTCTGTATAATTGTATACTTATATGGCGTGAAAATAACAAAAACATATAGCAATTCCGTTACTTACCTATAAGAAAAATACATCGTTTAAATTCATGTTTTAAGATGATAAGAAAAACTGTTGAAAGGTTAGACTTAAAATAGGTACAGTTTCATACAAGTTGATGTATTCTGCAGACATACTTAGGACATAACGCGACATTGATCAATTAGCACTCATTGCATTGAAATAATTGGGAATGAAATAAAAAGCTCTAGGTTTTCGTAAATAAAATATCATACAATTTTATAAAAAAATAAGGAAATATGGAAAAGTTGGCATAAAATATTTCTTATATAGGTACTCGTGTTTTCAAATATTTACGCTGTCACATATTCATAACGACCGTTAGGCATCTTATGATGACTGCGTTTTTAACAATTTCATCTGAGTACGAAATAAGTTAATTGGCCTTTTTCGTTCGCAGGGTGTAGGTCATAGGTGGCTCGTTTATAGAATTTGCTACGGAATAATGAGCACGAGGTCTCACAAACCTCATTTTAAAAACTTGACACAATTTTCTACATCTCTCAAGTACTTGAATTTTATAAGCAATGCTATATACGTGATAATTAAAATTGCTTGAAGTCAATAACGCTCTCAAAGTTAACAGCGAGAACTACAAATTGTTGAATAACCGTATTATTATCATAATAAAGAGATTATCATTTCCCTAATGATTAATTATTTTATATATTCACCGTGCTTTATTTCTTGTGTTTAGGTACTGAATTTTATTCTAAGAAATTAAAAATCTTGATAGCATTTAATCTCTCTTTATACCTGTCATTGTATGGAGTCAGTCCGTATTAATTTTTTTCTGCGAATTTTATGTTGATATAGATTATGAAAAAGATTTTAGCTTTAATTTAATGTTTGGTTTTAAGATTGGTGCAGGGGGATCTCTTTCTATAGTGGATCATCGAGGCAACATTGTTTTACATGAAAATGCTAAACCTGTGGTAAGTACCTGAGAATGAGATAACATGATGCTTAGCTGTATCATTAGCTGTATCACCTACAAATAAAAAAAAAACAGATACATACATATATATGACGAGCATTACCCGCGTTCAAATGACCAAAAAGCAAATTCTTACGTTTTACATATCAGTATACTCTTACAATGCAGTTTTTGTATTTTTTTCTCAGAAATGAGATATTTCCCTGCGGTAAAAAGTATTATATATGTTGACCCGGATAACCAGCTAACACCATACCAAATTTCATCAAAATCCCTCCAGTGGTTTTTCTGTGATGCGGTAACAGACAGAACTCTAGTTATAAAAACTATAGATTCGGCCTCTGTATCGATAATAATGTCTATTTCAATAAGATTTTTCGAAAAATATTTAATGTGCAGATTCGGCTTGGTTACAATTTTATTATATGCAGGTATAGATATAGTAATAACAAAATACCTACCTACCTTCTAATTTTATTATTTACCTATTACCTACGTAAGATTTGTTTTTAATACTTGCACAAACTTAATGGTCAATGAATGGATTATTTTTCCGTTATTATAATAATTTTCAAATGTATATACATGTTCTTATCTGCACAAACAAGATAAGTTCGCAGAAATTTATTTGTATTATTATTGGATTAGTAAACGCTTTCTATTTTAATATAGTTTACGCCCATGACTCTACTCGCGTGTTACGATTACACTCTCTCGATATATTTACTTGACAGTGCAATATCCGGTTATATTCAGTTAAGCTTCTTCTTACTGTACATTATTATTATATCCTTAGTATAAATGATCTCTTTTCTACGAATTAATTGTTAATTGTTTTCTGCCACTAAAAACTCTGTTAAAATGGGTTCGGCTGTTTTAACTAAGTCGCACCACCATTCATTATCTATACATATAATAAAATTGTAACTAAGTCAAATCTGTACATTAAATATTTTTTGGAAACTCTTATTGAAATAGACATTATTATCGATACAGAGTCCGAATCCAACGACTAGACGGATTATGATGAAATTTGGTATGAAGGTAGCTGGTTGTCCGGGTCAACATATAGGATGCTTTTTACTGCGGGAAAATATCTCATTTCTGAGAAAAAATAAAAAAAAACTGCAATGTAAGAGTATACTAATATGTAAAACCTAAGAATTTGGATTTTGGTCATCTGAACGTGGACGGAGCCGCGGGCAATGCTAGTACACTACTTTTCTATTCACACATCATCTCTCTTACATTAACGGTAAGTGCCAGGTGGTCACTATGGAAGAAACGTTCAAGGATATACTTGATAATGTAATAATAGGGTAGTTAAAGATGTGTTACAAATAGAAAACATTGATTTATTTTATATATGAATAATATTAAACGCTTTACATTAAAATAAAGAAAAATTATAATACAAATACCATCTCAACAGCTTTTTCATCACAGTGATGACGTATACAACTCAACTGGAGAGTTCTGCTCTGAGTTTCGGTATATAACACCCACAAGTACAAACACATATATCATGACAACCTACAAGGTCAGATACACGCTATTTGAGGGAAAACTATCCACACAAGCGCGAATCTAGAAGGAGGGTCATGGCGGTAATGTCCCCCAAACCTCCCCAAAGCCCAAATATTTTTTTAAGAAATTTGATTACTGCTGACTTAAATCTAATATTTAAAGAGTAGTGTGAATGAAAAGAGTCGTTAGTAATTAATAATTTTTTTTGATTAGAAATAAAATATTCTTCGAAAAAAATTCAAAGAATTTGACTTTGTTTTTTGAAGAGTTTTGAATGCGTGGATAATTTTTTGAGGCTTATTTAAAAATATAAATTTGGGAATTTTCCCACCATATGACCAGAGTCATTAAAAGTTTTTTGTTCAAAAATGATATGGCATAAATATTTTTTTCTTTTCTAAGCTATATGACAATCTTTCAATTTATTTTTTCTATTATTTTTTAACTATCCTAAGAAACTATACTTTTCTTGTTTATTTATATGTTTCATGAACCCACAACCTGCCAAGTTGTACAAGTAGTTTCGTGATCACATTGCCACTACGCAAAGTAAGCTTTTATCATAGTCATACACAGAGAAGTCAATCACAGATTAAAGTAATCCTTTTGATACTACGCATTAATTATTATTAAGCTGTTTTTACCTGATTTTTTTTTCAGTTTGACGGTGACATATTAAAGCCTGGGTATCGAACTGTGGACTTTCTTGATGTTGAACAAGCTGCAGAAGATCATCTTCCCAGAGAGTACCCTGAGAACTGGAAAAAAGTACGTAATATTTCAACTAGCCTCCCACCTGAATGCGATTTGGCCAACATGTGTATTGTATATCTCTATTTTACTCTAAATATTAGAGATAGGTATTAGAGTCTTATATGATGAAAAATTAGCCCCACTTTTTATGGGTTTTCTTTGGGTTTGATCCACATTTTGTGATTTCATATTTATTTTATTATATTCAGATAACTTTGCTGTTTTGTTATTGAAAATAAATCTATTATAAATACTACATATAAATTAATTATATTGAACCCAAAACATAATAAACCCAACATAAAATTTATTATAGGTACAAATTTGACATATTATGCTATGAGCATGTTCGTTACAAATGCAATTTTAGAAGTTATGTTTAGTCAAATTTAAAATATCAACAAAGCAAATAAAATATAATAATAAGATTTTTATATGTTTATTTTTTGTTTTATTGAAAATGTCGTATTTTTCTGGCCACTTTCTTATCACCTTCGTTTTACGATGACATATTATATCGGAAATAAGTTTTTATCAAAGTATTATAAATTATTAACTACTAATCTTTCCAGAAGTATTGGCTAATCATGGATTCCGTTAAGTACCTACATATGTTTTCATATAAATGAAAGGTGCCTTCCGGCTCTTTCTAACGTTTTTTAATAATTAATCAACCATATTTTCAGTGCATTGATGAATTTTAACACGTCCAGCTCGGGCTGGACCTATATTAACTTCACCTCCTTATTTAATTCAATGCTGCTTTCTATTCTTATAGTTCCGAAAGGATTTAATTGTTCATTATCCAATGGGTCACGAAGATATAGACGCGAAAACTGTTTACGAAAACGGCATGCGAGCCTTAATAGGCAGGAAAGACTATTATTGGAAGAGAGTTATGGATCATTATACAGTAGTTGTGGCTCTACCAAAATTTAATATCAGACACGCAGTGCCGAAAGCCGATTTCACACAGAAATTAGCTCAAGAGGCATTCGATGTATTACAAGATACTGAATTCGCCGTACACCCAGAATGGTAAGTTCTAAAAAAAACAACAAAGCTGTAGTTTGGAGGTTTATAAATTTACTTTGCTTTGTCTTATGCTGAAAAAACTAGATATGACGTCAAAAAATTAACATTTTCAACATTTTCTATAGATAAATGTTCGTATTCCATGTCGCTTCCTATATAATATATAATTATTTATTATACATACAATTATCAATCAATCAAAATCATGATAACAATATTTTACTAACATAATAACATACACTACAATGATAGTTAATTAAAATAAATAAACTAATTATATGATTATTTATTCTACTCAACAAAAATTTATGATAATTTAAAGACAAATTTTCGAGACATTTTCGAACAGCAAACAAAATATGTCATTATCATTTCTTTATTTTTCATAATTTGTTTACTTCAGGTTATATTGTGAACACGCAGACCCTTCAAAATTCCCGTCCAAAGACTTCGAAACTCGTGAAGATGTTATAAAACACTTCATTGAAAGGCGTCGCAAAGAAGCCAACTTTGCTGGAAAGAAAATAAAGTATCGCTTCTCACCCATCCCTCCATCGCTGAGAAACAAAACATACCAATGTAAATATTTTAATCTATACAAATAAATAAAATTGAAGTGTCTGTTCGTAATGTCAAAATAACTTATAAAAAAACAATTTTTAACATTTTTATCTGTTTGTCTGTTTATTTGTTTGTTCCGGCTAATCTTCGAAACGGCGGGACTGATTTTGACGGGATTTTCACTGGCAGATAGCTGCTGTAATAAGTTAAATTTAAACATACCCCTGAACGCAACCTGGATAACCAGCTATGTTCATACCAAATTTCATCAAAATCTGTCCAGTGGTTTTCTCGTAATGCGGTAAAAGACAGACAGGCAGACAGACAAAAATTCTAAAAACTATAGATTCGGCCTCTGTATCGATAATAATGTCTATTTCAATAAGATTTTCAAAAAAATATTTAATGTACAGATTCGGTTTAGTTAGAATTTTATTATATGTATAGATTTTATACTCGATCCCACATAAAGAGATTTAAATTTCTGATATGTGATATCAATCAATTTAATATAATTTGGAACTACCGTACTTACTGAATCACCAAAAATTATATTGATAACCGTTACTGGCTTATTAGAAGGATTAAAACTTATATTAAAGGTAATGAAGAATTAATGGCTCGACTATGTAAGGAGATAATAGCGACGGGACCGTGGATGGAGAAGATTGACGAAGAAGAGTTCCCGCTCGGCTCCGTCACAGCCTTCCTCGCCACTGGTAAACAGGAAATAAAAAAATATATATTTCAAACACTTTGTAGTAAATCTTTACTGTCGGGCAAATTAAATTCATTAAAAATGCTTTACAATTAGATAACTGTGAACTTAATGCCCGTCAACGAGTTGTATAAATTATAAGTTATTTTCAATTTGTTAATACTTTTTATTTCAAAAATATGTATGTAAACGTTTTAACAAACTAAATTGTGCATATCTACTGAAGCAGTAAAAAAAGATGAAAGTACAGTATAGTAATTACAAATCTAGACATTTTTGCAGAAAGTGGTCTTACACGATGGATAGCATACCGCGCCACCACCTCCCACGCAGACCCGCCCGACGGCGCGCTGTGGTCGCGCGGCCCCTCCGAGCCGTGGTTCCGGCGCGCCGTCGCTTCTCAGAACACCCTCGTTATACACGCACCTGTAGCACCTATACGAGTACTACGCAATAGCTTTATTCAACCCACACCCGTGAGTATCTTCAGCTTATATATGACTCACGACACAATCTATTATTTGTTTTGGAAAAATTAGTAGATAGGCAGAGAGAACTAAGTCATGCTTCATTTGTACTCTATTTTCCGTCTAAAAATGTGAACTGGAATTTCCCAGCACCACTTTTATATTGAGTTTGCTCACTAATATACCCGTGTCTAATATTTCGTATTATCCGGAGATTAACATGGCGACCTTTTAGGCTAATCAAGCGTAGATAAATTATATCTCCACAAAAACAAGCAAATACTTTCCGGCGTTTAATCTGATACTTAAATTATAAAACTTGATAACTTTATAAATTCTTGGTAATCACATACATCATTTACGCTGAGTATTAATGAGGAACAATTTCAATTCAAATTATTGTATTACGTCAGCTATCCTATGGCTATATATGTACATATATTTACAGTCAGATAAATAAATGAACCGATTTCATGAGACTATCGGGCGCGTTCGCGAATGTTCCTACTAAATATAAATTAAAAATTTAAAAAACCCCCTACGCAAATTAATTGTCATTTAACGTCATTTTGGAAAAGAGCTGATACTCTTACATTGCTGGATCGATATTAACCAAACATAGCTAAGAACCACCGCCAGGAAATTGGCTTTCAAATGAAAAAAACCACATCGAAACTGATCCATCCGTTTGAGATCTACGATGCCACAAACAGACACACACACACAGAGACAAACATCGATGTCAAATTTATAACACCCCTTTTTTTCGTCGGGGGTTAAAAATAACATGTACCAAAGTAAACACTACAAAAATTTTCAATAAACACGCTTCTCCTGAAAAGATGAGCGAAGAACTAATAACTACTACTGCTCTGTTATGTCCTTAAAACTTTGAGTTGTTTATTATGTAAGTTTTTAGTAGTTTTAAGCAAAATCGCACTTAGGCCTCTCTGTTAGTATGTGTTTTAAGTTATCTAAATAAGAATGAAGTCATTTTTTTATCAGCACAGACGTTTATCCTGGATTAAAATCGACATCGCAGCAACAAACACAAACAAATTTTCATTGCAATGCAGCTCTTCTGCCAATAAAGCCTACACATAATTATACAGCCTTATTACTTTCAATAGCTTAGTGAAAAGTACCAGTGGCTAACAGCTGCGAGAACACTTGGACACGGTGATCACACGATCGGCGTTGCCGGCTATCACTTCTATCCTCAACATTTAGAAGACCTGTTGGTTTCCATCACTAATCCTGATTTTGACGTAAGTTGTATTTAATATTATTATCCTTAAAAATATAGGTTATTATTTAATTTCGTATATGTAAAATATTCTTAACTAAAAACATATTCTCAAATAAAAATTCGGGAAACCTAGTGTGAAGAAGACTGCGAACCGCGCTGTGATGAAGAAATTTGGAGTTGCGTCCTCATCGATGAAGAGGGGTGGGTGGTCACCTATGTCAAGAAAGATAGTGAAGAAAGTGAGGATCGAAAGCCACTAAGAGAACACCTCGCTAACCTACACCCTGCTGCTATGAGGGCTTTGCTCGATGCACAAATCTTCACATTACATTGGATACATGATTATCAAGGTGTATGCTTTCCGCCGAAAATCGAAAAATCTAGAGCTCCCGTACGTATGATTACTTTTATTCGATTTTTATAAAAAAAAAATATTAATTAAAAAAACGTTGTCTGATCTTGTTTTAGATGGTACCATCGTTAGTGCGGGGACTTTGGAATTCTCTTCGACTAATAGTACACGCTAGTCACGAAGTTTTAACTGTTCTTACCTTACTTGGATCTAGTGAGTATTATCTGAATACTTATTGCATTAACAATTTAATGTTAATTTAGTTTTTGAGATGGATTATTATATTATCAATTTTTTTGAAACGTTATTATTATATTAACAATTTAATATTAATTTAGTTTTTGAGACGGATTTTCTTTCATAATATCAATAAAAATTAACAACATTGATAATATCAATCAGCAAGCACATGGCATACATAATACACATTTCTATCAATGGTTTGTATATCCATAATTAAAGTTTGAGCCCTCCATACTTTACATTTAAATAGTAAATGGATAAAGCTTTTATATGATAATGGATTCAAATCAATATTTAAAATATATTTAATTATTGTGAATAATAAATTTGAGGTAAACAAACATCTATTACATGATATTTGCTAAAACACTGAATTATTCATATTTTCAGGTGGCTTAGTAAAAAGTGAAACTGCAAAAGAGAAAGAGAAGCGTAGAAAAAGATTGCGACGCGATTACGAACGGGAGAAGTACGAGCGACTCTATGACAAACGGGTGATCGTCAACCGCACACGTTTCGCTGCTTGCGATCGCTCACGGCCTATTTATCACCTAAATGTAACTTTTAATTAAATATTTTAGGCGAAATTCAAAACAAATTCATCAAACATATTAGACAGTAAAATGTTACGGTAGGGTAAACAAGGAAATTTGTAATATGAACATTTTGTTATTAGGAAGAAACTACTAGCGTAAATTAAAAAGAAATGACTAAATAAAATGGTTAAGCCCTAAAATACAAATTATCAACATTTTTCAGCGTACAAAAGCAAAAATAGATGCATTAAGAAGACTACCTGCTCCTTGCAAATGGCCTCTCGTCGGAACTGAAGTTCCAAACACAAATCTCCTGTTGCTGGCTATAATGAACAAGTGCGAACATACTGGCAAACCTCTGAACAATCCACTCATCAACGCACCAGTATGTTTATAAATACTTAATTGAATTTAATTTGTTCTATTCTCCTTTATAATATATTTATTATTTAAGCGCTTGTAGGTACCTACTTGATATGCATTTCATCACAATATTGGATAAAATTAGACAACATCCCAACGTTCCATTCCAAGAAAATTAAGTATAGGTACCTAAAAACAATAATTATAATGTACAGATATTCATATTATATAGAGAATATGTAAATGTTCTTAAAATAGGAAGATGCTTCCTCGACTATACTTAAAGCTTCCCAATTTCTGCTCAGCTGAAAATAGCTATTAATAGATGATATATATAATAAAATTAGAAAATATTAAGCAGATATAGATGGGCGGAAAAAGCTTAAGGTATAAATAATAATCAGACTACTATATTAAACGCAAAATTTGTATATTTGTTGTTCCTTCACGCTGAAGCAGCTGGACGGATTTGGATGTATAATAAACAGATAGATTATCGCCTTGAGTAATTAAGTAATATATTATAAGCTACTGTTAAGCACCCATGCACCTGAGCGAAGCAAGGGAAGATACTAGTTATTAATATATTTAAGTAATTTATCACCAGATATTATCAGAGTTAACAGAGAGTGAGACGGGCAACGGCAGGTATATGAGCGCGGCGGCAAAACTCGCATGTCTGCGCAACCGCGTGCCGATGCCGGCGCGCACGCCGCACACGCGCTGCTTTCCACATAACTACTCTCAAGTAATTCAAGTATACTATTAGCCTATAATCTATTTTGAGTTCGAAATTTACACACGCTTTGTAAACTAAACTATAACCACTTTGAACATTAAATACCTACCCTGAGAAATCTTGGTAAAGCTTTTTATTGATTTTGCAAAAGTCCTTTTGAATGAAATTAATTACTATGTATCAGTAAAAAGAATTCTTAAGTTTTACAGTGAAACCGATATTGATTAAATCTCTTTCTTATATTATATTTTTGTCTCGTAATTTATTGAGTATAAAAATTATTTCGATTCGATTTTTTAAGCGCGCTACATCTATCTTTATTATCTTTCCTAAGAAATCTCAAGCTGAAGTTTGATATAAAAATTGTCTTATCAATTTCGTAATCTGGAAAAATTAATAAAAAAGTTAACAATAGGGTATTATTGTTATCTGTGGTTAATAAATGTCATTCGATTTTCAGGAAGCAGGGTATAGACAGTGTGGGCCGTGGCTTCCGGATCCAGATACCGGAAACAATGTCCAACCTTCAAAATATTTAGTAGTAATCATGCTCATCAAATTTTTCTTTTTAGTTATCAATATATAGATTAACAACTTATCTGAATAAATAGACATGAAATTTATAAGATAGCGAATTCCTTAAAGGATAATCTCAATTCCATTATTTCGAACAATATAATCATTAGACATTCAATAGTTATAAAAATGAATATTTGAAAAAAAAAACACGTTTGAAGATTTATATTATTCTGTACCATGGAGCCTTGAAAATGAGTTGAGTTAGAACATATTTGCTTTAAGGTTTAATATTAATTATAACTTTTTATATCATTTATTTAAATAAAATAAAATAAAACACATGTCCACATTCTCTTAGTTCGTTTTATTATAATATATAATAATTTGGTTCGGAAATGTATTTAAAACTTATTGTGACAAGTTAATAAATCACCTAGCTATCGACATTTCCTTTAAAATTATATTAGATAAAAATATAACATAATTTATTACTTATGGCTTTGGAATGTTATCGATTTCATTACAGGTGGGAAGTTAACAAAAAACAAAGAACGTAATAGAGAATTTTATAAGACTAAAATATTGCACCATTTTTTTCTATCAAAGAAAGTTATATTTCACATTTTCAGATATAAAATTAAAGTACTGGTAAAAATATAATAAAGAAATCGTCAATTGAAAGATATGAAAAAATAAACTTAACTATGCTTATTTAAAGATAAAAACATAAGTAGAGCTGTTTTTTTTTTGAAATAAATATGCATCTAATACATTTTTTTTAGATTTCTCTTCAACAATTTTGATTTGATTAACTTTATAATATTACTACAATTGTACAGATAAGCTCTCACCATAAGTAACTTGAACACAATATTGTACATAAACAAATGAATTGATTTTATCATCTTATTCCTAATGATTCCTTATCTAATTTTAATCAAAAATAGATTAGAATTTTGTATCTGTTAAAGTTAACGTCCGAATGGGTTCAATATCTATATATTAATTAACACAAAAATGTATATCTGTAGATATGCCCTCTCATCTCCTACCAGTCATTCATAGACAGCAGAATGGTAATGAATGTGCATAATATGATTTTGTAAAATTCATTTTTAATAACGACAATGTTTTAAACAAAAAAAAAATTTAGCTTTCATATGTATGTACATTTTAAAGTATTCATTAAGATTCATACATATTTTTTATTCGAATTTTTATTGCAAAAAATGGTGGGGCTGTGTCGGGGCACACCGCCACGCCGTTGGTTTAAAGTGAAACGTCTATTTCAGGAAGATGCTTTTAGTGTTATCGTTTTTTATAAATATATTGCATATTTGAAAACATATTAGTAAAAATAGTAACCTTTAAAGCGCATCTCAACAGATTTTGACTATAAGTGATCGAAATGTACTTTATTTGGTACTGATCAGACATTACTATATAATAACGTATAAATGAATTATGAAAACAACAATATTTAAAAGCATTACGTAGAGCATATCTACAGATTTAAATCTTTGCCTAAATACAATTAAAAGACGAATGTGTAACAGTGAACGATACAGGTAGGTAACTACTATCGTCAGTATCCAACTGTAACATGAAAAACCACTTACGAAAAAATGATATCTATGTTTATGGAATTAAAATATAATCCAAATTATTAAAATATTATTAGGAAAAGAATCATGCTGGCAGATGTCTTATTATTATTCGCTTTTTATAGCGTTGTCATCATTATTGTATATAATCTGATAAATAACAACTATTATATCTAAAACACAAAAGAATAATTTAATTAAGTACAATAAGTTTCTTATTTTAAATAAAACCATCTTTTCGGATTTTTTCGCGGATTTATTTTGATTTTTGGCTCCCGACATTTCGAATGATTTACAGCAATCATCACCCACAAAATTATAAAATGATTTCAGAAAAAAAAATGGTACAAAGTATCTTACAATATTATTGTTATTAACAAAGTATTATATGAATAAGTTATTTCATAATTTTCTTTCAATTAAACCGTACAAACTTTATGTACAGTAGTCGGACTTTAACATTAACGTGTCGTCTATCATTCAAACCGTACAATTAATTAAATCAAATGCTAGATATTAAAATATCATCTTTGAGCTCCTACAATGGCGACTGACTGTCTTATTCCAATAAAAATATTATTTTTTATATCTAAATCCACTTCAGTTGTCGTGTGTCGATCCTATTATAATTACGATTAGATGCGATCGATTGAAAATGATATAATCGAATGATTGCTATCGAACGATTGCAATCGATTAATATAACTTGTGACGTTTTCAGTACAATAATATTTTTGTATAGTAAATATATGACAAAGGAATTTATATATCACTTGATGACTTGATCCTTTAAATTCATATACTTTTTTTCATTTATGTACCGATTGAAATAAAACAAATATTAAATGTTAAGTGAAACTTACCGCTTATATATTAGTGAAAACCGCACAAAAATCGGTTAAGCCATTTCTGAGATTAGCGCGCATAAGCGCACAAATAGAACACAGACAAAAATTCAAAATATTGTTTCAAGTTCTATTGCGTTAATAAATACCCCCAATAATATTTTTTCTCAAATATCTTCCATGTACAGTGTTATGTATGCTGACGGGGACAAGTGAAATGCTTGGTAGTTGGATACGCACTGATTTATTGCTCGACAAGCTTCGCGTTGTGGACGCAGCCACTAAGTACCTTTTTAAGGTTTACCCACACACATAAATATATAACAATCCTCCCCTTTTAGATTCTTACATTTTAAAAATAGCACTTAATACATTTACTTATAGTCGATATATATTTAGATTTTTAGACAAAAAAAAGGCTTATAATTAACCCTAGGCAACGGACGCAACGATATCTCCGACTGTCCCGCTCTGGAATGGGAGCTATCCCCGCTTTGGGATTCTTCTTCGTGACACACTCTATTGTCAGCAGAAGCCTCAAAGAATTCCTCTCTCTCTATGTCTTCAACAGATGAATTATTTATCGGCGTTTCAGTTAATTGCGGACGGTTATCGCTTCTTTCTTTTTCTCGATTCTGTATCGTAAGTTCCTCGGGCAAAAACGAGCTTTCCGGCGTCAAGCTTGTGTCGTGAATATCGACGTAACTATACCTACGTTCGATTGGCTGCGAAGTGTTGCTGCTATCCGTGCCTTTATAGGGAATCAGCTGATTTTTATGTTTTTTCAAAACCGCTGAATTTACATAATCTTTAATTATATATACAGTTTTTCCTATTTTTTTTATTACAAAACCTCTATTCCAGGTAAAATTTTTATTAAGAAAATGTTTTTTATACATTATATCATCACCGGGCTTAAAACATTTATCATTATTACCTCTGTAGCTTTTACTCTGTAAACACTGATTACGTTCAATTCCCTTAACGACAGTGTCACATGAGAACTTCTTTGATGGTGACGGGTTTATAAAATCTAAGCGCGAACGAAGTTTCCGTCCATACACCAATTGAGCAGGCGAAAAGCCCGTCGTAACATGAACTGAATTTCTATAGTCAAAAAGATATTTCAATAAATCATTATGATTTTGTTTAACATTTTTACTCATTAATAAACAAGACTTAATACCTCTTTTAACAATTTTAACGTAACTTTCCGCCTGTCCATTACTGGCTGGATGATATGCGGGGGATGTTACATGCGATATTCCGTTAGAATTGCAAAAAATTACAAATTCCTTTGACATAAAACTTGTTGCATTATCACTAACTAAAGTATGGATTAGACCGAATCGTGACATAAAATCGTATAACTTACTGATAACAACATCTGAAGTAGTCTTATTCATATTGTACACTTCTACCCATTTAGAATACGCATCTACGATCACTAAGTATGTCTGATTGTTAATAGGACCCAGAAAATCAATGTGTACTCTATAAAACGGTTGTGGGGGGCACGGCCATGGCGCCAGCGGCGCACGCGCTGGTGACGCCCTTAACTGTGTGCAAATGCCACACCTACCAATCATTACCTCTATAGCCCTGTCTATCCCGGGAAACCAAAATCTACTACGAGCTTCAGCTTTGCACTTAATAATACCTAAGTGTGTTTTATGAAGCTCTTCTAAAAGTTTACTTTGCAAGTTGCTTGGGATAACGACCTTATGGCCTCGCATTACCACCCCGTTTTCGTACGATAACTGTGTTTTACATAAAAAATAAGGACGAATGTAATCATGAGAACATTTTTTAGGCCATCCATTTAAAATATATTTAATTATCGAATTTAGAACTACATCTTTTTTCGTTTCTTCACGCAATACGTCAAGAGTAACAGCCAAACTACCATCTACTACAAAATTTATATATGACGCCCTATCATCAAAAAAATTTGAACCCACAACCCCGTTACAGCTCGCCTCTTCGCGCAAACTTTCGTCATTAACGCTTGCGCGCGATAAATAATCAGCACAGTTGTCAACGCTGCGTATATACTCAATTTTAAAATTGTATGCACTCAAAAACATTGCATACCGTTGCAACCTATTCGCTGAAACCTCAGGTATGCCACGATAGGGGCCAAAAATAGTAATTAAAGGCTTGTGATCCGTCCGTAGAATAAAAGGTATCGACCTCCCGTATAGATATTGGTGAAATCGACGTACTCCAAATATAATAGCCGTAGCTTCTTTTTGTATTTGTGAATACCTCCTTTCAGCTGAATTTAAGGTTCGCGATGCAAAAGATACCGGTCTTTCTATATTATTTTCATCGACTTGTGACAAAATTGCGCCTAACCCGTTCGGTGAAGCATCTACGGTTAAAATAACTGTCGAATTTGGATTAAAATGAGCTAACACTTTATCTGAAGATAATATATTTTTTATTGTATTAAATGCGATACTTTGTTCCGAATTCCACTGCCATTTACTATTGTTATGTAATAATTTATACAATGGAGCTAATATCGAAGACGCGTTAGGAACAAAGTTACGATAATAATTCACGAGGCCTAAAAATGATTTTAATTTTTTAACATTGTCTGGTACCGACGCATTAAATATCGCGTCAATCTTTTGTGGTGATTTTTTGAGGCCGTGTTTGTTAATTACATAACCTAAATATTCTATTTCATCCATAAAAAAACTGCATTTATTTTTTTGTAGTGTTAACCCTGCATCCTGTAAACGCTGGAGAACTGCATGTAATCTAGAAAGATGTTCGCTCTTACTAGCACCTGTTACTAATATGTCATCTAACATGCACAGTACCCCTTTCATACCCGCTAACACACATTCCATCACACGCTGAAAAATGGCAGGCGCACTAGCCAATCCGAAACTTAACCGTGTATACTTAAATAATCCTTTGTGCGTATTAATGCAAGTCAATTTTTGTGATTCGTCATCTAAAACGCACTGTGCGTAAGCTTGAGAAAGGTCTAATTTACTAAATTGTTGCCCACCGTACAATTTAGAGAATAATTCCTGCACAGTAGGCAATGGGTACTGATCCACTAACAGCTGTTTGTTAACGGTCACAGAATAATCTGCACACAAGCGAATCGTTCCATCCCGCTTTAACACGGGCACAATAGGTGACGCATACTCTGAATATTCAACTGGTTTTAATATGCCGTCGCTTACTAACCTATCTAACTCCTTATCTATTTTTTCACGTAGTGCGAATGCAACCGGCCGCGGCTTAAAAAATATGGGTTTGGCATCTTTACTTATATTAAGCTTTACTTTATATTTATTAAACCTCCCTAATTCGTCTGAAAAAACTAAAGGATATTGTGCTTGGAATTTATCAATTAAGTCTTTTGACTGATTGCAATAATTTAAAGGCAACATTTCCAATTTATATAAACAAATAAAATCTCTTCCCAAGATCGGCGGCCCGCCGTCGGGAATAATATACACATTTAATGTGTGCGTTTTGTTCATATAAGTAAATGCCAACTTAGCGATGCCTACGTAATTGATGCTGTTACCGTTATATGTCAATAACTTTTTGTGACTTTTAATTAATTTAACGTTTTTAAAATATTTTTCATAAGTACGTTCTGAAATCGCTGTAACAGCCGATCCACTATCAATCTGAAACTTCATTTGCACTCCTTGAACACAAACCGTTTCCGTCATCGGTTCCCCGTTATAAGTACGAATATTAAATAACTCACCATCATCGCCGTTCTCATCCGCCCTGTCGCTTACAATGAAATTATTTTTTTTACACATTCGACGCAAATGACCTTTTGTGTTACATTTTCTACATTTATAATTAGCATACCGACACTGCTTTACCGTATGGTTTTTGAAACCACATATCGAACACGACACTTTATCACTATCACTTTTTGTGTTATTGATTTTAAACAGCTGCTCGACCCGTGGTATGCCAGCTCCCTCCACCAGGGGAGCCGCACCAGCGCGCGCACAGCGCACGCTCTCCGCCAACTCGACTGCTTTTGCTAACGTTAACTCCTTTGGATCCTGAGCAAATAATTTCTCTCGCTCCGCTCCTGGCCGCATTCCCATTATAAAATGGTCCCTTAATGCTTCCTCCACGTTCAAGAATCCACAGTACGCCGTCATCCCGCGCAAGCGTGCCGCCCATTCGGAATAAGATTCTCCTTCCTGCTGATTCGCATTATAAAACTTATACCTCTCACCAAAACCACATTTTTTCGGTGTAAAATGATTATCCAAAAGGTTAAGTATGTCTTCAAATGGCACGGATTGGAGTTCTTTAGGCAACGCCAAGTCTACGGCAAGCTGATATGTTGCTTCACTGAGTGCGCTCAACAAGATCGCTCTTCTTTTCACCCCCGAAATATCTTGTGTATCCGTAATATCGTTCGCAATAAACCATTGTGTAAGCCGACCTTTATATATTTGCCACGTTTGTGAATTGTGATCGAAATTTGATAAAATTCCAAAGTGAGACATTGCAAATATAACGGCTATTTTTTTTAAACAATAAGCGCAGGTAGATCGTCGCCACTGTTATGTATGCTGACGGGGACAAGTGAAATGCTTGGTAGTTGGATACGCACTGATTTATTGCTCGACAAGCTTCGCGTTGTGGACGCAGCCACTAAGTACCTTTTTAAGGTTTACCCACACACATAAATATATAACATACAGACAGCTCAGATCAGTTACACTTTTATTATATGTATAGATTTTTATTTATTGTGCTCATGAATACAAATAAATCATAATTTTTTAACAAGAAGTTTTAAGTTACATCAACTTCAAAATCACTTCAAAAGTAATTAGTTCACTTCTTTGAGATTTTACGAAACCAAAAAAATCATGAAAATCGATTCACAATTGGCTAAAATACTCACACTAAAAAAAATTACACCCGAATTGGGTACCTCCTTTTTTGAAGTCGGCCAACAATAAGATCGCCACTAAGCGCCCATACTTAGGATACAGTGTACTTATTAAATTCTCGAATGTCTACCTAGCTACTTGTAAAAACGACTTCGATCTCATCACCCTCCACATTTTCCTGTCATTATATCTTATTAATTTGGCACCATTTATCCTAATTTTAACACTAAAGACATCTACTTATTAAATTCATTAAAATTGAGAGCATATAATTTTCTTGAATACTTCTTAATTTCAAAAGTCAAAAGGAAACCAATTATATTAGTTGAGAAAAGAATATAGTTAATACTTATTGTAATATAGGTTTTTTATGTAAAATCTATAACTTTAAAACTTAACAATACGTGTGCATAGAAATCGCAAAAATAAACGTGAACGTAAAAGATTACTATTTTATACATTTATTGCCATTTTTAAAAGATATATAAATATAATTGAATGAAAGAAAATATCTTACATCACTAGCAACACTCAACAGCAAGAACTGTTACATAGGTATCCATGTTTATTAAACACTAAGATGACAATTTCATATACCACTACATTTCAACAGTTAATATTCTTTGGTAAAATCATATTATAAAACACAAATAATACAGATATTTAACAAAAATAACAACAATAAAACTTTGTGATGATTTCATCTCTATATTGTCGCAAGCAGATTGTGAGGCTTACAATCACTCTATTTATAAAATGCCTAATGCACATAAATTATGGAGTGATTCGTCATTTTGTAATCGCCTATAAAAAATAATTTTGAAGGTAGTAAAACTATTAATAGTTTTTAAATTATACGGCTGCTTATATTTAAATCATAGCTAACCAAACATATTATGGTTCTAGGAAATAAGTATTTTATATTTAGAAATAATTTGTACCGGCATTTGTATGACGAATAAACAGATAATATGCTTGCGTCACAAATAATATGAAAACAAAATGGTAAAAGTTAATATGTGACTTCGTGTAAACAGAACTTACTAAAGTAAAGTAAAAAATAAATCTGAGACTCTTTAAAAAAAGCATTTAAGTATTTTTATAAAAAAAAAATGTCTTTAAAGTATGACAATACTATCTTTGGTAAACAATAACAAAAACTCAAAAGAGCGTAGTTAAATAAAATAGTAAAATACACTTGGTGCAATTAAATGATTTGTGATAAGCAAACTATATGATAATGTCATGGAATGTTGTTCTAAAATTAACCTTATAAATAATTCCACTTGTATATCGAACGCACTCGAAAATACTATGTTTCCGTTATGGCAATTTTCGACAAAATGTAAAACATTTTTTAAATTAATTACAATCAATAAATGAACATATTATTAAATTAACCAAAAATCGTAACGGAACGCAAAACCTTTCTAAGTAATCGCGAACATATTTTCATTAACATTTAAACAACGAACGATTTTCAATTTGAAATTCGAACGACGAAATCCTTAAAGGAAAAGTATAATTTAATTTATTCTGTTTAGAGTGGAATAATTCGAATCACTGGTAACAGACTGTCGCCACATATAAACATGATTTTTATTGATATTTTATTAAGTTCTTTTCATTCCTCTTCGGATTCTGTGTCGGAATCGGGTATCGTATTAAACCAGTTCTCCCAGTTCGATGGATTCCCCATTGCGTTTCGACTAAAAATTAAATAACATACGTATTTTATTGTATAAGAACATTTTATTCTAGTTAAACCAACAGATGATGTTTTGTTCCAACTTTGATAAATTTGTCAAAAAAGACCAAATAAATATACAAAAAAAGCTATTTCCTAATTTTCCGGGTAACATTTTCAATTTTTCCCCTTTAAAATTATGAAGCAGATTGAAAAAAATAGCCAAATCCATCCAGCCGATCTCAAGTGTTGCGCTTGCCAACGAACATCATTTAGACAATATATATTTGACCGAGCGAGCGAAGCGTCTCTACTCAAGTCTGGCAAAATTTGCTTTCCGCTGTCAGTTTGTTGGTATTCCTCTTCAGGTCATATTTTAAAACCGTTCTGGACGAATCTTTGTTTACAAGTTTTACAGTTTTATAGAATATTATTGCCGTCGAGGATTTTTGATTGAAGGGATACTACCTCAAAAAGGGACAAAAAGGGAGCTACTGGATATCTTCGCCTTATGAAATCCGATTTCGATGGTGGTGATGAGCAGAATAGCTCCTCAAATTGCAGTTTGTGCTTGCGAGGTCTATAGTTCGGAGAAATACTAGATATAATACATATTTTATTCCTTTTGCTAAGGAATCTTTAAGATTTATAAATCACAAATGTTAGCAATCAATATACTAATCACATTTGATATCTTTTTAATATAGATTGATATCTTTCTAAGATAGATAAAATCGATACTAATGGAAATAAGATGTATAGAAGCCGATAGAGGAGAATTAGGCTTCTGGGAACTCACTGACTTGTTGTTTAATAGAAATTGCCTTTTGCTATGATATAAGAAAAAAATATTGGGTATCAGAAGTTACAATCTAATAAAAAGGAAATAAATAATTTAAAATCATTTCTACGCTTATTGAACTAAATACCTGACGCCAACAATAAATACATGAATTGTTAAACGATGCGAGTTGTTTATGAATTATTGTTATTGCAAATTAGTGTTGAGGGGGTAGTGTTAGTTTAGAGTGGAGTGTAATATATATCGACGGGTCAAAGGCTATTTGGTTTAAGCGACATTTGCTTAACTTTACAGGAGTGCCAATTTAACGATTTTTCTATTGAAAAAAAATTCATTAAATTGGCTCTCCTGTAAAGTTAAGCAAATGTCGCTTAAACCAAACAGCGTTTCACCCGTCGATATTAACTGTGAATATTGTACAGTCAGGTTGATATGATATAGTGGATGCCTACCACGGTAGGTGTCGGGAGGTGCGCCATGCAAATTCCCTCTTGGTACTTGATGCATAAAAGAATGGGAATAATTCCTAGTTGTAGAGATAAAACCTTATTATTTAATTAAAAAAAATACCCGTCGATCATCACATAACCACCCATATACATGGAGGTGGCAATGGTAAATGTATTTCTAAAGTTAAAAAAAGAGTATGGCCTTTTAGGGGTCAATCGAGGATTTTTGGCGATTTTGAGTGGTTGGGTAATATTTGTTTAGACTAAATATGTATAGTGATGGGGTATTTGTTAGTGAAAGCTGAGCTGTATATTAACTAGTCTTGGGTGTATTAATGTATCGCCCCGATGGGTGTTGATCTATAGTATGGAGGTTCTTTAACGACCAACCAAGCCAGGCGTCAAGACAAGAGGTACACTGGGACGTGCAAAGTATACCACGCATGTTGCTTCTGGAACGTCTTTTATAGCTCTCGATTATTATGGTGTGTTCTGTTGAGTTTTAGTGAGTAGTACTGGCTTTTCTAGCCACCGAGTGCCACACGTATGTATGCAGGTGATATTCGTAAATGATTTGTCAACGTTAAATAAAGGGTATTCTAATATAGGTATGTGTTTAGAGTGTATAGAGAGAGATGAGATACGCACCCGTGCCTGGTGACGGGCTGCGGCAGCGTGGCGGTGGCGGGCGGCGGCGCGGGCGGCGGCGGCGCGCGGCGCTGCAGCGTCTGCGTGCCGCCCCAGCCGCCGCCGCCCTCCTCCCACCTGCACCGACATACCATTTTGTTCTTACTAGAGTTCGCCGACTGGTCGGACTTCGACCATCGTTTAAGCCATATTAAGCTTACTTTTGCAATAAAAAAATGAAAATTAAAATGGACGAAGTTATTAATATTTTTATTTAAAATATTCACTTCCGGTTTAACACTAGAAAAATAATTTAAATTAGGAATCTAATTTAAAAAAACAGTAAATTTTCTATACGAAATACTACATTTATTATTTCATTTCTAATTACTTCAATATGAAAAAAGAATCCCAAAAAACCCCTTCCTTCAATCTGATCAATTCTTTAGAATCCCGTAACTTGACAACTAAACCTCAAATAAAAAAAATATAATGTGTACTTGTTCATATCCCCTAGAGGTTCAAATATGCCTAATATGAACGAATTTCAGAACCTCGCTTTTTTTGTTGTCCGCTTCACATGAAATGCCCCCATATATATGAGTAGTATATCAACTATCTGGTATCCATAACACAAGCCTCGTAGCTTACCACGAAACTAGATAGTGTTAATGTCCTAACATATTCATTTATCTTATTTAAACATACCCAGAGTTATTTGCGGCAGAATTGCAGTTCTCACACTCGCTGCGGTAGTCGTCCGCCTCGGCGTCGCGCGCGCCCTCGTAGCTGCACACGCACGACGGCTGTAGCGCGGGGAATATATGTATATCACTACATTTTCTTTAGCTCTAGTTTAATTTAAAGAATCTAATCCTTTAGTAAAGGCAGGTTATCTCATATCTTCCGGGCCAGAGGCTGACTGCTACCGGACGCGTCCCCCGGGTGGCGGATAGGGGAACACCACTCGCGACTGTTTGGACCCGACAGGAGCTTGTGGTACCGGAGCAATCCGGCGCGGACCAACAGCCAGGAGGGGAGGGGGGAGTGGCGTCAGGAGGGCGCCGTCTCCTTCTTGGAGGTAGCGCGGTGTCTCCAGCCGTTTCGCGGTAGGAGGCGCTGCGCGGGCCGCGCTGCCGGGGCTAGCCCGTCGGTGCGGCGGCTGGAGCGGGGCCAGTTCTGGTCCTGCGTCTGGCGTGGGGTGTCGGCAGCCATCTTGGTCCGGAGGTGGGCCGACGGTAGGGGGGCCGCGGGGGAAGAGGAGTGTCGGTATGGCGATGCGCCGCTCGTCCCTATCTCCCGCGGCCTAGCGGGGCCGCCACCGCTTGATGGCGGACGCGGTGGGGCTGCAGGGGAAAAGGAGTGTCGGTGTTGCGTTGCCGCTCTCCCTGTCCTCTGCAGCCGATTGGAGGAGGCCCACTTCGGTGGGCGGTGGTGGGTTTAGTGGGGCTGCTCCGGGTACCTCTCTGGTGTAGCAGAGTTGACTGTGGAGCAGCCCCATTGGTTTGGTGGTCTGCCTAGCGTTTAGGCAGACCTGCCGCCGGGGCGCCGTAGTAGTTATGCGCAAGCGATCCTGCGGCGTCCCACTAAGGCGGGGGGAAGGGATGTCGGGTTTTAGTGGGTAGTACCGGCTCTTCTAGCCGGTGAGCCCCACATAACCACCTGGGGGATCAGGTGGTATGCGTAAATGCATTTCCTGACAATAATAAAAAAAAAAAAAAAAGGTTATCTCATATCTTAACCTAAGTATAACATCAAAAATTAAGAAAAAAAAAGGAAAATAGATTCAATGCTGCAAAGCCATGTCTACCAAAATTTTAACATCAATACTTAATAGGTTCGCTGATATACTTACTTAAGTATGGCCTAATAACATAACTATTCATATTAAATGTTAGCATTATTGATTTCCTTTCTTCTTGATTCTTAACCACTCCACAAGGATGTGTTGAACATTATCTGTCATATAGCAACTATTACATAAGAGATAATTTACCTTTTTTTATAAGGAATGCAAATTTATTTCACGGACAATGTCCAGAACGCAATCTATGTAAAACTACAATATAATTTCGATTAAGTTTAATATTATAAAACCATGGTACTCGATGAGGCCCACACTGTAGAGTTTTTACAAAATATCCTTTTCCGTGTTTCTTTGTGCCTTTGCGAAAATAAGTTACCGGTATTATTATCTTTGTCCTTTTGAAAGTTTTCGTAATATTATAAATGCGCTAGTGAATTCACCATTTATTATTTACTATATATTTATTCACTACTGGCAATTGCAAGTGGTTCGAAAAATGGTTCTAGTAATTCTATTAAATATTTGCATTACAAACCGATAATTTCTTAAAAATTGGCAAATATGATAATCATATTAAATTATCCAAGCCGCAAGGGTCCTTTTAAAATTTTTGCCAACTACCCTTTCAGGATAAACACAGAGGCTCTACACAGTTCAAATTAGATATACTATAAAGGAACTGAACAATTAGCTTCCTTAAATAGAACTACTTATACAAATGTAAATGTTTCTAGACGAAAGTTTTCCAGCAACTATCTCTAGCGATAGCTAACAGGGATTAACAGTTTCCTCGAGAGTAAACGATTCTCATGACAAACGGCAGTTTTTGCCGCACTTTATTGATGTACCAATTTTAAACCGCGGCTTCGCTGGTTTGATAGGTATTTCGGAAAAAGTTTCATAAGCTAGTCTCTATATCTAAGTTTATATATGTAGCAATATACTCTATGGCTAATCTTGAATATATCCCATTATAAATATCTATTATTCTATCCATGCCTATTGTCTAGTTAGTTATCAGTGATTGTATAGTACCGTCGTCGTTTTATCACGTGGCAAAAATTCCGAATTCAAAATTGATAGTTTTCAAAAAATGAGGAGATACTAAGTGAAAGTGTATATTTTTTGTGTATGCTTCATGATATCTCAGCCTAACCATAATCCAATATTCAAGTCTCTCTTAAACATATACATAATTTTCACAATTTTCAAATAAAAAATCCACACCATTAGGGGAAACAATTTAATTTAAAAAGTAATTATTCATATTAAGCTTTACATAATATGGATTTACCTTATCGACGGTGAGAGGCAGCGTGGGCGCTTCAGGCTGCTTGGGCTTGTCGGGGTCGTCGCTGAGCGCGCGCGGCCGCCCCGCTCGCGCCGCGCCTTGGCTCCTACAATATATTACTTACTGAAATAATCTGCCTTCTATACATAGTATAAAACTAACGACCCTAGCTTCACTCAGGTTCGTCCCTAGATACGTTTTAATTTATTTGAGTGGAACCCTAATTCTTTTGCTAAAATAAAAGTAGCCTATGTTACTCCCTAAAACATCAGCTATATCCCAGTGAGAATCTGTCAGTGAAAGTCCCGTCAAAATCTGTCCAACCGTTGCAGAAATTATCCTGAAGAAGCAGACAGACAGACAAAAATTTAAAAAAAGATGTTTTTCTTATAAGTACCGTATATAATTTCATATGCATTTAGTAAAACGCTGTTATTTTGAAATTACAAACTGACACTTCAATTTTATTTTTATTTTATATATCGAAGTCGCTGTCTGCGTCCGTCTGTTTTTCCGCTTACTTCTTCTAAACCACGCAACGGATTTTCATACGGTTTTCACTAATAGAAAGAGCGATAAGCGAGGAAGGTTTATGTTATGTCGCAGGGAAATTGTAGAAACCGTTAAATTATAATTTCTCTGATGAAATTACCCAGAGTTTGGTCAATTGTTTCCTTTTCTTACAATATCACCGGTCAATTTTAGGTACATATATTATAATTTCACTGGTTTAATTATAATATCGCTAGTGAAATTATAATTTCACGCATTTTACAATTTACCTGCGACATATATAATTTGTAAATGTTTTGTAACAAAATGGCTGTGCCCAGACGTTGTTTTGTCAAAAAAAATGTTTTCGTACGATTACATAGTCCCCGCTTTATGAGTGTGCGAAAAATGGAAATTTTTAATTATTACAGATATACAAGTATGTTTCTAACATTTGTTCTAACTGTAGTAAAAGCATAAGATATGAAACTATCCAAGCCTCCATAATTTTACTTAACATAAATATGATTTGCGACAAACATACACATGCTCGATGCTTCTTACTATTAGTATCATTATAATTAGTACTTTTCGTTGCATTAACAACACATTTCATTTATAATAACTTACTTGTCGTCGACGGGATCGGGCGCGCGGGGGGGCGGAGCAGCGGGCGCGGAATGCGGTGGATGCGCTACAGGCGGGGGGTGTTGGGGGTGCGGGGGGTGCTGGGGGTGTTGGGGGTGCTGGGGGTGGGGGGACAGCGCGTCGGCGGCGGAGGCGATGTTGAGGTTGCGCGGCACGCTGCGCCCGCTGAGCACGCGGTCGCGGTCGCGGTCGGCGCGCGCGGCGTCGGGGCGGTGGAAGGAGCGCCGCACCTCGCCCTGCAGGGAGCGGTCGGCGCGCGTGAACCCCATCGCTTCGAGCGTGGACGTGTCCACTGCCGTGGAGATGCGCGGGATGGTGCGGTGGCTGTAATGGCGTATTGGGGCGTGTGGACATATCCATATTTATATAGATCAACGATAACCAAACTTCATTTACAACGAAAACTTTAGGTAGTTAGTAACCAATTATTTGTTATAAATTTATTCTAAAGTGTTATGTTGAGGTGAGGTTATTTATATTTTATATATGCATTATAAATTAATTTATATTATTAACCATTAACAAAATGATAAAATAAAAATAACATTTTATTTCTGCGTAACGCCGTACATGCGTATGCATATGTAATGTATGTAAGAATGATGATGATGTGTATGTGTATGTGTGTGTGTGTGTGTGTGCACTCACAGCGCGGTGTGCGTGGCGTAGAAGCCGGGCACGTTGTGCGGGCGCTCGTGGTCGTCGCGCGGCACGCTGAGGCGCGCGCTGATGGCGCCCAGCGAGCCCGTGAGCCGCGCGCCGCCGCCCACTGACACACCGCACTCTCATTACATGTGTACAGTACAAGTTACAACCGTAGCATATTACAATTCAGCATTTTATTCGTTACGCGTAATTCAATATTGTGTATTCAGCCCTTCACTGCTGGGCACGGGCCTCCCTTCAGTACGAGGTGAATTAGGCAATAATCCACCACGCTGGCCAAGTGCGGGTTGGCGGACTTTATATGTCTATCGAAAACTTGCTAGGTTCTCTCAGACATGCAGGTTTCCTCACGATGTTTTCCTTCACTTTTTTGTTTCAATTCATTATTGTTTTAAGTCATAAAAATCAAGTCAGTTCGCGTACCGCTAGCAAGTTGCAAGCTGCGCGTGCTCACAAGTCCATATCATGTTCATTATCATTTTATTCATAAGTCCACACAACAGTAAATAGTATCAAGTGTTAATACCAAACATCTTTCATTTTAAAAATCTAATAGTGTATTAGTTAACAAGAACCGGTATACTATGCTTTATCACAGTATATTTATACTTAATATATAGTTACAATATATGATTATGTGCGAATCATTTTCAATATGATTACCACTTGCCTTACGATGAAGGAAAACAATGTGAGAAAACCTGCATGTCTCAGAGAGTCTAGCCACTTTCAAGAAACATATGAAGTCCGCCATCTCGCACTTAACCAGCGCGCGTAGTAGACTACGGCTCAATCCCCCACGCAATTAATACGTCAAAAAATCAAATTTAATTTAATTACAAAGCACGTGATGATTAAATCATTCAAATAAATCATTAATTTACTTTAAACATCCAAAATCAATGCCACATACATATTGATTGTATTATAATGCATTATTTAATTAATGTAACTATTTTAATGTTAATATTAAAATTAAGGAAATTCTTGTTTTTAGTCAGTGTTAGAACTCTTTTTTTCATTTAATACGAAATTATTATAATGAAAGTGTTTTACCATGATAATAATTAATTTATAGAGGATGGAAAACTAACTGTTCTGAGCCAAAGGGTGGGGGATGATCGTGGCGTCGGGCGCGTGCACGGGCTGCAGCAGCGGCGCGTTGTAGCAGTTCTGCGTGTTCGCGATCTGGAACAAAAATTATTATTTTCATAGTAACTTGTATTGCCTACCACCAAAGCTAATAATTCATAATATTTAACTAAGACTTCTAAGGTACTAACACAGTATCAGTAAATTTTGCGCTTATAATATGAATATATTAATAAATCTGAATAATAGTTTATTCTTTCTATATATGTATATAAAATTCGGGTGTGCGTGAGTTCGTAGTTCTTTTTCTCCAAAACGGCCTATTTTGGTATATTATTTTTGTGTACTTATAGGGTCGCAGTTATATATAGTGTAGGGACATCCCTGGAATCCCAACTTCTCTAAAAATTGTATTGTTACAGCATGACAATGTAACAAACACATACATTTTCACTCAGTTACTTTGCATTTTATAATTATGACTAGCGACTCACCCTCGCTCCGCTCGGGTTCGTCCCTAGGTTACGTTTTAACGTTAAGTATAGATTTCTTAAATATGAGATATTTTCCCGCAGTAAAAAGTATCCTATATGTTGACCCCGGATAAGCAACTATCATCATACCAAAATTCATTAAAATCTGTCAAGTGGTTTTCTCGTGACGCAGTCACAGACAGACAGACAAGAGAGACAAGAATTCTTAAAAATATAGATTCGGCCTCTGAATCGATAATAATGACTATTTCAATAATTTTTACCAAAAAATATTTAATGTACAGATTCGACTCAGTATTAAGGGACGTGCAATGACGCATGTAATGCCACGCACCTGCGCAATAGGGCGCGGGATGTTGACGTACGCGTGCGACGCGCACAGCTCGTCGCGCGCGTCCGCCGCCGGGTACGAGCGGTGGAACGACGTCTCGTTTGTTACTCTGAAATACACAAAAACAATACTTACTTAGATTTATGTGAATATATGATTTATAATAAAACAATGTTTTCGGATTCTTTCGCGATTTTATTTTGATTTTTAATTATCTAGGACAGCGGTTTCCATTTTTTTTCTTGGCCAGTCAGTTAGTGTTCCGTACCCTAACTTATTATATTTTTTTAACAGATCCTTTTGATATATAATTACTAAACTGATTGTGTTGTAATTAGAATACTTTCTTGTTTGACTTGAAAGAACAAATCTCACTAAAATTAAACTTCATATCTGACAACATTTTATTTAACTCTTGGAAGGAACTTGGATTGATTTTTTTTTTGTTATAAAAATTAACTAAATCGATATTTACATTAAAATAAAATCATAATTTAAACAATAATTAACAAAGTTAAAAAAATTTGGCCGTCACGGGACGCCCGGCAGATGTGAAATATTTATATGAATATTAGAATTCATAATTAATAAAAAAACTATAACTAAATATGGAGTGAAATAAAAAATAATAGTTTTAAACAATAAAATAGAGGTTGTAGTAAAAATGGAGGTAAATAAAAATAGAGGTTGACAAACAGAGGAGATTTTTTTTGTCTCTATATACATAGATTACTTTCACAATTTTTTTTAATTACAATTAATCTTTTACAATATCTACAGTCCTCCACGTGTACAGGTTGCAGTTTATTGTATTTGTAATGAAAAAAATTAAAAGGATAAATCATTAAGTTTATATTATAAGTACTAGCGGCTCACCCTCGCTTCGCTCGGGTTCGTCGCTAGGTACGTTTTAAGTAGATATAAATAATAAATAGTTATTAGCCAGCGTTAGCCATACAAATTTTATTTTATTTTTTCGTTAATTTTACTGATGTTTTAATACTTATTATCCTATGCCGGACTAAGAGAAATCCAAAAAATCAAATATCATAGAAATTAGTCCAGCCGTTCTTGAGTTATAAATGTTGTAACTTACACGACTTTGTATTCTCGACATATTTATTTACCTTATTTATATTTTTTCTCTTTATTTAAACTTTCCGTGTATCTTAAGGAGCATACGAAAAAAAATATTTGCTGAATTGATCGAGCCGTTCTCGAGTTTTGCGCTTAGCAACATTCATTTTTATTTATAAAGATGTAGAGTATGTACATGTTCTAAAATTCCTTTTCCATTACAAAGAAAATGTATACGAAATGTATTCGTGCAATGTATGGGAGTGTCGTAAACTAATGCTAGTATTTCGACATTAATTTGCAACTATTCCATAAATAGAATAGAAAATATGTAAGGATTTTAGAGACTGTTTTACAATGGAGCGTGTATAGTATACGCGTGCGCGCACACAAGGGCGTCGAGAACGGTGGCGTAGAACAGACATGATCGCATGACAGTTCATACCCCTCACGACATCTTTTCCGTTAAAAAACGAGTCGGTTTCACTGCTAAGGCGCGCCTATAGAAGTTTCACAACAAAAATACAAACTATTAAAAGTAAGTATAATATGGATTACAAATGAAAAAATGTAATATGTATTTATGATTCTACTAGATAAAATTGCTTTTGTATCAAGACAAAACAACTGTTCAATTAAATTTTCTTGTTAATAGCTTTAAAGCGTACCAGATGAGAAAAGAACTTTTTTTTTGAATCTTTCATTTAAAATTAACCAAACGTCCAAGTGCTGCCCATTACTATTCATAACACGACATAGTAGCAATTCTGCATACAAATTATATCGATTCCAATCATTATCATCTGCAATGGACGGGATCGAATACTAAGCACTTAACATTATATGTTTTGTAAACGCTTTAAAGCATTGAATCTCACCGCATAGGTTCAGATCGACATTGTGCCATTGCTTCTTCATAAGGCGGGGGTGCTTCGCCCCTCGGGAGGTAGTTAGACGGTGGTTTCCATGCCCCCATAGGAGCAGTCTCGCAACTCCCACCCATGTACCCCATACTTCCACTTATGTATCTGAAAACAACATTAATTCGATCAGAAATACTTACGTAAGAACTTAAATTTAAATTTCCAGTCATAACAGTTTAAAATATTTTATTTCTTTTGTGGACCGGAAATAACAAATATAGGTTATGTTTGGCAACGACTTCAAAAATTTGTAAACCATTTAAAAACTTGTTTTTTTTGTTTTGTTATTGAATAATGAGCATGAGAAGTGGAACAAAAATTGTCAATAACAATAAAAATCAAGATTAGTATTTAATTTGAACTAAAATCGTACATAATTAGGATATGTAAAAGCAAATATTTTTACGGTTCTTGGTAGAACAAAACCCCATAAGAATCAATAACATGTCTACATCTTACCCAATGCTTGTCAAGCTACGTTGATCTTCCGTGTGAGGCGGTCTACGTCGTTTCTGCTTTCTAACTCTATATACAACAAGAGCTACAGTCAACAGCACTACGGCCGCCGCCCCACCGGCCGCCACACGGACATTGGCTTCAGCGCCTTCTGCCGGCTTCACGACATCATCAAGACAGATAAACTCACAACACGTGTTACCCACGCGGAATGATCGGCAGTCCTGGAATGTCAAAACTATTATAATACAATTAGCGACACACCCTCGCTTCGCTCGGGTTCGTCCCTAGGTACATTTTTTATTTTTTTGAGCAGAACCTAGTAGTACAGTAGTCTAAGTTACTTCTTACAACATCAACTACCTGCTAGTGAAAGTCCCGTCAAAATTGGCCCAGCCGTTTCGGAGATTAGCCGGAATAAACAGACACAGACAAAAACTTAAAAAAATGTGTTTGATATAGCTCCAAAAATATTAAAGGAAATATAAAAAACCTGCCATCATCACGTGAGTCCAGTTGCGAGCTGGATTCACGTTGGCCAATTTTTTACTTGAAATTGATTCAGAATATAAGCTCTTTCACAAAGGACAGACTTAAGACAACTACTATATTATATTACTGTCCTCTCTGCTACGAAACTCAGAATATACATCTTTTATATTATGAAAACCTTGAACTAAATACATCTTTGCGAATAAAAAAAAATATATTTTAGTTATACGTTACGTAAAAATCCTTATTTATTTTTAAATGTAAAAAATATTGGTTAATAATTGGCAAATTATAGTTAACAAATGGCAAATGCAGCAGATGAAAATATATTACAATTTTTTTTTACTTGTTTACTAGAAAAAAAAATGTTAATTATAACATAAATAAAATAATAATATAATTATTAAATATTGTATGAAATTACCCTTAGTGTACAGTCACTTCCGCACGTAAACTAGAACTTTTCCGGATTGAGAAATCTTAAATTACAAAATAATAAAACTTGCCTGAGGGGGAGAACATAATACCGCCTTGCACACTTTAGGAACGCCATTGTCACAGATGCATAACGTGCAAGTATCTGGGCCGGGCACATAGTGTAATCCACTTGAAATAATTCTGCCTCGTAAATCCGTACACTCTCCTTGGCCCGCTACACCTATAAGACCGAGGCAACATCGCGTTTATTGTGATCACTCAATAGCGGATAAGATATTTTATTAAAATACCAGAACAATTCCCTAAAGAACTTACTATAAAAGTGTAAGGTCGTCAGGCACAACACGGCTTTATTAAACATTTTATTTGGCTATTTGCACAAATTGAACTTCAATTTAAGTCCACATTTTTTAAAGCTATAGGACTTTTGTCCTATATATTTTAAATCGATAGTCGTTCGCTGACCGTGGGAAATCTTTACAAAAGATAGGGACAGACAGAAAATTGATCATGCGTCTTAAGCCAAAGCGGTATAAATACGTACTAAAGTCTAAACCTATAGGTACGTTTATAGTTTTACTTCTCAACAACAGATGGCGCTCAACCAAAACTTTTAAATTAAACCTTTAAATATAGGTAGATAGTCAACAAAATTAAAAACACCACATAATATTATCTACACTTTCTTTCAAGGCCAAGATTTCATTATTTTGCCTTTTACACCTGATGATCTTCGTTTTGGTTAGGTTACATGCGTCTCTAATATGTCAACATAACAAATCGTTTGACGACTGACGTATTTGGTAGGTACGCGATCTGTCACGGGCATAGAGTATATTGCTACATATATAAACACGTCGGTCACGGGTCACGGGTCAAACGGTCACGGGTCAGTCACAAAAGTTAGAACCATGGATGACAAATAAAAGTTAGAATTTACAATATCTATGGAGTGAGAACCCTATCCCTAACTTGTATCCAAAAATTAACGTTATACCTTGAATATAATTTACGCTATTCTTTAAGTTGATTACCTAGAAATTGTATTAATCTTTAGATTTATTATAAGTCAGTTAATTCAAGAAAATATATAATATAATGAACCATATATATATATATATATATATATATATATATATATATATATATATATATATATATATATAATATATATATATATATATATATATATATATATATATACACACACATATCATACAAAATGTAAATAAGTAATATAAATATATTAAATAAACCAAGGCAAAACATCTCTTCTAAAGTAGAAATCTGCACCGATGGCAAGACCCAGAGACTAGTTTTTCGAACAAGATCAGCATAGCAATTCAATAAGGAACAAAAGTGTAATAAACGTATAATTATTTCTTCGGAATTCTGTAGCTTTTGATGCTATTGTTAGAAAAATACCTAATTCAATCTTCAAAAATTTTCTACAAAATCAGAAGTAATTATTAGAATACTAATTCTGGTTCGTAGTAGCATTAATGTAAAACAAGCTTTAAAATATATAACTACGTCCTGAGTTGATAAAAACGATTCAAAATGATTATATAGGTATACAAAGAATATCGCATCGCACCGGCTTATTTGAATAAATACACTACATTAGAATATAATCTGTGAGGCACATTATTCTATGCTCTACATGAAGCGCCCTCTGTGGCCTAACGTCACATTGTCAAGCGTAAAAACAAAACACAGTAAAATCGATCGATTCCTGACGCGAGAGTGACATATTGTTTACTTTACAAAAACAAAAAACAATTAGAAAAAAATGTCCACAATATTTTAGCTTCAATTTTAAAATTCTTTTGTATGAAAACGTTTCCTTTTTTAATTGAAATTTTACATTATTTACATTCCGTCGGTCAGTGCATATTTGCGTGGTATTAAATTTTTGCGTCGCAAGTTGGAAATCGGTAGCCTATAATATTTTTATTTTATAGATGACTTTGGCAATGGACGGTCCAGCTATTGAACATAGCGACTCTGATTCTGGTGATAGTTGGACTTTGCTTGAAAATTCTGCGTATGTAGATGATACGCCAGATATATCTGAACTACCAGGTGAAAGGTAAATATTTTTTATTATTGATTTTTAGGAACCATATTGCATAACTTAAATAATTACTTTGAATACAAACATTAATGACTTTGTAACTAGTTTGTTTCATTCCTTCATTATGAAATTATAATTGTAATTAGTGAATTATAAATTAATTAAATATTTGCATAATGGTAAAGAACAATAACTGGCATTAGCTATGGCGAAGTTTGCCTCGTAAAGGAAATGAGTAATTTGGCTGAAAGCCAAATTTAGTTTATTATTGTTTATTTTGTCACTAAATAAACATAATATGGTACAGTAAAACAAACTATAGATATTATCTAGTATAATATGTCTTTACTAAATCTTAGATTCTAAAGTTGATTATCCTACCAAATATTAAATTTATAATGAATTATTATTTTATTTACACTGAAGAAAAGAGTAAATTTTGATCTTTCAATAATTATTTTCTCAAGAACTGTCTACATACTGATGAATGAATGAATTTTGTTTTAATTTACTTATAAACATATATTTTAGTCAATATCAACCTAAGCAAATTTGCCTTATCTATACATATAATAAAATTGTAACTAAACCGAATATGTACATTAAATATTTTTGGAAAATCTTAATGAAATATACATTATTATTGATACAGAGGCTGAATCTATAGTTTTTAGAATTTTTGTCTATCTGTCTGTCTGTTACCGCATCACAGAAAAAAACCACTAGGATGATTTTGATGAAATTTGGTATGGTGATAGCTGGTTATCTGGGTCAACTAATAGGATACTTTTTACCACGGGAAAATGTCTCATTTCTGAGAAAAAATACAAAAACTGCAATGTAAGAGTATACTAATATGTAAAACCTAAGTTTGGTTTTTGGTTACCTGAACGCGGGCGGAGTCGCGGGCAATGTCAATAGTTTTTTATAAAAAGCATAATATTTAAAAATACAAAATAAAATGTATAGATTTATTTTATAACAACTCTTGTGCACTAGAATTTGCAGTTGTTTTGGCATAAGATCCTTTATTAGGCACAAATTCAGGATTGGGGACTTTGCCCCTAGCGGAGTGGGTGGTATTTCTGGATAAGGGACGTGATAGGGAGTCGAAATGTTAAATAAAAATTGTCCGCGAACGTATGAGTAAAAAGTTATTGAGACTTAAAGTTACAACATTTCCATACATTTTCATATATTTCTTTACCACCATTCGGAGTGGGTGGTATTTTTAGATAGGGGAGGTGACAGAGAGTCAAAATATATTAAAAATATTTGGAGGAAACGTACGAGTAAAAAGTTATTGAGACTTACAAGTTATAACATATCTAACACATTTCCATACATTTCTTTACCTAAATAAGTGATTACAACAGATAAACATACCTTTAACGAATAGTACGCATCCTTTTTTATGTACATTACACATTTTCACAACAATTAATGCTTTATTGTATTTAATATTTTAATAATTTCACAACACAAACAAAACGATCTTACATTTTGACAAAAGCAAAACTGACACTTTGTTTTATATTACCGCTTAAATGACAACAGATTATATTTGATTATTCGTCATATCTTGGTTAGGTTAGGTTAGAACATTTAAGATTATTTATTTATTATTCCTCATATCTGGGTTAGGTTAGGTTAGAACATTTAAGATTATTTATTTATTATTCCTCATATCTGGGTTAGGTTAGGTTAGAACATTTAAGATATAAATGACTAGAAAACTAGAAAATTCGAATTTCACGCAAAGTACAAATAAAGACAATCATCTGGAGATTATTTTGACAATTGAAAGTGACGTTTTGACTCCAAGTGTCTAAATGGTAGTAATGTCAAAATAATGTATGGAAATGTTGTAACTTTAAGTCTCAATAAATTTTTACTCATATGTTCGCGGACAATTTTTATTTAACATTTCGACTTCCTATCACGTCCCTTATCCAGAAATACCACCCACTCCGCTAGGGGCAGAGTCCCCAATCCTAAATCGCAGCCCTTTATTATCATTTTTTATAAATAAATCAGTAAATATTTTGGGTCATTAACACACAGCACCATCTAGTTCCATGGTAAGCTATGAGGCTTGTGTTATGGATACCAGATACTTGATACCCTACACTTAAACAGGGTGGTCCAAGAAATGATGTCATATTTTTTTTAGATTTCTAACATCTGGGTGTATCCGGAAATACCCCATGTATATTCGGCGATTTTTCGTAGTTTAGAAGTTATGATTTTTTAATGTGTATTTGCGAATTTTCTACTGGGGAAAATAAAAAAAATCATAACTTATTTAATAGTAAAAAAAAAATTGTTTCTTTTTCTGCAACTTGATGGACTTGTTGTCAAAATAAATCTAACAATATTTTTTGTTTTAGTCCTACTATAGAAAACCATGAAAAAGATGAAGACACAGATGGCATATCTATTATCAGCGATAGTGAACCTGATTCACCATCACCTTGTCAAATGATTTATGAAACTCTAGAAGAAAACCATCCACCCGAACATGAAACTGCCGAATATATATCAGTTGATCCACAGCTAACTAAAATGCAGAATGACCATGAATCTATTAAGGAAGAAGATGATCTACTTGATGATAGTAGAAGAAAAAACAAAACATATGTACACAGGCGAAACAAAAGATTGAGCACAGTACTTAATATTGTAGTATTGGCAAGTGTGATTACGGCTGCAGGTGTTGCTATTGGTCATATGTGGGGTGCAAAAACGGATTGTACTCTGCAGAATACACCAGGTGTTAATAAAATTTTGTCAAGGTTGTATCGTTTGCAAGAAGAAAATGCATACCTAAGAAGTAAGTTAAAGGAGATCACAGCATTAAATAATCATCAGGCCAATAATAAGGTACTATTAAAGCACAACAAGTGTAGGAAAGTATTTGAAGAGTCATTACAGAATGATAACACTAAGAAGCTTACAACTTGTGTTGATGGTAGAATTGATAATGATGACAGATTACTAAAAAGCCACATGATTCAAGTTCCATATGAAAAAGATTTTGTACAAGATATTGGCAAATTGAAAAATATTAATGTACAAAATAAAAGTTGGATAAATGAGAAAACTGCTAAGAAACTCAAACAAGGTCATGAACATCTCGAAAATATGAAAAATTCACCCAATGCATATAATGAAAATGATACAAAACATACATTTACAATGAAAATGCTTCCTGAAATCTTAGAACAGTCTGATAATGAAAAACTAGAAGATCATACCGAAAGCAGAATAAGTTATGCAGATTCATTAAAATACTCTGGTATTGTGAAAAATAATAATAACAATAGAAATTCTGATAAATATGATATTACATTTGACAATCATAAAAACGAATTCAAAACAGAAAAAGATAGAAATACTCAGAGGGATGCCAAAGAAAGTGAGAATATGCGATATCATAAAAAATTCAGTAAGAGGGACAGTGATAAAATGCATGAAAATAAAATAGATTACAACAAAAAAGCAAACCCAAGAGGCGAAATCGATGAAGATATTGATTTTTATAATGAGAACAACGAAGACCGAAAATTTAACAAAATAGATGATGCTAAAATACTAGATGAGAAAATTGGTTATAAAAACATTAATCAAAAGGAACAGATAGTCAATGACATTTATTCTTTAGGGAAAATGGAGAAATTAGACAAGAGATTTAATAAAAGAGACAGTGATAAAATATTTGAAGCTAAACTCAATAATCAGAATATAAATCCAAGAGGGGAATTTGATGATGATATTGATTTTCCATCTACCAATGATGGCAAAGTGGATGAAAAATTTAATGAAAATGATCATAATAATTTTATTACAAAAAGTAATATAAATATGAAACAAAATCTGAAAGATAAAAACATTTATCAAAAGGAACAGTTAGTCAACGACATTTATTCTTTAGGGAAAATGGAGAAATTAGACAAGAGATTTAATAAAAGAGACAGTGATAAAATATTTGAAGCTAAACTCAACAATCAGAACATAAATCCAAGAGGTGAATTTGATGATGATATTGATTTTCCATCTACCAATGATGGCAAAGAGGATGAAAAATTTAATGAAAATGATCATAATAATTTTATTTCTAAAAGTAATATAAATAAAAAACAAAATCTGAAAGACTATCGAGCAGATGATGATTTACATTTTGATAAAGATAATAAAGAGGATAAAAAATTCAACAAAAAAGATTATCAGAAGGTGTTTGCAATAAAAGAAGCAATTGACAAAAATTTTGAAAGAAATTACGATGGAGAAACTGATTCGTTATTTGATGACTTTATGAAGAAAGATAACAGATACACCGGTCCCAAACACAAACAAGAGAGAAAGAAGTATGATCGTCAAAAGTCACATAAGAAAGAGAAGAAGAGAAATAAATATGAACAGTGGGAGATGAAAAGTGGATTAATGAAGGATTACGACGACATTTCTTTGGCCTCTTCTCAAGATAACGCTGTAAAAGATCAAAATTTAAGAGGAGACACTGGTGAACATTTAAATTACCGTTCTAATAACAAAATCGATAGTTCCACAGCCACTTTAGATGAAGATGACGCGGACAACAATTCTGCTGGACACCGTCTGAAGAATAACCAAAATGACAAAATGGTACAGGAACTGAACTGGGTCGATCGACGAGCTGTTATACGTAAAGAAGCAAGAAAACGCATTGAACAGGAGTTATTCGATGATAACCCCACAACTGCTGGTTGGTATTTTAAACGCATGCGCAAAAGAGAGCAATGCCGCGCCAAAGGCGATAACAGCACATATCGGAAATTATCAAAACAATTTAAAAATTATAAAACAAAAACTTAATACTAGCATATTATGATATTCAATAACATCTTTGTATTATTAAAATTTTAAGATTATCAATATCCATGCTTTCTTTAAGCATTTAAAATAGTAAAGAAATTAGTTTGTAAATTAACTAGTAGCTTATTATTATCAAAGATAATTATTATAATATTGTATTGATAAGGAACTGTTACATTTCTTGACAAATTAACATAAAAACTTGATTTGCTGTGATTTTATTTAGGTTTATTTAATTATTTTGTATTACTTTTATCTTCAAACCCCTTTTTATCTTATGTATTTCCTTTCAATTATATTTTAAATATATTTTTTATAAATCTTGACATTTAATTGCTATTTACTAATTAAAATTTGAATGAATGAAATGGAAATTGTGTAATAATTAATATAACATTATGGAATAAATTGTTACCAAATAAGACTACATAAAATAAAACAGTATAGTTTGTGGAAGTAGTTTATTCATACTTCTTAGTATCTCTTGACACTTGCCCTTATGGATTATTTTATCCAGTGATATATAATTTACTTCAAGTATACTAAATTTGTAAGTATTAAACAATAAATATATGAATAATAATTAATGTTTTATTCATCCTAAAAAACCATTAAGATCATAGAAAGGTGCTAGTTTTAATATTAATCATCCGCTATAGCTCCGCTGAAGACTAAATTAATAGCTGCATTCACATCACCTGGAAAATAAAATAATTTTAATATTTTTTATTAACTGATAATTTAAAAGAATACGGTTGGTAAAATCAAAATATTTACAGAAAAAAATTGTTTACGGATGAGAATTTTTTTACAATTGAGCAATATTTTAACAAACAAAATGACCGTATTTATGCTCAAAGCACTAAGGAAGCTTCCCAATTAGTCGAAAGTACAACGAAGTCATTATCCGACTTCAGTGATGGTTTGGTGGGGTGTTAGCCATGAAGGAGGGACTGCGCCATATTTTTGTAAAAAAAGGTATCAAAACATTGGCACAAGTGTATCAAGATACCATTCTGGAGAAGGTAGTTAAGCCCCTTAACAACACCATGTTCAATAACCAAGAGTGGTCCTTTCAGCAAAGCTCGGCGTCGGGTCATAAAGCTTAATCCACGCAATCTTAATTAGAAACCCATGTTCCGGACTTCATCAGAGCTGAAGCCTGGCCGTCATCTAGTCACGATATTAATCCGCTGTATTATGATTTATGGTCAGTTTTAGAGAGTATGGCTTGCTCTAAATGCCATGATAATTTGAAGTCCCTAAAACAATCTATATGATTGGCAGTGATGAATTTTCCCATAGAGAGGGTGCATGCTTCTATTGACAACTGGCCTCATCGTTTAAAGGACTGTATTGCAGCCAATGGAGACCACTATGAATAAGCTTTATATATTTTTAATGGTTTTATATTAGTCTATTAAACTAACACACTGTAATAGTAATAAATGTTACGTACAATAGAAAAATTGTTTTTTTCTTTGTAAGAATATTTAGGGCAAGACTATGTATAAATACATACAGGTTGTCTCAGAAAGTAGTGTCAAGTGGAATTCCAAAGATAGAACACTCTTTGGGGTATCCGAACCCCCCATGTATATTACGCGATTGTTAATAGTTTTTGAATTATGATAATTTTTTTTTCAAAATTTTTGAGGATTTTCAAACTGAACAACTTACTACAGACTATATAGTCCATGTTTTCCACATTAACTCTCATAAGGTATCTAGATACAAACCCGACCAAAGCAAGTGTGAGTCGCTTGTTGATAATAAATAAAGAAAAAGTTAAATAATATTGTTATCATTATAACCTGCACATATGTGTAGCGCTCTCACGTTGAGCGCGTCGTCCATTAAGCCCATTTCGTGCATGCGTTGCAATTGCGTCAGAAAATCTTCGTCTCTCGTTACAGGGCTCTGAGAGGACGAGGCTGGAATAATAAAAGAGCTTTTAGATCCTATACGCTTGTTGATATACTTATATTCGATGCCGTAAGTTTGATGTTTCTGATTGGAACTCCTAAGCCACTATATAGCATACTTTTTGAAGTCCTTTAAATAAGCATAATTATTAAACTTTTAGACAAAATATGTCTATCTGTCTGTGACCGCATCACAAGAAAACCACAGGATAGATTTTAATGAAATTTGGTATGATGATAGCTAACCAGCTATTATACCCAGCGAATATATAATCGGCGGATAACCATCCGGGTCAACATATAGAATACTTTTTACTGCGGGAAAATACATCATCTCTGAGAAATCTATACTAAACGTTAAAGCGTAACTAGGTGAGTTGCTAGTATCATTTAATATCATTTGAGTGAGTTGATATGTTCTTTAAAAAAAAACAGCAGTTCTAAAAAAATATTAAAAAAACATTATAGGCAGCTGTTTTTTGTTTATGTACCTAAAAATATTTATTATGCCTTTCATTAAGGTTATCATTGTTATCTTACAATCAACACTGTTTCTAGATCCGTACCAAATTGATAAAGTTGTTTACATTTTTCTTTATTATAATATTTATTCGAATACATGCCTGCACCTATATACAACACCAGTGAATAAACTCATAAAAACCTCTGTTCGGAGTAAATATGTATGTATTATAGCCATGAGCAGCGGTAGATTTCCAGAGGGATTCATCTCTCTCTTTCTACTTTACATAAAACTACTAGGTAATCTTTAAATGATAAACTTTATAATTTTTATTCATAAATGTATTTTTTTTTAATATTTGTAAGGAATATTTTTCATGTTTTATAAAAACTTTATAAATATGTGATAAGCGGGAAATTACTTAAATCAATCGAAAGTTATTTGTAAAATTGTAAAATGAACGTTGTTTTGGGAGGTTATGAGTCAAATACATATTTTTCAACTTCCGGAGTGCCTCAGGGATCGAGACTTGGTCCTATTTTATTTGGAATTTTTATCAACGATGCCGTGAATGTTATACATCATAGTGATTTTCAACTTTACGCAGATGATCTAAACATTTATAGAACAATAAAAACTATTGAAGACTCGGTTTTTTTACAACAGGATTCAAATAGATTTGCCATATGGTGATCTAAGAATCAAATGAAAATAAATAACTTTAAACGCCACAACATAACTTTTAGTAGCAAAATAAGTGATATTAATTACAATTACAGTGTAAACTCTTAAAAAAATAACTCAGACACCAGATTTGGGTATTATTGTTGACGCAAAGATGAGTTTTATTCCACATATAGACGATGCTGTAAGCAAATCATTAAGAACATTAGGGTTTATAATTAGATCTACTAAAGCCTTAAAAAATCTAGTACATTAATAATCTTGTTTAATTCATTAATAAGGAGTAATTAAGAATATTGTACAATATCTTGGAATCCATATTATCACACGCAAAGATTAGAACGAATACAAAAGAAATCCTTAAAGTTTTTAGCTTACAAAGATCGAATTAATAATGAAGTAAGCAATTATGATGATTTATTATGGCATTATAAAATATTGAAACTAATTTCATCGCAGGGATATTGTTGATCTCTGCTTTTTACACAAAGTAATTTCAGAAGATATTGAGTGCCCTAGACTTTTAAAAGAACTTAATATAACTAGTCCTAAACCGAATGCAAGAGTAACTAACGCTCATAGTTTTAAATGTCAGTTCACGATAACGAATTTAGGTTTAAATGCTCCACTAATCAGAGCTGAAAAATTTTATAATAACTTACCAAAAAATGTCTTTGATATATTTTATGACCCGTTACACTGCTATAAGGCTTAACTCAAAACCTACTTTATAAACTAATATCAATCAAATAAAACCCTAATACCTTTGACATAGTAAATTATTATTTTATTTTTTAATATTTTTTTGTACAT
This sequence comes from Brenthis hecate, assembly GCA_951806755.1. NCBI lineage: Eukaryota > Metazoa > Arthropoda > Insecta > Lepidoptera > Nymphalidae > Brenthis > Brenthis hecate. The sequence continues at coordinate 2,931,750 of OX638277.1, read as the reverse complement.
TTTGTTTTCTGATTTGATTTGATCATACTGTAGTGTATAAACATTGTTTTCTAGCTATGTATAATAATGTATTTAGGATTTATGTAATGTCAAAATTTAGTTATATTTTTTGTTGAAACTTTTTTTTACACAGATATTTAGTTATTTAAATTTTTAATTTATTTCATTGTTTATTTTTTTAGAACATAAGTGAGCAAAAACCTTTTTTTTAGTTCAACAGTTATTATTTGCATGTTAAGTTAGCCTGTAATTGTGATATACTTTGTAACACTTTTTTATATATACACACGGGCAAGAGATAGTTATAAAAAATTGCAAAATATTATCTTTTAAAAATAACACAATGTAGTACCATATATCTATTTATATGAGTATAATAAAATTCTGAGTCGAATCTGTACATTTCGGAAAATCTTATTGAAATAGTAATTGTTTTCGATACAGAAACCGAATCTATAGTTTTTAGAATATTCGTCTGTCTATCTGTGACCGCATCACGAAAAACACACTGCAGGAATTTTGATGAAATTTGGTATGGTATAGCTGGTTATCCAGGTCAACATCTAGGATACTTTTTACTGCGGGAAAATGACTCATCTCTGAGAAATGTATATTAAACGTTAAAACATAACTAGGGACGTTAAAACCCGAGCGGAGCAAGGTTGAGTCTATAATAAAATCAGTAATTACTATTACCCCGCTCTCACTTCATTTTGACTCTCTTATAGTAATAACACCATATAAAAATCCCATAAAACTTCCCCGAAACCGCAGAACGCTATCCTTATTTCAATATAATTACTTTTTGACCGACTTCAAAAAAAGGAGGTACATACTCAATTTTTGTAGTTATTATAAAAAAATTTACGCGTTATTTTTGTCAATTATGATAGAATTACATAATTAATAATCTGATGAATAGGGTATAGATCACTGACCGGCAGCGCTCTGTTCCATGGGCGAGGCGGCGGGGTTGGCACGGCTCAGGGCTTCGCTGATGGCCTCGCTGAACATCTCCGCCGTGATGGCGCTCCGCCCCGCGCCCCCTGCACCCCCTGCAGTCCCCGCAGCCGCCGCCGCAGTGCCGCGAGCTGATGGGACATAGATATAATGTTATTTAATTATTTTTTAATAACAGTCTGCCCCGATTTTGCTGCTCTTTTTTTTAATTTGCCATCAGGGGTTAAATGTGTGCATAAAAACGTATCGACCAGCACACTGGGGACTTACTTTTACGATAAATAAATATGTAAGTTGGGACAATAACACACAGCACCATCTAGTTCCATTGTAACTACCACTACCGAATCTGTACATTAAATATTTTTTGGGAAATCTTATTGAAATAGACATTACTATCGAATTGATACAGATGCCGAATCTATAGTTTTTTGAATTTTTGTCTGTCTGTCTGTTACCGCATCACGGAAAAATCACTGGAGGAATTTAGATGAAATTTGGTATGATGATAGCTGGTTATCCGGATCAACATATATTTTTTTTAAATAAATAAAAACATTTTATTCATTAACAAAATGTTAAAAATTTACAAACAAGGTTGAAATCGCCTTTTAAGTGTAAAAACATCTGTGACAGACAATCTCGCTCTTCCATAGCCACATCAAAAGTAACTTGTTATAGCAAATTAAGTACATATAGGATACTTTTTACTGCGGGATAATATCTCATTTCTGAGAAATCTATACTAAACGTTAAAACGTAAGTAGGGACGAACCCGAGCGTAGCGAGGGTGAGTCGCTAGTATTTAATATAAATTAAATTTGTAATAATATATCTCGTAAAGTAGACATAATGATTGATCTAAGGAGTGTTTCTAGGCCCGGATGAGATTTCGAGGGTACCCCGAAGAAAATTCTGCAGTATATTACAGCTACCAGGGTTTAGTTTACTCTTTAACATGCGGCAATCACAATAGATCAGGCATCGTAATCACAATAGATCAGGAAGTGTAATCCTTAATTTTAAAAATGTCTCTCTGACCGATTTCGGCCACGGCTACCAAACTCACTGAGACTAGCCAGATGACAGAAATTATTATAGTGCAGACACAACGTGCACTCTCTATTTCTGACACTCTCAAAGTCCGTTGGAACGATACTTCGACACTCGCGGTGAGAGTTAAGGCGCAGAACCGTCATGACACGTGCTGTCCGACGCACTTCCCATCTACTTCCCAACTCTGGGCTGTTACTGACAATATCTTAACAGAAAAATTAAGTAATTAAACTTGGCCTGACCCGAGACTCATATCCGGGACCTCCGGATCTGCAGCAGTACATGCCAGCCATTAAACTACCAAGGCAGTTAGTGTTCCTATATCCGCAACATAAAAATAAAAAATAGAACAATGAGTCAGAGTAGACAGGTTAAGTGATATGACTCGCTACATACCTGGTGTGCCCTGCAACAGACGCAGCAAACCGCCGCGGCTGCTCGACGACGACAACGCCGCCTCCGTTGCTGCCTAATTACATAATCATATTAATACTTTCCCAGATACACATTATTATTTGAATAATTTCATTTAATTTCATTTTAAATAAAACTATCTTTTCTAATTGTAATGCGGATTTAATTTTATTTTTGGTTCTCAACATAATAATCCTGTTTTGTTTAGTCTCTCCTGTGACCATGATTACTGTAAAGCATTTGCTGAAGCTCTTCCTGTGAGTTTTGTTCAAGTTAAAAGTTTAGCATTAGTTTAAAAAGATCTCCTCATTATCAAAGAAAATTGGCAATATCAGCACCATCCCAAATACAAAGACATATAAGTCTAATAATGTGATATATGAACCAGGCGATGGAATAAAATATATTATAATTATTGACCTGTAAAGCAGCAGCCAACTGTTCTTGAGTTATTGCACTTCTGCCTTCTCCTTCTTCAGTCTCTTCTTCTTCTACATCTTCATCTTCAGAGAGCGCCTCTAGTGAATATGCGAAGCCGGATGTTGGAGCTTTGGACATATTAAAAGCATATACATACTTTCAATTTTTATACAGACTTGTGTTTCTTATTTATTTATTTAAGACCAAGTTTATATATAGCAAAGTAATCATCACAATAAAGAAAAACCTATAGAAAATAAAGAAAACAAGGAGATTGTTTTTAATATAATTTATATGGTTATGCTAAGAAATATAATTACCATAATCAGAAGTATTTGCATTTGATCGAGACCTAACTAAGCGCATCAGATGTCTCAGTGCATTTGGTAGGTCAGGATGTGCTTCTGCCCCACGTCTCATTGTTTGAATATTTGCTGCAAGAGCGGCAAGAAGCTCCACTTCATGAAGGATAGACAGGGTCATACAATCTTCAGATAAAGATGGTGTATGCTCTATTATTTCAGCCATTGCTGATTCATCATTTAGTAACTGCAAAGAAAAGCCATTATACCCAAACAATCTTATCTTATATTATATTTTATGAAAATGAAAAATTAATATGAGCAATAATAATATAAGAAATTGATTGATAATATTATCAAAGTTCAGAATACTGTGCTTATCATGTCATTTTGTCAAATTGGTGGGAACAAATGTGTAGATCAATTTGATGTTAAAACAAACAAATGTATCAGCAGATCATACATCTTCACATCAGTTCAACAATATCAAATTATTATATTTAGAAAGTATATTATATGTTATAACAAAATTACAAGAGTTGATTGCATTATTAAAAGCATATTAAAAATATTTGTGTATCTTACTTGCATGGCTCTAGTCCATCCAGGAGCGTTAGGTGTACATCCAAGTGTTCTTAAAGAAGCATTTAGTTGTTGCAATTCTGCATCAGTATAAGTTGGCGGTGGTGCAGCTGGAGCTTGCTCTTTTTTCTTTACCACATGCACCATTTCACCAAATTTGACACCACTATCAGATAAAGTTGCATTGTCCTTTAAAATCTTACCATGATGTATTAACTCTAAAAAAAATAACCTTGATATAGGTACTATCTGCAATAGAGATATTTCTAACGTAATTAAAGTAAATTTGAAATTTCTCTAAATGACATTTAGATGATTCTTATACACTGTTCACAAATATATTATTATATTTTTTTTGTCAGTATGCTATTCTCCGTTCAGTTTATTTTTACTAACCTAATGATGCAGATGGAATATTAGTTCTTTTTTCAGCTTCGTTCCTTAATAAATCCACAGTATTATCAAGCGCAAAATTCTCCAATTTATGGCGTTCCATTGGTCCAGGTTTTACTTTAATGCCTAAGAAAACATATTGTTGATTTTCGACAGCTTCCATGTTTACTAGTGTAGCTCGCAAAACAATGGCAATTGGCAATTTATCTTCTAGTCGTATTGAACGAAACAATATGTTTTTATTCTTAATAAAAATGTCGCAACAAAAACATTAAACAACAACACCAAAAGCAAATCGCAAATCACGATGACAATTGACAGACAAATGACAATCACGGGAATCACCACACAGATTATAAGATAATAGATATAGACCAAGATCACAGAGTAGACTTGACTTATACAGAGACGGTACATAAATCTCACTATACAAGTGAGTGGATTACGTTTGTTACATGGGAAGAAATCTAGGTGAGTAGGTAAGTGGTCCGTTTCGGATATATTGTCATGTAGAGTGTTTATTGTAGATGCTCGTACCGGATTATAAATATTTGTAATGCATTTGTATAGTCGCGTTTAATTTACCAGAAAAATCAGACTAAACACATTTTTTAATCTGTTATTTTTAATATGCTTTTTTTTCACTATCTATGATATTTTTACAAGTGTCATATGTTTGTCCAATGTATGATGTCTCTTTCTGCTTTCATTGAAAATTGAAATTGGTATTGGAATAAATTCTCATTGATTGCTGTAAGTGATGCAATGTCGATTGAGACATGATTAAATTGGGTGATAATTTTGACATTCGGAAGACTGGAAAAGTTTTTTTAAAATCAACATCTTGACAAGTAAAATGACTTGAAAATGAAGAACGGATGTATTAATGAACATTTGGAATCCAAATTGGCTGAGCGCAGCGAACGTGCTAAGAAGGTTTATCGGTAAGTGTATTTTCAAACGAATGATATATTTTAGTATTGTAAAGCTTGGCTTATAAATAATAATACAATTTTAAAACCTTACACCATACGTCATTAGCTTTAGAGTTTAGTGACGCATGCAATGTTTTGACGTATTATAAAAAAAGTTTTTGTTGTTTAAAATAATTTAATTATTTCAGATATGTGAGTGACGTTGCTCGACGCCTCAGTGAGGCTACAGCGGAATGTCAAGTAATCGCAGATCTCTTTTCAACTAATATTGAGTGTTTACGCCAAAAATTACGAGATCATTGTGAAAAATTATTCTTCTTAGATCCAATAAATTATGGTAAAAAGTCTTTAGAACTGCTTTGGCGCAAAGTATATTATGATACAGTTAGTGCTGCTAAAAAGCTGCGTGAATCTGATAATGGATGTGATAACAACTTGTTTACCCATATTGTTTGTGGTATTGGTCATTTCCACCACTTAATGATAAGAGTACAATCTGAAATGAATATAGAATTGAAAAATTTAGATTTTTTACCTCTGTATTTTGAGGATGAGCAAGAAGAGAATTTGCAAGATAAGATAATACAGGAAGATTACCAACTGGGCAAATCAGTGCTATATTCTTGTTTAATATACCTTGGTGACTTAAGTCGTTACCAAGTTGAAATATTTAATACCTTTGAGTCATCTTTAGCAGCTCGTTATTATCTTCAAGCCGCTCAAATTGATTTAACTTCTGGTATGCCATTCAATCAACTTGGGAATCTTTATTTAGATAAAAATTACAATTTAGATTCAGTGTGCTACTACATACATTGTCTTAATACTTTGACACCCTTTGAAGGAGCTATGGGCAATTTAATTAAAATTTTTGAAAAGAATGTCCAATTTTGTGATGCAATAACTAATACAGAATCTTTAACACAAACTGAGCATATGCAAATGACTATGGCAAACTTTTTGTCATTGATTGAAATATGGTATTTAGGTAAAGATGACATTAATATTCCTAAAATTTGTAACACAATAGCTCTTCAACTTAAAATAGCTATGGACTTTAACAAAATGCCACTTCCAGATATAAATAAAAATTATACTGAATATACACAAGCAGTAGAAGAAGAAAATGTGAACCCATCTTATTTGAATCCAAGTATTATACATAATATTGTACAAATCTGTCTGTTCACCATAGCTAAGTTAAATGAAACTGATGAAGCTAAAGCCTTTGCATGTAAAGCTTTTACTCTTGCATTTCTTTCCCAAGTACTTCAAAAACTGCTTAAACAGGTTGAATCATTTGGGTTTAAGAATCCAGCACATAAATATAATGAAAGATTTGCATCAAAATTTAAAAGGCAAATGGATAATATTGAAGTGACAACGCAAACAAGTGAAGAATCAAATGAGCCCGCAATAGATAATATAAAGCTTACAAATGGAGACAAAATTGATCATGAAGAAAATTTTGATAAAGAGGTTACATCAGAAAAAGAAATAACCACATTACATAATGGAGATGCTAAGAACACTAAAAAAACAACAACAAAACGACGTAGAAGACGCCGTGTTGCGTCATCTGAAAGTTCAGATATGAGTGATATAGAAACTGAGAGCAGTGGAGTTGATTCAGACAAATCAGATTCTGAAGAAGAAGAACTGTCTGATTCAACTTTTCAATCTGATGATGATTCTAAAAGTGAAGGCTCTGTTTATGACTATTCAGATAATGATGAAACTAATGTTCAAACAAATGGAGGAGCAGAAGTAAATAGTGACGAGAGTAAAAATACTAATAAGATTAGTGCAAGTAATGAAGTTAACAATTCTCTACAAGAGTTAGTTACTGAGAATGAAAAAGATAAACTGGTTATTTCTGATGTAGAAAACTTCTTTTTGGGTGACAACATTTTACCTAGCTTAAAACTATTACAAGACTGGGTTTTGACTGAAAAAGACCTAATTTTATCTTGTGGAGACAGTGGTGAGGCTCTGTTTCAAAGTATTGTGGACTTACTTAACATTTTCCTATGTTACTTTAATCCAAAAAATAATGAAGCAAAAAATTTAGGATGTAGAATTTTGATCCATGCGAAGAAATTAGCTAAAAAGCTCAAGCTTGAATACAAATCCATACCATTGCCTGAAGATATTAACCTGCGAGGAACAGACATCTGCAAATTTGATAAAGATGCCACTGAATGGCAAATGATGGAAAAGTTTAAGCCAACAATTATTGAAGAAAATGTTATAAGGATTTTGAATTTTATAGATTTTGGATATCATACTGCAAAAATCATACCAAGAATCAGATACAATAGATCACTCAAGATATTTTATTTCAAGAAAGTTCTCCCCCCAAAAGTGAACACCAAAATGAATCATAAGAAAAATCGAGAGTGGCATAATTCAAAGAAACAGGTAAAATTATTAAAATTTTAAATTTAATTATATCGTCATATTAATTTTATTACCAATAACACTGCTATCTATGTAACCTACTTATATCGAGGTTGATAAATTATCTGTTGTGTTACTTCCCAAAACACTAATGTACTAATTTTATAATTTAAACAATCAACAAGCCACCAATAGTTCACATAAGGACTTCATCACATTATAAATTTAATTTTTTGTGTAAAAGTTATATGTACTTTGTTATTATAAAAGTATATTTTTGTTTTCGTCTAAAAGTATGTTTTTAAATACTGATTTTATTCTCATCATATTATAAGGTAACAACAGTTTTAAAAGTTTTTGGTGATCTACCCTCACTTTGTTCTGGTGAGTCCCTACATCCCTAATCTATATGTTACTTCAGGTCATAGTTTATTTGTATACTTCATCCAAATCCGTCCGTTTCATCGTGAAGGGAGAACAAACATACACACACAAACTGTCGTGTTTTGTATGGTAATGATTTAAATGAGCAAAGTACTCAAATCACCCTAATAATACAAGTGTCAATGTGTTTTAGGCGGAGTCAGGTGAGAGTGGCTTGTTGCGTCGGCTAGGGCGTCTCTGGCTGGCGTCGCAAGTGCGGGAACTAGAGCGTACGAAACAAACAGACGTGCCATCCCTCCTCGCCATAGACACCGCAACACTCTACAAACACCTACGGAGAGTTAAACAGCTGTTAAGGACACGCAATTTCATATTCCTCGTGCCAACAGTTGGTAAGTTATGATTTCAATTTAAAGTGATTAATATAAGTGTATATATTTTTTTTTTACAATTGTATGTTTCGGAAATGTAAACCAAATTCTTTATGAAGGTAGTCTATGATTAATTTTCAATAAAATGACTGCATCTGATTCTGTTTAAATTAGTGCTTACAAACCATAAAAATCTAATCAACGCCAAACTATGTGGTGCCAAGTTAATAAAAGTAAAAAATCATCTCTTGACGCATATAACGCTATGGACTAAAATAGAGAAGTGAAACCCAAAATATTTTTTATTTGGCAATTGATTCAATTGCGAGACGTCTTCACCATTTTTTAAGATTTTTTTCTCTTAGTTAAATTTTGATTTTCATTTTCCATTAAACTAAAAATATTATTCTACAGTATTTCAAGAATTGGACGAGTTGAAACGAGAGAAGAGTTCTGCCCGTGACGCCATCCGTTGGCTGGAGGTGCAACTAAAAAGTGGCTCACGGTTCCTTCGAACGCAACGCCCGGGGCAGAGCAGACCGCTCCCTCTATTAAAGTACCCACGGAAAGCGCCACCTCACATACACAATTTCATACAAATACTGGAATTTTGCA